>JAJKFL010000042.1:1032584-1040084 GCA_021186555.1 Reticulitermes speratus
ACTTGGTTGTAATACAAGGTGTCGCACGTGTTATCAAGATCTTACTTGGTTGTAATACAAGGTGTCGCACGTGTTATCAAGATCTTCTTACTTGGTTGTAATACAAGGTGTCGCACGTGTTATCAAGATCTTACTTGGTTGTAATACAAGGTGTCCCACGTCTTATTAAGATCTTCTTCCTATGTTCGTGTGTTTCGCGTTCCATATTTACACTGCACTAACACGTGTGTCACAAGTTTGTGTAGAATTTTGGTAATTATGATCCTAATTATTTTTGGCACGTTAACGGATGGAGGACGTGGGAGAGCATCGCTTTGTTACAAGGTTCCCAGTAATCGCCCGATCGTCCTTCTGATAGTAGCAGTAGGCTATGTGTATGAGGACTTAAAACCAGTTGAAGTAGTGGCTTGAAATACGAACCGCGGAATTTTTGTTTACTGTTTAATGATGAAGTGTATAATTTGGAACACGAAACAGGACGTGGTCTGTCAAATATAGGGGGTAATTTTGGTGAATTTAAATAGAGGGGGCTGCATGAGAAGCATGCACTGCGAACTGGGAACTGGGAACAGTCACAGCATGTTTCAAGACAGAGGCAAAACGAAAAGGCCGGTCTCAGGACGTTTCGGCTGCGTACTGTGCAGACATCAATGAAAGACGAAAAAAATAATGCAAATTTCGTAAGATGTGTGTTCATGCTTCAAGAACATACAAATATTCAGTTCCTACAGCACAGAAAGCAAACTGTAAATTCCCTCACAAATGCTGTATAGGGAAATATCATTCGTTTGTTGTGGCAATCACACTCATTTGTATTACAGTAATGTTAATGCAGAGGGCACGTGCAGTTGTCAGTCGGTTGACGTCCAGGGCTCTAGGCCACTGATGACATGATGTGATATGATATGATATGATATTTATTAACTGCGATTGGGTTGTCAGCCGGTGCCAGTGGTCCGTACACTGTACACAGATAGAAATAAAGAAATCAACTATATACATAACTAGACAGATACAGAAACAATACAAAAACACAGCACACAAAATACAAGGCAAGACATACAAAACATGACAACAAACATACGACGAACCATAAAAGACAAACATAAAAACATAAACATAAAACAGTCTTTAAGGTATAACAAAGAGCTAAAAGATCATAAAGCAAATAATTAAAAATAAAAATAGAAAATAACATACATCGCAATTAGTCCTTACACTATACGGTAACCTACATACCAGCTATATAACTATAAATCAGTGACAATTACACACATTTCACTGGAGATCTTTACATCACTTTACTTCACTTCACATCACCCCCCCCCCATTTTAAGATGCTGCATCACCACTCTTCAATTCCCTTCACTTCACCTCACTTGTAATCACTTTCCTAACGCCCTTTCTAAAAATGTGACATTTACAGCAAAAAGTCGCTAGCGTCTCTGCAGGCAGTTCGTTCCACAGTCTGATGGTCCTATTTACAAAGCAATATTTCCCGATATCTGTTCTTCGTTTCCTGGCCCTAATTTTCCGATCATGATCATCTCTGCTCAGGTAGCACGGCCTTGTAACCGGTCCGCTATATCTTTACAAGTCCGTTCTGCGGTGTGCGCTTTGTAGACAGCGCATATGCGAGTTGTCTTTACGCTGCGCTGAGGTCTCACAGACGGAATCGTTCGTATGATTTGCAAATTTAGCAGCTTTCTTTTGGACACGGTCTAACGCGTTTATCTGACCTTCCTGTATGGATCCCAGCACACAGCCCCGTGCTCCAGAATAGGATGCACTAGCGACGTGTAGCCTAAACTTTTAGTATTACTATTTCCCATTTTGAGAACACGTGTTATGAAATGAAGGACCTTGCAGGCTTTTTGAACTGTGTAATCTAATTGATCAGCCCAGCTTAAATCGCTACGTATGATTGCTCCTAAGTATTTGCAACTGCTCGCTTCTGGAGTTTTTTTGTTCCCAAAATAATAATTTAGTGGATCCTTAACCTTCTAACGCCCAGTGGTTACTATATGTACCACCAGGTGTAACATTCACAAATTCTACGTTCTGCCCACACAGTGTATTTATGTGTTTTGTGTGGATCTCAGAACAAACAGCGATTATTTCACTGTACAGCATTAACTGACTGCATGTATAACTGAGACGGAGTGTGTTTACTGCGCGGTACGGACTGTATTTATGTGTTTTGTGTGGATCTCAAACAAACAGCGATTATTCACTGTACAGCATTAACTGATGGTTTGTATAACTGAGACGGAGTGTGTTTACTGCGCGGTACGGACTGTATTTATGTGTTTTGTGTGGATCTCAGAACAAACAGCGATTATTTCACTGTACAGCATTAACTGACTGGTTTGTATAACTGAGACGGGTGTGTTTACTGCGCGGTACGGACTGTATTTATGTGTTTTGTGTGGATCTCAGAACAAACAGCGATTATTTCACTGTACAGCATTAACTGACTGGTTTGTATAACTGAGACGGAGTGTGTTTACTGCGCGGTACGAGCTGGATCTTTATATTAATTCTAAGGTTTAAGCCTGCCCAGTTGCTTCGTACGGTGCAAGAAGCTGCAATCTGAAACGCGAAGAGAGGTTCCGCTGTCACAGACAGACGTCATGTGCAGCTGGAAGTGACAAGCCTGCTCAGGGAATATTACCTTGTCAGCAGAAGAAACACAAAGTTTCCACTAAGATGCACATAACCTCCACCCGCACGTTCAGCAGACGTGAGAACCATTCTATTACATCTCATGCGTGAGAAGGGTAGTGACCGGCTGTGAGCTAC
This sequence comes from Reticulitermes speratus, assembly GCA_021186555.1. Lineage (NCBI taxonomy): Eukaryota > Metazoa > Arthropoda > Insecta > Blattodea > Rhinotermitidae > Reticulitermes > Reticulitermes speratus. Next base: position 1,035,387 of record JAJKFL010000042.1, read on the forward strand.
ATTGAACGGACCAATCAGAACAAAGCAGACGGTGTACTGTGGTCAGTCAGCTTCTTGTTTGGTTCAAAATTGTACATATATGTGTTTTGCTTTGCTCGTCCGAGCGTATTATGTAACAGTAACAATGAAAAGGGGCCTAGACAGTATTGTTCTGCAGACATTTTCACAGTAGGTCAATCGTTTACTAACCAATCCTCGTCGTCCGTCTCTGTCTTCCCAAAGCTCCGAATTTCCAATTTTCTCCCATATTCTTCCTTTGTCTGTGTGACGTTTTTCCTAACATGTCCCTAGAGCCGGTCTGACCTTTTGCAGAACAGAAACATTCCTCTATTTGTGTCGGATATCGAACCGTGTACCGTCGAGACCGTAGCCGTAATCACTGTGCCAACTGAGCTATCCCGAATGATAAGAGTATGGGGTAAATTTCATAATGAGATCTGCGCTTTTCTGGGATATTACGCTGCGTCTTGTGGTAATCGTTTACCGACGTTTCGGGACAACGTATCGGTCCCATCCTTACGGGTCAAGAGACAGAGTGGGAAAGCTCTCTGTCTTGAGAACAGAACAGCTGAATATGTAACCAGCAGGTTTTTCCGAAACGTTGGTATCCATTTACAAAACTAGACGGTGTCACATCTCGAAGACCGCTATGTCAGTCTGAGGTTCTATCGTTGCATTTACCTTTTAGAGCCCAAGTAAAACCACGGGATAGTTGAGATATGACAGTGGGACCTCCCGAATACTAAACATTGCTAAGTACTTAACGGGCGTGTTCGGACAGTTTCTGTTCATTTCGTTGTTCTTTGTGACGACGACGTCTCACACAAAGCGTCTTGCTGATCAGGCGGTTAGTCGCCGGCCTTCCACCGCGGAGGCCTGGGTTCGATCCCGGGTCAGTCCATATGTGACTTATGGTGGACAAAGCAGAACTGGGACAGGTTTTTCCCCGAGTACTTCGGGTTTCCCCTGTCAATTTCATTCCACCGGTGCTCTTTTACTTGGAAAAACGAAAATAGCTGATCAACTTTCTGTTCATCTTCATCACAGGGTTACACAATAAGCCTTAAGGCTGCGGTGCGTCCGTAGCTTCTGCTGCGGGGCCCTTCACCACAAAAAAAAGGCGTCTTGCTTTACCTGTCTTTCAAAACCTGACGAAACCACTAATTTGTATTTTAAATGGCGAAGACTTCAGGAGTAAAACTTTGTCTCATGTCCGCTCAAGTACGGTTTTGTACGAGATCCTGTAAGCATAATGATATACACTGCAGTGTCACAGCCGTTCCGTCCCTCCTGCCGCCCGTAACCCTCAGCACCACAAGGGGATCTACGCAAGACAGAGCTGTCTCTGAATTAACGTAAATTACGCAGGTAGCGTAGCAGGTCCCCTGTGAGCGCCCACCGCTTGTGTTACAGCCCAAACAGAATCTCAATACAGCCAACCGCCTGAATAATGGCCCGTAGATATGCCCACAGTGGCCCTGTTGACTCCTGCAATACATTGCTATGTAAAATACGCCGAGTAACTTTAGTGGCTGGTACAGTGCCACTCAACAGTAACTCAAACGAAAGGCAGCTACAATCCGATATTGAAAATTCAGGCCTAGATATGTCGTATATATTCTTAATGTAATTTATCTGAAGATTCGGGTTTTATGTGACTTCATGCCGTTTCGACTGGTAAATATATATATATATAATTACAGAAGAGTTGAATCATCATCATCAAGACCGCTATGACAACCTTAAATCTCCAAAGTAAATACTGTCTCCTTTTAACTGCGCTATTAACGACTCTGTCAGGTGCTAAGATTATACAGCGTCGGTGAAAATGAGTATGGAGCATTTGTGGAATGATAAGGATAGGGGAAACTGAAGTACTGGGAGAGAAACATTATACAGCGTTGGTGGTAGATGGATGAATGAGTATGGAGCGTTGGTGGAATGATACTGACAGGGGAAAACTGAAGTACTGGGAGAGAAACATTATACAGCGTTGGTGGTAGATGTATGAATGAGTATGGAGTATTGGTGGAATGATACTGACAGGGGAAACTGAAGTACTGGGAGAGAAACATTATACAGCGTTGGTAGTAGATGTATGAATGAGTATGGAGTATTGGTGGAATGATACTGACAGGGGAAACTGAAGTACTGGGAGAGAAGCATTATACAGCGTTGGTGGTAGATGTATGAATGAGTATGGAGCATTAGTGGAATGATACTGACAGGGGAAACTGAAGTACTGGGAGAGAAACATTATACAGCGTTGGTGGTAGATGTATGAATGAGTATGGAGCATTGGTGGAATGATACTGACAGGGGAAAACTGAAGTACTGGGAGAGAAACATTATACAGTGTTGGTAGTAGATGTATGAATGAGTATGGAGCATTGGTGGAATGATACTGACAGGGGAAGACTGAAGTACTGGGAGAGAAACATTATACAGTGTTGGTGGCAGATGGATGAATGAGTATGGAGCATTGGTGGAATGATACTGACAGGGGAAACTGAAGTACTGGGAGAGAAACATTATACAGCGTTGGTGGTAGATGTATGAATGAGTATGGAGCATTGGTGGAATGATACTGACAGGGAAAACTGAAGTACTGGGAGAGAAACATTATACAGCGTTGGTGGTAGATGTATGAATGAGTATGGAGCATTGGTGGAATGATACTGACAGGGGAAGACTGAAGTACTGGGAGAGAAACATTATACAGTGTTGGTGGTAGATGGATGAATGAGTATGGAGCATTGGTGGAATGATACTGACAGGGGAAACTGAAGTACTGGGAGAGAAACATTATACAGCGTTGGTGGTAGATGTATGAATGAGTATGGAGCATTGGTGGAATGATACTGACAGTGGAAACTGAAGTACTGGGAGAGAAACATTATACAGCGTTGGTGGTAGATGTATGAATGAGTATGGAGCATTGGTGGAATGATACTGACAGGGGAAAACTGAAGTACTGGGAGAGAAACATTATACAGCGTTGGTGGTAGATGTATGAATGAGTATGGAGCATTGGTGGAATGATACTGACAGTGGAAACTGAAGTACTGGGAGAGAAACATTATACAGCGTTGGTGGTAGATGTATGAATGAGTATGGAGCATTGGTGGAATGATACTGACAGGGGAAAACTGAAGTACTGGGAGAGAAACATTATACAGCGTTGGTGGTAGATGTATGAATGAGTATGGAGCATTGGTGGAATTGTACTGACAGGGGAACTGAAGTACTGGGAGAGAAACATTATACAGCGTTGGTGGTAGATGTATGAATGAGTATGGAGCATTGGTGGAATGATACTGACAGGGGAAAACTGAAGTACTGGGAGAGAAACATTATACAGCGTTGGTGGTAGATGTATGAATGAGTATGGAGCATTGGTGGAATGATACTGACAGGGGAAAACTGAAGTACTGGGAGAGAAACATTATACAGCGTTGGTGGTAGATGTATGAATGAGTATGGAGCATTGGTGGAATGATACTGACAGGGGAAAACTGAAGTACTGGGAGAGAAACATTATACAGCGTTGGTGGTAGATGTATGAATGAGTATGGAGCATTGGTGGAATTGTACTGACAGGGGGAACTGAAGTACTGGGAGAGAAACATTATACAGCGTTGGTGGTAGATGTATGAATGAGTATGGAGCATTGGTGGAATGATACTGACAGGGGAAAACTGAAGTACTGGGAGAGAAACATTATACAGCGTTGGTGGTAGATGTATGAATGAGTATGGAGCATTGGTGGAATGATACTGACAGGGGAAAACTGATGTACTGGGAGAGAAACATTATATAGCGTTGGTGGTAGATGAATGAATGAGTATGGAGCGTTGGTGGAATGATACTGACAGGGGAAACTGAAGTACTGGGAGACGAACCTGCATCAGTGCCACTATCACTACCACAAATCCCACATGTACTGACCTGGGATCGAACTCGTTCGGCCGAGGTAAGAAGTCGGTATACCTGTTCATTCCCCTGCCACGGACCTAACAAAGAACGCCCAACACTATTATGATTTACGCTATACTCCGCATTCTTGTCCCTATGTACAGCGGCCACAGCTGTTAAAGCGATGTGCAGTCCATCGGTACGGCGTCTGGGTGTAAAGCACGTATTCATTCCTAATATTCCTTAAGTATGTGAGTAGCCTACATTTTTATTTAGCAACATCATTGGCATTCCTTCTTCAACGCTTTAGCTATTGTATATTTTAAACTGACCAGACAGAGTAGCCATAATCCTGGTGACTGAAAGGTCCTACTGACTGTCTGTTGGTAACAATACTTGCCCACACTGAGCAGGTTAGTAGGCTTTTATACTCACTTGTTAATGTGTTAATACTAATTAAATTCTTCAGCTAAAATGTAAGCTATGCTGCGTCATAACAACTTAGTGTCCTTCAGAGGTCTTGCAAGCCTCAACTTCGCCTCAGTAATGCTGCATAATAATGTTAAGTAGCAGAACACCACAAATATGTCGATAAATACAAGAAAAAACGGATTATATAAAATTAAATAAGACTGTTATAGGTAATAGACATTAGTTGGCATACTGTTTATTAACAATGTACGATAGAGGCATTCGAAGATTGGCGTATGAATGTATCCCAACTGGTGTAAGAAACGTAGCTAGACCAAAGGAAAGATGGAAAGACGAGCACCCTTGAAGACG
>JAJKFL010000042.1:1045084-1056420 GCA_021186555.1 Reticulitermes speratus
ACTGCAACGGCAGTACAGCGGGTTTCGTAGTCAACAGACTTGGACCAGGAAAGGCGCTAGCAAAACTTGAAAGCGTGCAAGATGTGAGGCTCATATCGTGGCCTTCTGGATTGTGATACCGTGTAGTCTGGTAGATTGGTACTAATGTTTTGGAGAAACATACTGCCGGAAAGACGTGAAGATGGAGGCAGTATATTGCCACGAAGGGAATGTGAATGAAGGAGATATGTTCGTATGATATTGTGGTAGGCACCTACTGGACTACACGGCGGCATAAAGCAAGGGATCAGAACATGCATTGGGGACCAACAATGGTTATATTCTTGGTATTAAACAGGAGGCATTGGGGACCAACAATGTTACCTTCTTGGTATCAAACAGGAGGAATTGGGGAACAACAATGTTATCTTCTTGGTATCAAACAGGAGGCATTGGGGACCAACAATGTTACCTTCTTGGTATCAAACAGGAGGAATTGGGGAACAACAATGTTATCTTCTTGGTATCAAACAGGAGGCATTGGGGAACAACAATGTTATCTTCTTGGTATCAAACAGGAGGCATTGGGGACCAACAATGTTACCTTCTTGGTATCAAACAGGAGGAATTGGGGAACAACAATGTTATCTTCTTGGTATTAAACAGGAGGCATTGGGGACCAACAATGTTATCTTATTGGTATTAAACAGGAGGCATTGGGGAACAACAATGTTATCTTCTTGGTATCAAACAGGAGGAATTGGGGAACAACAATGTTATCTTCTTGGTATCAAACAGGAGGCATTGGGGAACAACAATGTTATCTTCTTGGTATCAAACAGGAGGCATTGGGGACCAACAATGTTACCTTCTTGGTATCAAACAGGAGGAATTGGGGAACAACAATGTTATCTTCTTGGTATTAAACAGGAGGCATTGGGGACCAACAATGTTATCTTATTGGTATTAAACAGGAGGTATTGGGGACCAACAATGTTATCTTCTTGGTATCAAACAGGAGGAATTGGGGAACAACAATGTTATCTTCTTGGTATTAAACAGGAGGCATTGGGGACCAACAATGTTATCTTATTGGTATTAAACAGGAGGCATTGGGGACCAACAGTGTTATCTTCTTGGTATTAAACAGGAGACATTGGGGACCAACAATGTTATCTTCTTGGTATCAAACAGGAGGAATTGGGGAACAACAATGTTATCTTCTTGGTATTAAACAGGAGGCATTGGGGACCAACAATGTTATCTTATTGGTATTAAACAGGAGGCATTGGGGACCAACAGTGTTATCTTCTTGGTATTAAACAGGAGACATTGGGGACCAACAATGTTATCTTCTTGGTATTAAACAGGAGGAATTGGGGAACAACAATGTTATCTTCTTGGTATTAAACAGGAGGCATTGGGGACCAACAATGTTATCTTCTTGGTATTAAACAGGAGGAATTGGGGACCAAAAATTTTATCTTCTTGGTATTAAACAGGAGGCATTGGGGACCAACAATGGTTATCTTCATGGTATTAAACAGGAGGCATTGGGGACCAACAATGGTTATCTTCATGGTATTAAACAGGAGGCATTGGGGACCAACAGCCTGCCAATTGTACCTATTCCGAACTAGACCAGTCCAGGTCATGCTCTCCCTTAAGATCCATTTGAACATTACCTTTCCATCTATGCCTAGATCTTCCAAGTGGTTCTTCCTTCAGTTTCCCTAACAGGAAATTGCAAGGAAAAATTATGTTTGTCACCACCACTAAAGCAGGAAATTATTGATGTAAATTTTAGCTTCTATACCTAAGCCACAATATGGTACTTTTAAATCTAGATTGGACTCTTCCGGGATTTGACGCCGTGTAATCTGATATTTGGACATCAACTTTTCGAAACAAAATGGTGTTTTCTTCGTCAGTGTAGGTAATGATATAAGCAAGGTGTTCCTTCAAACGTTGGTGCCTATCCACAAAACTACACGGCTTCATATTCCACAGATCGCAGTCTTGATATTCGAAGCTGCGATCTCGTATGACGATAATTTGGCCTGCGATGTTAAAAGGGGTAAATGTATGTACAAAGCAGAGTAAATAGTAATCACGCATAGGCAGACACACTGACTTGGTGTTCTGCATGTAAACAACTGAGTAATTCTCGATTTACTGTTTTAGTGGAAGTTGCTTGTAAGCTATCACAGCGTATTTGTTTAGCAGTTATCTCTAAGTCACAAATGCTTGTTTATTTGTTTCTGCTCTCTGCACTTATCGTACGTCTTTGCTGTAAACGTCTGCTCACAGGCAACAGCAACAGCAACAGAGCCCTGTCTAAGGCAGTCTCATAAACTTTAATCGAACAACAACCTCAATAAACTGAGCTCCATAATGAATTCTACTGCGCCCTTAATAACGTTACGCTCGTGAGGAAACTTCGTTACGTCATCGTAATGGGAAACAAGTATCCGTATTGTTTAACCCTTTAAACCCCAGTGGTTAATATATGTACCGCCAGGTTTAACATTCACAAATTCTACGTTCTGCCCACACAGTGTATTTATGTGTTTTGTGTGGATCTCAGAACAAACAGCGATTATTTCACTGTACAGCATTAACTGACTGGTTTGTATAACTGAGACGGAGTGTGTTTACTGCGCGGTACGGACTGTATTTATGTGTTTTGTGTGGATCTCAGAACAAACAGCGATTATTTCACTGTACAACATTACTGACTGTTTGTATAACTGAGACGGAGTGTTTTACTGCGCGGTACGGACTGATTATGTGTTTTGTGTGGATCTCAGAACAACAGCGATATTTCACTGTACAGCATTAATGACTGGTTTGTATAACTGAGACTGATGTGTTTACTGCGCGGTACGGACTGTATTTATGTGTTTTGTGTGGATCTCAGAACAAACAGCGATTATTTCACTGTACAACATTAACTGACTGGTTTGTATAACTGAGACGGAGTGTGTTTACTGCGCGGTACGGACTGCATTTATGTGTTTTGTGTGGATCTCAGAACAAACAGCGATTATTTCACTGTACAGCATTAACTGACTGGTTGTATAACTGAGACGGAGTGTGTTTACTGCGCGGTACGGACTGCATTTATGTTTTGTGTGGATCTCAGAACAAACAGCGATTATTTCACTGTACAACATTAACTGACTGTTTGTATAACCAGCGGCTACTGCAAATTCACGTGCTTTAACGTACAGGAACTTCATTCTGTCTGCAGAACGCATTGTGCCTGTGCCTCTCCACCCTTGTACCTGGTGACGGAGGAGGAACCGGTCTCCGAAACGTTTTTTTTTCAGCGTCTGTATTTGTAAACACTGGAGATCGAAGACGTCCAACACTGGTTGCTTTAAACTGTAACATGCCATGCGAGTCTTGGGGTATAATCGAGGCCGGTCTTCCGAAATGTGACGTCTCTGTCGACTGATTCCCGACGTTTCGAAGGAACATAGCTATTGTCTTCACCTTTAATATTTCAGTGGTCTATCGTACAAACCCTATAAAACCGAACGTGTGTCAACTGCCTATTTTTCGCCTCATACGATGCCCTTTTTCCTGCCAAATGTCCCCCAGATCATCCTGCCTCTTATTACCGGAAGGTCTTAAGACGTTAAATCCGCAAAAGTAACATGTTAATTACAGGTGAGGCTTATATCTTGTAGCGTCTCACGAGGCGGCAAATACGGTGTGTACTTGGTGTTTGTCGTCCGCTTTCTGTGAGGTTGAAACTGAATTTGTAGATAAAAAGGTAAAGGTCTACCTAGAACAGGCCACGAAGGCCCAGAGAGGGAGTAGATGTATAGCTGTACTCTTTCTTTAACCTCGGCGCTAGATGGGGGTGGGTGGTCAACTCCACGCCCTGGACGCTTTACCCCCAGGAATTACCCGGTACCCATTGTACAGGAGGCTGGGTGGGCCCCAGGGCCGGTCTGGACTGGTGCGGAAAATCTCGCCCCCACCGGGATTCGATCCCGAACATGTAGATGCTATGTACGCAGGTTCAGATGTCAAGGTCTATTCCTGCCGCCCAGTGTCACTGACGTCATATCACACCCACCAATACTGACCCTTGTTACAGGTGAGATGCCGGCGTCGTTGCCCGTCATCGTGTACGTCCACGGCGAGTCCTACGAGTGGAATTCCGGCAACCCGTACGACGGCAGCGTCCTCGCCAGCTACGGGCAGGTCTTGGTCGTCACCATCAACTTCCGTCTGGGCGTGCTGGGTAAGTTTGACTGTGTGTACCACTGGCTGTACCACTGTGTACCACTGGCTGTACCACTGTGTACCCACTGGCTGTACCACTGTGTACCCACTGGCTGTACCACTGGCTGTACCACTGTGTACCACTGGCTGTACCACTGTGTACCACTGGCTGTAACACTGTGTACCACTGGCTGTACCACTGTGTACCACTGGCTGTACCACTGTGTACCACTGGCTGTAACACTGTGTACCACTGGCTGTACCACTGTGTACCACTGGCTGTACCACTGTGTACCCACTGGCTGTACCACTGTGTACCACTGGCTGTACCACTGTGTACCACTGGCTGTACCACTGTGTACCCACTGGCTGTACCACTGTGTACCACTGGCTGTACCACTGTGTACCACTGGCTGTACCACTGTGTACCACTGGCTGTAACACTGTGCAACACTGGCTGTACCACTGTGTACCACTGGCTGTACCACTGTACACTGGCTGTACCACTGTGCACACTGGCTGTACCACTGTGTACCACTGGCTGTACCACTGTGTACCACTGGCTGTACACACACGTGACATGCAACACTGCGTCTTGCACACACGTTACGTCATTCAGGTACACTGTGTGATTGCCACCAATTGGTTTATCCTTGTAATGTGTGTTTTCTGTGGGGAGGGAAATTAATTCTTATACAGGTGACCCTCGCACTTACGACCCAATTGGTTGCTGGCCGATGGTCGCAAAACGAGCCGTCGTTTGACGTTTACCGTAAGCGCAATGTGGCAAATTGGGATTTCGTTCCTGGAAACCCATTTCATACAAAAAATTACGAGTTAACCACGAAAATATATGAAATGAAACAACACGAACACTTTGTGTGCTTTATAAATAGGCCTATTTATTGAGTAAAAACGACCACAATGTCTAAGCAAAACACATAAAACACACACGAAATTTCTTAAACACAACACAGAGAGTTTTACTCATACAGAGTTCCTTCATGTTCAACACTGAGGGGTGGGGGCGGCACGCGGTGACGCAGCTGGTTGAGGCACACTGCTCTACAAGCTGGAAGGTCGCGGGTTCGATTCCCGATGGTGTCATTGGAATTTTTCGTTGACATAATCGTTTCGGCCGCACTATGACCCTGGGGTCAACTCAGCCTCTAACAGAAATGAGTACCAGGAATATTTCCTGGGGAGTAAAGGCGGCCGGTGCGTAAGGCTGACAACCTTATCACCTTCATGTGCCGAATGTCTATAAATCTGTGAGCCTCAACCTCCAGGACCCTAAGGGCCTGTCAGGTCTGTAATGGGATTGCTTTTTAATAGTACGGCGGTGAGTCATCTGAATCATCAAAATTTAATTTAATTAGAAGTGTTGGGAGAGAGCTAAATGACTCAGGCAATTATTCATGAGCCTCTGAACGCGAGGGGCCGGGTTCGATCTCAGGCCAGTCAATGTGGGGTTTGTGGTGGACTAAGTGGCAAGGAGAGTGGTTCTCCACCAAGTACCGTATTTCGGTTTTCCCCTGTCGGTATCGTTCCAAAAATGCTCCAAAACCAATTATCTGTCACCGACGTTATGTGATCTTAAGCGTTGGTTATTAACCACGCAACGACGCTTGCGTGAGCGTGATGCGGCACGCAGAAGTCAAAGCTGTTACCTTTGAAAGGAACTGGGTTTTAAACGTCACGCACATGCGTGTCGCGCAGGGACTCTGCGCAGTTCCCGCTGCGTCGTGCGGGAGCGGCATCCGGACCTTGACCTCTGCGCGACACGCAGTAGTCTTCTGACGAGCTGGAGGATTTGGTGTTTGTTGTCGGGTCTTGTATTTTTGTATTAGTTATGTCTTTGTGTATACCGTGAGCTATAAAGAGGAATTAGATGAAAAATTAATAGACTGAAAAATATTTGTCGAAACTCTGAAAAAATTCCCTGAATTTCATCTCAATGCCCATCAGATATCTTCTATCAAACTGGAGTAGCAGGCTCCACCTTTTCTGACACTCAAAATGTCCGTCGCACGTTAACTCAGACAGTAAAACTGTACATCATCATCTTGCTCTTCTTCAGGTACTGCAGACCGTCGAATTAACGGACTAAATGGGCAGCGTCTGGTCCGGTAATGCCGACTGTCCGGTACTTCCGAATTATGTATATATTATAGCCTAAACAGTCGCCCAAACAGTAACACAGTACTGTATATATAACACTAATGCATACTCACAACACTGTACACGACTGTCCTGTTAGCACTGTTACTGTGTTTGGAAGCCATCGTTAATTGGAATTCAATAAATTTCAGGTAAACATAACAAATCCACGATCCAGGTAACGACAATAGCAACACACTACCGCCTCCACGTGACTGTCAACAAAGACTGAGCGCGTGTCAGTGTCCGCCACGTAGCGGCAGCTTCGCTAATTAACAGTCAAAACCGCTAATTTCACGTATTCCCATTGCGGACGGAAATTTCCGAACCAACAGATTTCGTCAGTTATTTCCGAAATCCGTACATAAGAGGTCCGTTAATTCGAGGGTCTACAGTATTACGGCAGCTATGAGTTCCTCAGCCGATCCCAGTGGCCGTGCGGTCTAAGGCGTGAGTCTACGGCCGCTCGCTTGCTGGGATCGTGGGTTCAAATCCCGCCGGGGACATGGATGTCTGTCTGTTGTGAGTGTTGTGTGTTTTCAGGTAGAGGTCTCTGCGACGGGCTGATCCCTCGTCCAGAGGAGTCCTACCGAGTGTGGTGTGTCTAAAGTGTGTGATCGTGAAGCGTCGAAAAATGAGGCGGCCTAGGCCCCCAAGGGGCTGTCGAGCTATTGGGGAAAAAATGAGTTCCTCCATCTTCGCTCTTTAACAACCACGTAACGACTTCCTACATCCCGTCCATAAAAACCATCATATGCGCGTCACGCAGGCGTCATTTCACGTTGCATCACATCACGCTCACGCAAACGTCATTGCGTGGTTGTTAAAAGCCACGCACGTGCTACAGTCAATGCAATTACGACTGTCCACTTTATTTTCAAAGTTTCTGTTAGTGTAAAAAGGTCCAGAAATTTTTCCGCAAGCAGTGACGCTTCTCGCTTTTATTCCGTATCTATCGGTTCGACACTGATGGTTTATGACGCTTCTAACAGCCCGAGGCGACTTCCGAGATGGCATTTTAAAATAAGCCACGACCTCCCCCCCCCCCCCAGCATTCACGTTCACCGAGCACCGTCGTTCTCTTACATATGTCGACGCTAAGTAACCACTTCAGTTGATTTGCCATGTGTCCATCCATTACCGCTAAACGCTAGTTTTCTCCCTCCATTGTGCATTTCCTAATTAAACCTGAACCAAATGCCCCAGCTGGTGACTTCAAATTACATTTATATTACCCGTGGTAAGTAACGGGTAAATTTGTTGCCCACGCGGATCTAACAGAGAACACCAGAGATATAGTGACGTTCACTCCGTACTTTTACCAATACGTACGGTAGCCAGAATTGTTAAAGCGATGTGCAGGTATTGCTGTGGAGATTTTGGATAAGATTCTAATCCTCATTAACAATCCCTTTTAAATAGATAATTAAATTTAAATTCCATAATTTTCCCTTAAAATGTCAGCCATCATTCTGATACTGCCACAGAAACAAAGCATATTCCTGGAGAAAAACGGTTAGCTATGATTGTTAATGTAACAGTTAACTGTGTGATTATTCAGGTCTTCTGGGATGTAACAGTCTGTTGCTAGGTTAGTGTTTCTCGACGTTTCGAAAGAACCTAGTGCTTTCGAAACGTCCAGGGTTCAGCGATGCAGCCTTACATCCCAGAAAACCTAAAAGGTAAAAAGATCCGCTGTGTTAACCTCAAATGTTGCAATGTTGCTTTTTCCCTTAGCTAAAGGGGATCTAAAAGCAAATACCCCCACACCACAAAGAACACAATTTGCCCTTCCCTTTAGATATAAGGACATGATATTGATCTGTAAGGTACACAAACACAGGGATATGCAGGTCCTTGGGAGGATTCCGAAGTAGGATCAGGATAAAAAAATAATGGAAAGATTTTGTGTGACGTTACACTTGCTCGCCAAACGCTCAAACAATTTATTTTGTAGACGAAGGGCCAGCAGGTAGTGACATCTGAACGTGAGGATTACAAACTGCCCACAGACCGCTTACTTCAATTACAACAGTCAGACCGTTGCTAACATAGGAGGGCCATCGCTGTTTATTTGAATATGGATTGCTGCATGGAGACTTTGGAATTGGTTCGTTCTGACAGAGCTACATAAAGACATTTCGATCGTAGGAGTGCCCATTGTCACTGAATGTAGGGGTCAGCCTTCTCGAAAGGTCAAGCTGACTTAAAAGAAAACGTAATTGTTCTACTTTAAATTAAATTTAGATCTTGGTTTCGTACTTTAAAATCGTAACACCAAAGAACTTGATAGTCCAGTGTATGTCAACTTAATAGTCCAGTGTGTGTCTACTTAATACTCCAGTATGTGCCAACTAAATACTCCAGTGTGTGTAAACTTAATAGTCCAGTGTGTGTCAACTTAATAGCCCAGTGTGTGTAAAGTTAATAGTCCAGTGTGTGTCAACTTAATAGCCCAGTGTGTGTAAAGTTAATAGTCCAGTGTGTGTCAACTTAACAGCCCAGTGTGTGTAAACCTAATAGTCCAATGTATGTGAACTTAATAGTCCAGTGTGTGTCAACTTAATAGCCCAGTGTGTGTAAAGTTAATAGTCCAGTGTGTGTCAACTTAATAGCCCAGTGTGTGTAAACCTAATAGTCCAATGTATGTGAACTTAATAGTCCAGTGTGTGTAAAGTTAATAGTCCAGTGTGTGTCAACTTAATAGCCCAGTGAGTGTAAAGTTAATAGTCCAGTGTGTGTCAACTTAACAGCCCAGTGTGTGTAAACCTAATAGTCCAATGTATGTGAACTTAATAGTCCAGTGTGTGTCAACTTAATAGCCCAGTGTGTGTAAAGTTAATAGTCCAGTGTGTGTCAACTTAATAGCCCAGTGTGTGTAAACCTAATAGTCCAATGTATGTGAACTTAATAGTCCAGTGTGTGTCAACTTAATAGCCCAGTGTGTGTCAACTTAATAGCCCAGTGTGTGTAAAGTTAATAGCCCAGTGTGTGTAAAGTTAATAGCCCAGTGTGTGTAAAGTTAATAGCCCAGTGTGTGTAAAGTTAATAGTCCAGTGTGTGTCAACTTAATAGCCCAGTGTGTGTAAAGTTAATAGTCCAGTGTGTGTAAAGTTAATAGCCCAGTGTGTGTAAAGTTAATAGCCCAGTGTGTGTAAAGTTAATAGCCCAGTGTGTGTCAACTTAATAGCCCAGTGTGTGTAAACTTAATAGCCCAGTTGTGTGTAAAGTTAATAGCCCAGTGTGTGTAAAGTTAATAGTCCAGTGTGTGTCAACTTAATAGCCCAGTGTGTGAAAAGTTAATAGTCCAGTGTGTGTAAACTTAATAGTCCCGTGTTTGTCAACTAAATACTCCAGTATGTGTCAACTAAATACTCCAGTGTGTGTAAACTTAATAGCCCAGTGTGTGTAAAGTTAATAGCCCAGTGTGTGTAAACTTAATAGTCCAGTGTATGTCAACGTAATAGTCCAGTTTCTATCAATACTCCAGTGTATTTCAACTTAATGACCCAGTGTAGGTAAACGTGTACTCCAGATGGAGCTCCCAATTACCAAACTACACGGTGTCATGAACCGAAAACACGATTTAAAAATATTATTGTTAACAAATGTTTTATTTCAGACTGTTTGATTGTCTCCTCTGTTTTAGTGAGAATTCCCTTACTCAGGTCTTCAAATAACGAAATCGATAATGATGATATAATAATAATAATAATAATAATAATAATAATAATACAGCCGAAATGAGAAAGTACAGTCCTAACGAGTAAGTCTGCATGCTGTACATCTTACGTGGGTGCCAATCACACATTGAGACATTATGAGAAATGTAATACTACTTAACGTGAGCCGGCGTAGCTCAGTCTGTAGTGAGTGGAATACAGGCTGGGCGACCGGATAATCACGGTTTGGTACCCGGCTTGGGCAAAGAGCTTCCACTTCATAGCACCCAGACCAATATAGACGGGGGCTCACCCAGCCTGCTATCCAATGGGCACCGTAGGGCCCTTCCTCTGGAGTTAAAGGTAAAGCGGCCGAGGCCTGAACCTAGTCACTCCTCTCCATCAAGAACCCAGCTCATAAATGCGCGGAGTTTTACCTCCACTCGTCCATCCGTCTTCATGGCCTATTACCTAAATAACACACCGACAACTTTAGCTGTACAGACTTGAACGCAGAGTTAGCTGCCCCTACAGCCGTAGGCATTACACCCCACAGATAGAAATGACACCGTTATGGCGAAAACAAACTTTGTGAGTGGTTACGACAACCACAGATGTTTCCATTCTCGCATTTAGAGGACATCCATGCCCGTAATATGTCTATAAAGAAATTAACAATGTAATTAAGCGAATTGCTTTCCAGTAACGACTCGGTAATGGCTGCGTCTTCCATTACGTAGGCAAATTATAACGTTTTGAACGAGACATTAGTGAATAAACCAATTAAAACGCATAATCGGCTTAACAACACATGGCTGTGCGACCCGATGCAATCATCAGCAATATTTCCTCTGTCAAATTAATTAGTCATTGCTCATAATGTCTAATAGCATTCTGAACACGGCTTTTTTACTGCCTGTCCATAACACTGTTCCTTCATTCGGTAATAATTAATCCAAAACAGTACAGCAATACCTCGACTTTCGCCGCTTCGAGTTTCGTCGCTTCGCTCTTTCGTCGGTTTTCAATTATAACCACGTTTCCAAATTTCGTCGCATTTCGTCACCACCGCGCGCCATCTTGTTTCTTTCGTCGTTCAGTCTTTGAACATAAGACGTTCGGTGTGCGCTGTTTTTTTGAAATTGTCCGCATTGAATGTCTTATATTTGTCATTAAACATATTAATACTAATTATTTTGTGATTAAATAACCAAATTATTTATATTATATTTGTGATTATACTGTAAACATTCACAGTTATTTTGTGATAACAGTATAAAAATAAATAAGAGTTAA
>JAJKFL010000042.1:1056443-1453468 GCA_021186555.1 Reticulitermes speratus
TTTTTTTTAAATCTACTTTCATTCGACCGCATCAAACCTTACGTACCCAAATCTCTTTTCGAAATCCACACATTTATCACGTTCCACCCGTACGTTCATCTCTAGTGGTTCTGAAAACGAAACTTATTCGGAAAATTATCTGTAAATTTGCGTAAGAACTGCAGAATTTCCACAGAGATGTTTATCCCAGAACAGCTGCAAACTGTGCAGTAACTCTGCCCACGTCCAGTCAGTACCATTCTGTTCCACGCTCCTTAACGCAGTCATCGATCCCGCCACCTGTCCCTATCCTGAGCCAGATCAATCCAGTCCATGCCCCCATCCCACCTCTCGAACATCGCTTTTAATATTATCCTCCCATCTACGCCTGTGTCTTCCAAGTGGTCTCCTTCCCTCAGGTCTCCCCACCAAAATCCTGTATGCACCTCTCCCCTCACCCATACGTGCTACATGCCCCGCCCATCTCATTCTTCTTGATTTGATCACCCAATAATATTTGGTGATCAGTACAGATCATTAAGTTCCTCGTTATGTAGTCTTCTCCACTCCCCTGTTACCCCGTCCCTCTTAGACCCAAATATCCCCTCAGCACCCTATTCTCGAACACCCTCAGCCTATGTTCCTCCCTCATGTGACAGACCAAGTTTCACACCCACACAAAACAACAACACAATTACAGTTCTGTATATCTTAATGTTTGTATCTTTGCACAGCAAACTGTAAGACACAAGATGCTGCCACGATGATAACAAGCATTACGTGACTTCAATCTGCTCTTAATTTCTTCCCCAATGCAATTTCCATTCGTTACGGTTGTTCCCAAATATTTGAACTGTTCCACCCTTTCAAAGTATTTATTATCTAACTTTATGTTGCCATTTTGTCCCATTCCGATCTCCAGACATGACCATGTACTTAGTTCTGCTGTCCCACATTCGATCTCCAGACATGACCATGTACTTAGTTCTGCTGTCCCACATTCCGATCTCCAGACATGACCATGTACTTAGTTCTGCTGTCCCACATTCTGATCTCCATTCATGACCATGTACTTAGTTCTGCTGTCCCACATTCTGATCTCCAGACATGACCATGTACTTAGTTCTGCTGTCCCACATTCCGATCTCCAGACATGACCATGTACTTAGTTCTGCTGTCCCACATTCTGATCTCCATTCATGACCATGTACTTAGTTCTGCTGTCCCACATTCTGATCTCCAGACATGACCATGTACTTAGTTCTGCTGTCCCACATTCTGATCTCCAGACATGACCATGTACTTAGTTCTGCTGTCCCACATTCTGATCTCCAGACATGACCATGTACTTAGTTCTGCTGTCCCACATTCTGATCTCCAGACATGACCATGTACTTAGTTCTGCTGTCCCACATTCTGATCTCCAGACATGACCATGTACTTAGTTCTGCTGTCCCACATTCCGATCTCCAGACATGACCATGTACTTAGTTCTGCTGTCCCACATTCTGATCTCCATTCATGACCATGTACTTAGTTCTGCTGT
Organism: Reticulitermes speratus; assembly: GCA_021186555.1. NCBI lineage: Eukaryota > Metazoa > Arthropoda > Insecta > Blattodea > Rhinotermitidae > Reticulitermes > Reticulitermes speratus. Next base: position 1,057,969 of record JAJKFL010000042.1, read on the forward strand.
CCCACATTCTGATCTCCAGACATGACCATGTACTTAGTTCTGCTGTCCCACATTCTGATCTCCAGACATGACCATGTACTTAGTTCTGCTGTCCCACATTCTGATCTCCAGACATGACCATGTACTTAGTTCTGCTGTCCCACATTCTGATCTCCAGACATGACCATGTACTTAGTTCTGCTGTCCACATTCTGATCTCCAGACATGACCATGTACTTAGTTCTGCTGTCCCACATTCCGATCTCCAGACATGACCATGTACTTAGTTCTGCTGTCCCACATTCTGATCTCCATTCATGACCATGTACTTAGTTCTGCTGTCCCACATTCTGATCTCCAGACATGACCATGTACTTAGTTCTGCTGTCCCACATTCTGATCTCCAGACATGACCATGTACTTAGTTCTGCTGTCCCACATTCTGATCTCCAGACATGACCATGTACTTAGTTCTGCTGTCCCACATTCTGATCTCCAGACATGACCATGTACTTAGTTCTGCTGTCCCACATTCCGATCTCCAGACATGACCATGTACTTAGTTCTGCTGTCCCACATTCCGATCTCCAGACATGACCATGTACTTAGTTCTGCTGTCCCACATTCTGATCTCCAGACATGACCATGTACTTAGTTCTGCTGTCCCACATTCTGATCTCCAGACATGACCATGTACTTAGTTCTGCTGTCCCACATTCCGATCTCCAGACATGACCATGTACTTAGTTCTGCTGTCCCACATTCTGATCTCCATTCATGACCATGTACTTAGTTCTGCTGTCCCACATTCTGATCTCCAGACATGACCATGTACTTAGTTCTGCTGTCCCACATTCCGATCTCCAGACATGACCATGTACTTAGTTCTGCTGTCCCACATTCTGATCTCCAGACATGACCATGTACTTAGTTCTGCTGTCCCACATTCTGATCTCCAGACATGACCATGTACTTAGTTCTGCTGTCCCACATTCTGATCTCCAGACATGACCATGTACTTAGTTCTGCTGTCCCACATTCCGATCTCCAGACATGACCATGTACTTAGTTCTGCTGTCCCACATTCTGATCTCCAGACATGACCATGTACTTAGTTCTGCTGTCCCACATTCTGATCTCCAGACATGACCATGTACTTAGTTCTGCTGTCCCACATTCTGATCTCCATTCATGACCATGTACTTAGTTCTGCTGTCCCACATTCTGATCTCCAGACATGACCATGTACTTAGTTCTGCTGTCCCACATTCCGATCTCCAGACATGACCATGTACTTAGTTTTATCACCATTCACTTCCAGACAAATCTCCTTACTAGCGACTACCAAAGCTTCTGTGTGTCTCTCTATAGCATGTACACTTCCGCCCAATATATTAACATCATCAGCATAAGCCAGAAGCTGATGTGTACCGTTTAATTTGAAGCCCTCCTGGTTTGCCTGAACTCTATGCATATACAGGGCATACACAAAAGAATGGTGCGGTTTTAATAGTGTTCACTATTAAAACCGCACCATTCTTTTGTGTATGCCCTGTATATATATATATATGCGTGTGTATACTGTTTGTGTGTGTGTGCGTCCGTTGCTACCTGAACAATAATTCTAAACACGCGTGTTAATTTAGTTTGCTTCGGTTTATATTTGATAAAACGCACTGTAAAATTTTACGTTGTGTTTAAACAAAGTACTGATTGTAAGAAGAACAGCGATACAGGCTTACCAACATTACACTTTCAGTGCAGTAGAAGTGGTACTGAGTTTGATACAAATTCATCAGACGTTTCGGATTTAAGTACATTGAAAAACCTCATAGCTGAAGCTTCCTGTGTAGGAAAAACTACAACAACTAAGTAACTGACCAACTAACTAACTAACTAACTAACTCCATGGAGCAGAGTCCTCCTTAGTTTCAAGGCTACTCAAGAAATTCAGTGCCATTTTGATAACAGCCCACCACTTATCCCCATCCTGAGCCAGATAAATCCAGTCCACGGCCTCCCGTCCTATTTCTTTAAAACCCATCTTAATTTTATACTACCATCTACGTCTAGGTTTTCAAAGTCGTCTCTTTCCCTCAGGTTTCCCCACCAAAACTGTGTATGCATCTCTCCTGTCCCCCATATGTGCCGCATGCAATATGTAATATTGAGTATATGATACGTAATGTCTACAGAGTAATATTTTGGATTATGACGTTTCTTGTAGTCTAGTAGCTCGGTACCGACGTTTCTACCCACCTACCAGACTACAAGACAATGTCATAACCCTAAAGTCCACAAGAGAAATCGTTCAATTTGTCGCTATTTTTCCGGGATACAACTGAATTCTGTGATATTGTTATATGATTAATTAACGTATGTAGGTAATTTGTGTGTTGCAAATTTCGATTTATTTTCGTTGTAGTGTATATTTGCTTCGAGATATATTCCTTTATTGCCGTATAAAATAATTTATCTTCACTTTTTATGATATTTACCCTTTTAGCCTAGAAATTGGTTCATAAGCATAAAGAAGAACCCGATTTAAGCCATTTAATTCCAATCCTTCTTTATTTTCCCGAACTTTATCGACCGCGTGTTCTAGAGCTACGTGAGTGGATAAAACAAGCTGGTCACACACTTTGAACTGCAAATATGTCAGATCAAATCCTGCATACACAAATTATTTTACACATTTTGTTCGCATACATTCTAATTAACCTAAAGCCTTTCATGTTATTTATTGACAGTGCGCTCAGTTCTTTCGATGCGAGTGTACGTTGTGCCTCATTACAGACGGCTGTACTTCCGCTGTCACAAATAACTGTTCGTAACATTCACCAACTAAGGCGTCGGTCTTCGGCCGCTCGCTTGCTAGGATCGTGGGTTCGAATCCCACCGGGGGCATGGATGTCTGTCTCTTGTGAGTGTTGTGTGTTGTTATCAGGTAGAGGCCTCTGCGACGAGCCGATCCCTCGTCCAGAGGAGTCCTACCGAATGTGGTGTGTCTCTCAGTGTGATCAAAAGGAATTACAAACCTCGACACTAAAACGGGAAACCAGAGTAGGTAGAAGAGGACGACTAAAAAAAAAACATTCACCAAACACGAACATTATGGCGGCGCGCGCAACTAACAAATTTATTTCAAGCAATTAGTTTAATGCAATGTAAAACTACAGTTGAATGAAACTGATTGTTTGAAACCAGCGTCTTCCATGTGCCAGATGCCTCTGTATTCTTTTCTCGAGGCACACTAAAATAGATATAAACTGTAAACGAGTAAACACATGGGGGTTTCCTGATCATAGAGGAAACCTAAAATGTAAGAGGCACAAATAGCTGTCAAGCAGTAAATAATTTTGTGTTAGATTGAAGCTACGTCTCTGTGGAACTGCGGCCTGTTATACGCCCATTGTTCATCCTGACGTTATGAATTAATACGGAGCAGTGGCGGTTGACTGACAAAGGAAAGGCAAAGTGCTTGTATAAAAACATTTGCCAGTACAATTTTTAAGCTACAAATCCCACATGAAGTGCCTTGGGATTGAAACCGCGTCTCCGCTTTGCGAAAACTGCAACAGGCTGAAAATGGAGTACAGAAAAACAACTCAGAAAAGGAAATAGACCGTGATAAAGTAACAAAAGAATGAGAAAAAGAGCTTTTCTTGAAGGCGTCGCTCGGTAAATATCCGCATTCATAACAAGCGAATACGAGTGTAGCAAAACAGTCTGCATGCGGCCGGCCTCAGCCTAGACGTGACGAGGGACATGAACAAAGCCGTGATGGAGTGTGGGATAAATCTGGCCGTCGCTCATCAATCACTCGTCCATTCTTGTTAGCCAACAGCAGACAGGGGATGGGAGAAAGAATTAATGTGGCTTCAGATTTAAGCTCATGGAAATTGTTTCTTCTTTCTGGTCCAGAAACGTGAGTTTGGATGTGCTTCGGGCGTGTAAAGAAGCAACGTGGCACAGGAGAGAGTCTGACTAGCACTGCATGTGTCATGCACTGAATAACAAAATCAGTATGTACTTTGTATTGTGTGTATACAAATATTCACTTATGTCACAGTAAACAAAATGCGATCCTGTTACAAAGAATGGGGAATTATGTAAAGAGAAATAATGGGTCTTGTGACAGTCATGCATAACACATAAATGTACTGCGTTTGAAACATGGCGGTGCATATATTTACCACTAGAATTTAAAGGGTTAACTAGTTTTGTGGTCAGCAATAAGTCACCAGTCATACATAACACATAAATCTACTGCGTTTGAAACATGGCGGTGCATATATTTACCACTAGGATTTAAAGGGTTAACTAGTTTTGTGGTCAGCAATAAGTCACCAGTCATACATAACACATAAATCTACTGCGTTTGAAACATGGCGGTGCATATATTTACCACTAGGATTTAAAGGGTTAACTAGTTTTGTGGTCAGCAATAAGTCACCAGTCATACATAACACATAAATCTACTGCGTTTGAAACATGGCGGTGCATATATTTACCACTAGAATTTAAAGGGTTAACTAGTTTTGTGGTCAGCAATAAGTCACCAGTCATACATAACACATAAATCTACTGCGTTTTGAAACATGGCGGTGCATATATTTACCACTAGAATTTAAAGGGTTAACTAGTTTTGTGGTCAGCAATAAGTCACCAGTCATACATAACACATAAATCTACTGCGTTTGAAACATGGGGTGCATATATATTACCACTAGAATTTAAAGGGTTAACTAGTTATGTGGTCAGCAATAAGTCACCAGTCATACATAACACATAAATCTACTGCGTTTGAAACATGGCGGTGCATATATTTACCACTAGGATTTAAAGGGTTAACTAGTTTTGTGGTCAGCAATAAGTCACCAGTCATACATAACACATAAATCTACTGCGTTTGAAACATGGCGGTGCATATATTTACCACTAGGATTTAAAGGGTTAACTAGTTTTGTGGTCAGCAATAAGTCACCAGCCATACATAACACATAAATCTACTGCGTTTGAAACATGGCGGTGCATATATTTACCACTAGGATTTAAAGGGTTAACTAGTTTTGTGGTCAGCAATAAGTCACCAACACAAAACTGTCATTAAATGTATAAATTAACCTTCTATCATTATCAATTACCCTACATACGTTTCGGCTTGCGAGAAGCCATCATCAGGGGTTTACAGTTGTACTTATCAAATGCTGTGCTACGGTCTGTCATCGACACTCGCAATATATATATATATAGTGAACTTAGTCATCGCCAGTGTTAGTGACGGTGGGTTGGCACGATCACAGCATTACTGTGGCCTACATTGTCATACTGTACCGAGCTCTTGGTTGGTCTCTGGTAATCCTCACGTACGTTAGGCATTTACTTGTCAGAAGGTAAAGCAGGCAGAAGCAGTCTGTGCAATGCTGAACCGGGCTGTGTGCAAGGTAGACCGCCAACTGTAGACTCTGGCCGTCAAGGAGCAGTACGGCCAGGAGAGACATCCGGGTTTCGAAGGCGCGCTCTGTAACAAGTGTCTTTTCTTTCCGACAGGCTTCCTGAAGACGGGGCACGAGGCAGTGCGCAGGGCAACTTCGGGCTTATGGACCTGGTGGCGGGTCTACACTGGCTGCGGGAAAACATCCCGGCGTTTGGCGGCGACGCTGAGCGCATCACCCTCATGGGCCATGGCACCGGTGCGGCCCTCAGCAACATCATCGCCGTGTCGCCAGTCGCCAAAGGTACGACCGTCACACGCATTGCTGCGATACGAGTGATAGTTAAGCTCAATATTTTTTTTTTTCCAATGGCTCCACAGCCCCTTGGGGGCCTAGGCCGCCTCATTTTCGAGGTTTCCACGATCACACTCAGACACACCACACTCGGTAGACTCCTCTGTACAAGTGATCAGCCCGTCGCAGAGACCTCTACCTGACAACACACAACACTCACAACAGACAGACATCCATGCCCTAGGCGGGATTCGAACCCACAATCCAGCAAGCGACGGCCGCAGACCCACGCCTTAGACCGCGCGGCCACTGCGATCGACTTAAGCTTCATATACCGGTGAGAATTTGGATTAGTCGTGTGGGACGTGACGTCGTGTAGTTTGGTAGACATGACCCATCTGCACGGTGCCCATAGAAACATAATAAAAATAAAGTGGGACAGGTCTGAGTTTTTGGTGTAGTTTAACATTCACGACATGTTGGGTTACGTATTTTATGCTGTAGATAATTGCAGTATATGTCTTTGAAAAATTGGAAAATATTTACCAGTCTACACGATGTCAACCTAGAAGACCACAATCTAAATTAAACCTTTAAAGCACGGTGGATACGATACGTAGGCCTACCGCGTCTGTAGCAATAAACATCTCAGCATTTGTTGCCTGGAATGTACATTGGCAATAGCAAATTGATAAAACAAGCACCGTATATTTGGGGTTTCGTATGTTTCGCGGAATAAAGAGCCATTGTTTTCGTAAGCAGCGTTAGGAACTGAATTTTCTACTACGAGATGAACTTCGCCGCCCTTCTGAGGTTTCTAAGTAGCCATTCGTGCATGCATTTATACTCGCAGAACTGATCTAACTGATTTCAAAACCACAGCAACTCTTGTCACAGCGCAGTCGCTTCACATCTGGTTTAGCACACTGCAGGCTGGATTCTTCTGCTTTCCTGATACAGATAATCGTAAATTACTTTCCAACTACAGGCCATTCTCAAAAGTTTCTCCTTCGTCAAACCAAACGATGCGTCCGCACTCACAAGAAACAGCGATGCGCCCGCTATCTGGTGGCCTGGCTGTGTAATTTCGATTCACGACATAAATGCCTCATCCCGAATGTCATTTATCTAAATTAAATCTCGAATGAAAGCAGTTACGCTGGTGAAGACGACGGAGTTAATTTCAGGGAAGTAGTTCGTATTAATAACAGACACGCCAGTACTTGCTGTCGCCACACACATCCACTGTTGTCTTGCACAACGACATCCGGTAAAACAAAGCAGTTGAAGTCAGTAACTCAGCATACAAACGAAGCTTCTGCAGGAGAACAATGTTCCTTAACCCTTAGAGATAAAACTTAAACTGCATATTATATAAATATTCAGTCCGTACCGCGCAGTAAACACACTCCGTCTCAGTTATAACAAGATTGGCTTCCGCCGCGATGTAGATGAAATCTGCGCTCTTCTGAAATATTACGCAGCGTAGAGTGGTAATTACTTACCGACGTTTCGGGACAATCTATCGGTCCCATCTTCAATGGTCAAGATTGTCAAGAAGTATTCTTGGACTTCTTGACCCTTGACCTATTACGCAGGGTAGAGTGATAATTCCGTACCGACGTTTCGCTACAACCTATCGGTCCCATCTTCAAGAGTCAAGAAGTTTTCTTGGACTTCTTGACCCTTGACCGTTGAAGACAGGACCGATAGGTTGTCCTGAAACGTCGGTACGAAATTACCACTCTATTCTGCGTAATATTCCAGAAAAGCACAGATCTGAAGATTGGCAGTGTTCTATGACGTAGCATTGATTCGCGTTCGCGTAACCATTGTTGCCATGAAAAGGCAAACGTAAGTTTCTTCTGTATTGTTGACTTCCATGTACCTGTCAACAATATAAAAGTGTTCAGTGTTGCCATGTAAGACGTATGGTGGGTAGAGCTGTATACCTCCACTCATTTTTAAACACGGCACTAGATGGAGGTGAGTGGTCAACATCACGCCTCGGCCGTCTTACCTCCAGGAAAGAACTCCTATACCCATTTAATGAGAAGCCGGATGTTTTGGGAAAGAGAAAATTTACTTCCGCTGTCGGTATTAGAACCCCGGACCGTCCCTGCAATAGAAATTTACTTCCGTTGTCGGTATTAGAACCCCGGACCGTCCCTGCACTAGAAATTTACTTCCGCTGTCAGTATTAGAACCCCGGACCGTCCCTGCACTAGAAATTTACTTCCGCTGTCGGTATTAGAACCCCGGACCGTCCCTGCACTAGAAATTTACTTCCGCTGTCGGTATTAGAACCCCGGACCGTCCCTGCACTAGAAATTTACTTCTGCTGTCGGTATTAGAACCCCGGACCGTCCCTGCACTAGAAATTTACTTCTGCTGTCGGTATTAGAACCCCGGACCGTCCCTGCACTAGAAATTTACTTCCGCTGTCGGTATTAGAACCCCGGACCGTCCCTGCACTAGAAATTTACTTCTGCTGTCGGTATTAGAACCCCGGACCGTCCCTGCACTAGAAATTTACTTCCGCTGTCGGTATTAGAACCCCGGACCGTCCCTGCACTAGAAATTTACTTCCGCTGTCGGTATTAGAACCCCGGACCGTCCCTGCACTAGAAATTTACTTCCGCTGTCGGTATTAGAACCCCGGACCGTCCCTGCACTAGAAATTTACTTCTGCTGTCGGTATTAGAACCCCGGACCGTCCCTGCACTAGAAATTTACTTCTGCTGTCGGTATTAGAACCCCGGACCGTCCCTGCACTAGAAATTTACTTCCGCTGTCGGTATTAGAACCCCGGACCGTCCCTGCACTAGAAATTTACTTCTGCTGTCGGTATTAGAACCCCGGACCGTCCCTGCACTAGAAATTTACTTCCGCTGTCGGTATTAGAACCCCGGACCGTCCCTGCACTAGAAATTTACTTCCGCTGTCGGTATTAGAACCCCGGACCGTCCCTGCACTAGCCTAGTCGGTATACCGCCTACGCTATCCTGGCTCCCTTTTTGGGTTAAATAAATGAGAAGAAATTAAGTACATGTGACTGTTGCTTGAGGAGAAGTTACAGAGACTTACTGAAATTTGCAGATCTGCTGCGTCGCGTGGTGATGCTGAGCGGGTCTAGCCTCAGTCCCTGGGCACTGCAACGGGAACCGCTGGCTGTGAAGCGGAAGGTAGCAGAGCAGACCGGCTGCCACGGCGACATGGTGGAGGACGACCTGGCTCCGTGCCTCCGAGCGAAGTCTCTCTCTGACCTGTTAGCAGTCCGCGTTGACCCTCCACGTTTCCTGCCAGGGTTCGCGCCGTTTGTGGACGGCACAGTGCTGACCAGTGACAGTGTAGGGAGAGGACTCGCCGACAGCAGTCTGTTGTTAGGAGCAGGTGTGCAGCAGCAAGGCGCAGCAGGGGTGGGCTTCGAAATGTCCGACTTCCCTGACAGAGACCTTCTATTTGGCCTGACGACCACAGAGTCGTATTTGGACCTCAGTGCACAGGACCTTGAGTTCGGCTTCAACGAGAGCCGCAGAGACCGCATACTGCGGACGTACGTCCGGAACGCTTACGTGTACCATTTGAATGAGATCTTCTCGACGCTGAAGAACGAGTACACGGACTGGGAGCGTCCCGTGCAGAACCCGCTCAACGTACGCGACGCGACGCTGGAAGTGCTTAGCGACGGTCATACAGCGGCGCCACTAATAAAAGTCGGCTACCTGCACACGCTGCGTGGAGGACGCACTTACTTCATGCACTTCCATCATCAGTCAAGCGAGAGGAACTTCCCGCAGGTGAACCACCGCGACAGACTGCTCAGTCTTGTGCGTCAACTGGGGTTCTACCGCGCTGATGTTGCGAATTCCGGTCTTTCGGATGTTACGCTGGGTAGCGAGAGATTTAACATATCGCGACGTTTCGAAGGAACGTGGCGCCTCAATCTTCGAGGGTTTGTAGACCCTAGAAGAATGACTTATCAACTCGTGATCACAAGGTGCTGCTTTCTTTCGAAACATCGGGATTTGTTAAAATACCGGATGCTCAACGCAATATACCAGGAGACCAGAGTCTTCGTTGTAATTGACGCTTCTCAACAACTGAGCTACATTACGTGTGGTTTGCCATTTGGACGGCTGGAATTATGAATATCAGTCGTCTGGGATGTGTAGTCTGGTATATGTGTAAAGGTAACGGTAAAGTTCACTTTAGAACAGGCCATGAAGGCCCAGAGGGGTAGTAGAGGTTTAGCGCTACACTTTCTTTAACCTCGGCGCTAGATGGGGGTGTGTGGTCAACGCCACGCCCCGGCCGCTTTACCCCCGGGAATGACCCGGTACCCATTTTACAGGAGCCTGGGTAGGCCCCAGGACCGGTCTGGACGGGTGGGGAAAATCTCGCCCCCACCGGGATTCAATCCCCGGACCGTCCAGCTCGTAGCGAGTCGCTATACCGACTGAGCTATCCCGGCCCCTGGTATATATGTACCGACGTTTTACACAAACCTGCTGCCTCAGCCATCAGGTTATCTACCATGATGCTGGAGGCAGCGAGTGTTCACCGCCGTGCTCTTTGACATATGGCTACAGACGTGTCAGAGATAAGCACTGCCTTGTAACCTGAACACGAAGGCAACATCAGTATCTGTCTACCAAATTTCACGGCTTCTCCTCCCAAAAACCCGAACCTCTGCAGTAATCCTGTGTGTTTGCAGCGAATGGGGAGTGTGAGGGGTGAGGATGTGCCTTATGTACTGGGCCTGCCACTGTGGGGGGTCAGCCCTTCTTCCCGCACAACTACACTCATCAGGATGCAGCGGTCTCACGCCTGCTCATACACTATCTCGCCAACTTCGCCAGAAAAGGGTAAGTATTGTTATTTTGTACGGATAGTATCACTGAGGTACCAGCCGGACCCTGTGTCCATTTCGGCACCACAGCCTGAACAGTCGGAAAGAATCCAGAATTTGTTAATACAGGTAGAAAGGAGTTTGATAATGTAAACAGAATAGACAGAACAAGGATATGGAGAAGGTTGTCAGAAATACAGGTAAACAAAAGGGAGCCAGAAAAAAAATGGTTCAGCAAGGTATTGATGGAGGTTAAGAAGAGTGGCAATAACTAGCAAGTGTTGTAAGTGTGTTATTTAACGATGATCTCAGTTGGTAACAAAACATTAACAGCTCAGAAACTGTGAAGTGATTAAAAGAACACTTAATGATGATTGCAAATATACAGGTTACTAATTCAGTATTACTAATAATAATAATAATTAGGTGCATTCTAAAACGTTCTGACGGTGGTATATAACGTTGAGAACCAAGAGCCTTCTTCTGAAATGTTCTGGTTTTTATATTTTGTATTTTATCCAGGATGATGGACAAAGTCCAAAAGACAATTGGTTCTCAATAATAATTACGGTTACAGATTGTTTGTATTTGTTGTTGCTGTAAGACATTCTTATGTTTCAGAGATCCAAACAGTGCAATTCCAGATCAACAACAAAACCTCAACAAAGACAGCGAGGTGGAAACAAAACCAGCCTCTTTCTGGGATACGTATGACCCAATCAATCAACTGTACCTGGAACTAGGTACTGTAATTTGAAGTATGGGTGTGAAACTTGGTTTCTAGTTTATATAGGAATGCTCTAGATTGTTGTTATTGTTTGAGGGCACCAAGCTAAGGTGAGTATTTGGACTCTGGTGTGAGACTGAGCCCCTTGGTACTGTGGCTGCAAATGTGCCCATTTTAGCCCGTGATGATAATGAGTACAGAACATGTGTGGGGTGGTAATTAGCTGGGGAAAATGTGTTACTGAGGAAAAATTTGTAATCACTTTATGTTATTTATGTAACGAGCTGTGTTCAGAACCTTCAGGGACAAAAGTACTCAACTTCGATACGACAATTCTCTAGCATCAGCTGTAACAGCTCTGGTCCTAAAATATATAACATTCCCAACGTCCATTCTAACTGACTCACTAACCAACGAGTGTCGAATCCTGACAACGCCACAGTTTGTACCTTTCTACTAGATCTGACCTCCGTATCAGGATTCTTCATTGTCACTAACTATGACTGTGACTCTCAGGGAAAGAGTTTTTCTGTGAGGTATGAACTGAATTTTCAAATGTTGTTTATATGAACGTCAGCTACAACATTAAATTTGTTGTAACAGAAAGGTGAAATGTTACAGGCTTGAGGCCAGAGATGAGAAATCACTACCGTGGCCACAAGATGTCTCTGTGGTTAAACCTAATCCCTCAACTGCACAGGCCTGGAGGTGATGACCTGAACATGCGACATCACCACTTTCAGGAAGAAGGGGCACAGTTTTATGAGGGTGAGACCTTCTGACAGAGAAACTCTGTCATTTCTTTACAGTCGGTACCACCAAATTGATTGCATTTTTCAGATCATAATGTGCACTGCAGTTTTAGATGGAGAATTTTGTGAAAAAATATTAATTGAGTGTATTAGAAAGACAAATTGACAAGGTCTCACTAAACAAAATGTCAGTGTGGAACAGATACTTTTTTTGTAAGCCTGAAAACTCATCATCGTTACTGTCACATTCATCGTTACAAACATTACAGCACAAAACTGAAGTCCACAAACAGTGAGTCACATTCAGTTCACACATTCTTTTGAAAACTTGACAGCATTCTCATTTTATGTTATTTTCACCGTACATTTTTATTGTATATAGTCTTATTCTGACAAATGTACAATTTATTATCTCCTATTTAATACACGCTTATGTCAATAAATAGTCAACATGTTTCGAACTGTATCAGTTCATCATCAGGACTCTTTATCATTACACCAGCTATATGGTACTCATTAAAATAGATAAAATGTCTTCAACTATGTTCGGTATACGGTCACTGAAAATAACATTAAAACATTTTTTAAGTTACAATCCTTGAGTAACAATCAGCATTATAAAATGATCACATTTGTTAGTACGACTGTTGCAGTGTTACACTACACATACTGTATCTGCTGTTACGTGTTCACTACTGGCTTGTGCAAGGTTTACTAATGTTACGTTGTCCGAACGGGGGTATATATAGGTCAATGTCATGCAGTAGAAAGACGACTGTGAAGGTTGTAAACAAAACTGAATATAGGGTTGTGTTCTCCTGGGTTTTGTTCTGGCACTAGTTTCTTGTTGTGTGCATATAATTGAATGTAAAACTGTTCCATGGAGTTCATATGTGGTCCTTTATTTACTTGTTTGAGTACAGACATGTTGTTGTTATTAGTACTTGCATATTCATATATTCATATTAACACTTGCATATATGATTATGCAAGTGTTAATAACAACATATGCTAGTACTAACAACAACATGTCTGTACTCAAACAAGTAAATAAAGGACCACATATGAACTCCATGGAGCAGTTTTACATTCAATTATATGCACACAACAAGAAACTAGTGCCAGAACAAAACCCAGGAGAACACAACCCTATATTCAGTTTTGTTTACAACCTTCACAGTCGTCTTTCTACTGCATGACATTGACCTATATATACCCCCGTTCGGACAACGTAACATTAGTAAACCTTGCACAAGCCAGTAGTGAACACGTAACAGCAGATACAGTATGTGTAGTGTAACACTGCAACAGTCGTACTAACAAATGTAATCATTTTATAATGCTGATTGTTACTTAAATATTGTAAATTAAAAAATGTTTTAATATTATTTTCAGTGACCGTATACCGAACATAGTTGAAGACATTTTATCTATTTTAATGAGTACCATATAGCTGGTGTAATGATAAAGAGTCCTGATGATGAACTGATACAGTTCGAAACATGTTGACTGTTTATTGACGTAAGCATGTATTAAATAGGAGATAATAAACTGTACATTTGTCAGCATTCTCATATTTCATTCCCACAGAATATTTAGCCATTTGCACACCTGTGAAATGGTTAGTCCCTTCATTTATCCTGCTGGTGTCAATTTTGATTTGGTGCCTCTAGCCATTTGGTCAAATCCTCAAGCTTAAATACTTCCAATAGTTTGTTGGTTCAGAAAACCAATGTCTGTATTTGGCTAATAAGGTTTTCTGGATTATTAGCTTTGTTTTTAATTCTGCACTCGTTCGTTTTGTTGCCTCTGCTATATGTGCTCAAAATAGATGACAAAGTAAAAGAGTTGGCTTTTCTCAGGAGGCCATCTTTCTGTAGCCACAGCTTAATTCTTTTCTGTTCTATCCCGTCTCTAGCATGAACACAGAAGAATTTTTTTTTTATGGAAACTGAATTTTTCATATTAACAGGCAGGACAGTTTTGTACCATCAGACAACACACTCAAAACAGTGCAGTATATTTCCTCATAATCAGAAGTTTTTCTCATGATTATCTCAGCTCCATTGACATTCACAGTCTTACTTGATGACACATTGAAATGCAGGGGAATTTCATCCATATTATCTCTCTGTCCAAGTTTGAAACACAATTTCTTTGTTACATTGATCACAAATGTGAGATTAAAAATAATGTTTTCATAACTGCCGGGTAACTTTTGTGCTATCCTGGTTTGTGTACTCATGCTTATGGCATTCTTCTTCCAAATCCTCAACACCAAGATGTCATCCCAGCAACATCATTGATGCTGTGTGTGACTACTAACTGTGTTACTAAAAAATATGATCCATTTTTAGATATTGAAAGGCTCGTATGCAGCTTTCAACTGCAATACAACCATCTTGGCCAGACAGGCAGGTCAGCCTGACATGGTTGAAATGAATTCAGTCGCCATGAAAGCCTCAAGACATGCAGTTTTCTACTGCTTTTGTAGTTTGTGGCCATTTTGCACCCTGTGTATTGGCAGCATATTTTCTATTCTCTAGTTTCTGTAATTTTGTCTGTTTCTTTCTCCAATCATGCATAATTTACTCAGCTGCAGAAGACCCAAATGTCTTTCAGCTGTGATGTTTCCATGTTCTTTGGCGTAAGTCAGCGCATTCAGTTTGAAGCCCACAAAAACCTTATCTGTCTTGTAGACATACCATTAAGACAGCAGTTGAACAGCAGTGTACCAGTTTGGACTGAACAAACTGTTGAATGTGGGATGGGCAGAAATCAGTGAGAAAAATCATGGGAGGGAATGTGGGATTCAGTGTTTCATGTGTGTTCAGGTAAGGTAGGGTGACACAGTAATTACTTGTAGTACTTTCTGCAAATGTTTGCAGACTTTTGTTGAGCTATTTCTTGGGAATAAAGGAGGAGTTCTAGTAAAGTATATGAGGACTTGCTCACATATGCCAGATGACAACAGTAATATATTTTTGGCCACAGGATGCAAGGAAATTTTAGACAATATTTTCTAGGAAGAAAGTGTGTCTCATAGTACAGAAAATACTGTATATGCTAAGATGACAGGATTGTAAATGAATAAATTTTCATATGTTTTCCCCTGGATGAAATACAGACATTATTTTGTCCCTTTAGTAAGTTAAATACAGTCAGGTAACATTATCAGAATTATCTCTCCCAGTTCTGCCAAAACTTTACATTCTGGTTTTACCAAATGTCCTTTCCTTTGCAGTACTAATAGAACGTTATCATGAAACGGAATCAGACATTTTTATCATCATCTTGTGCCAAATTTAGAAAATGTCCATTTCTTTCTTAATTTATCTAGGTATTTAAAAGCTCTGTAATTTCTTTAATTTTTTTCCAATTCATGCTTAAAATACATCTTACACATTCTTGGGTTCCCTGTGCATAATGTTATGAATTCACTGATCTAAATCTAAACCTTTAAAACTCATTGGCTCTTATAGACACCACCTGGCTTAATAACAACAAACAGCATTTGGCACACATACAGTGTTTATGTGTTTTGTGTGATTCTGACAATAAACAGACACTGCTGTAAACAGCAGTGACTGTTTATTTCTGTAATGCAGATACAGCATCTTTTTTGTGCTGAAGAATAATTTTAAATATTATTTAGATAAACAGATTATATCAAACCAACTGATGCACAATTAAAAACCACTTTTTCTTGTAGCTTTTATAAAATAGTTGTACCCCTACATATGTTTCAAACCTTAGTTCATCGTCAGGGGGTTTTTTGTCTTTAAAAGCTACTACACTTCAATTACATAATTTTGAAGCTCTAACAGGACTTGTGTCCTGATAACGTGAAAAATTATTTAGATGAACCTCATGCTGTAAGTTGCTAATGGAAATGAAGGTAGAAATGATCTTAGTTAAACTCTTCCATTTATCTTTCTGACTAAATGTTAAAAGACAAAATTCTATTGCCCATATTTGTGTGCATGTATGGTCAATATTTAACGTGTTCTTTTTGGAAGATACAACAAGACTTAAAGTTTTCGTTCCATGCCTTTTATTTTGTCTGATACAGCAATTAGGATATGTAAAATTTACAAGGCTTTCTGAATCATTGTTTCAATATTTTAAGCCAGGAACTTGTGTTGGTCAACATGGAGTCACACAGAAAATAATGTATGAGTTTAACATCACCGTCTTTTTAATGTGAAACAAATGGCAGAACGGATTTTGAATTCCAGGTTCGGTGAGGCCACAGACCTTGCATCCACCTCAGTACACAACCAGTACTGCCACCACATTGACAACGACAGCTCCTAGCACAAGCACAAAGGCTGCTGCAGCCACATTGGCAGATCCGGCCACCAGCACAACCACAGAATGTCCACCCAATGTGACCACCAACGCAGTAAGCTCTGGCACCTTGCGGCCCACCAACAATCACAACAACTTGCTGCGCAAACTCGCGTCCAGCCACTACCAGAGTTACACCACAGCCCTGACTGTGACAATAGCAGTGGGTTGTTTCCTGTTGCTCCTGAATATCCTCATCTTTGCAGGCATCTATCATCAGAGGGACCGTGGAGGCTCTGGAGGACATTTTGGTGATAAGAAGAAGGAAGAATTAGCAGAGGCTGGAAGTTGCAGTAGCAGCTCAGGGGACGGTCACCATTTTGAGAGCAAGCATGCACTTGTGGATCATGTGGTGTTGTCAGCATCACAGCAGCACCTACACCCGTCCGCATCAGCTGTAGCAATAGAACTTCCATTGCAGGAGTTCAAATCTTCGCCAACGTCCGGCACAAAAACTAGGTCAAACTGCATTAGTGCAGTACAACAGCCTCCAATTTACACTCCCAGTGAAAACACAGAGGCACCTGTGGAGAAGGAAGTGACTCAATGTCCCACAATACCTCCACATCAAACAAGTCCTTCCATCCCAGATCCACCCCCACCGCCCAAAACGTTACCACCAACACTGTGTAACCAGATCAGTTCAAGTGTAGGAATCCTACGTCAGCAAGGTTGTCCTCAGACACCTGGCACAATGAAGAAACGAGTGCAGATACAGGAGATCTCAGTGTGATGTATTATGTGTTCAGACATGACAACCTGTGCTCATCACAAAACATTCGTTACATTTTTGTTAGACCATTTTCAGTGTATTCCGTATTTCCATTGTCATCATACTCACACTGTCCTCAAAAGTTGTTCCACAGACTCAATAAAATACAGTACATATATTTTCAATGCATATTTTAATATCTTTCAGTCCATTCTGTTGTAATGTTGGGTATTTAGCTGAAGAAACTGAGCAGTGAAGCTGTCATCAGTTCAGCCTAAACCAATCTGTCCTGTTTGACGTATATGTTGCAGGTGTATTCCAGATACTACCTGTTCGTAGATGAGTGCACTATTTTTGTAAGAAAATAATTTTCTGAGCAAGTCACAGGAAGAATAGTGTGTGTGTGTGGTATCTTTATCTTTCCCGGGGGTAAAGCAGCTGGTGCATGGCATTGACAACCCACCCCTTCTAGCACCAAGGTTAAAGAAAGCGTAGAGGTATGCCTCTATCCTTACATATGTGCATGTGTTTGTTATGCGTAAATGATCAAAATAACATGTTGCGTTCACATACATAGGCGCGTTCACATACATAGGCACATGGCAGATGCACATTTGAAGCAGTACCAGCCAAATTATGTGTTTTAACTTAAAAATAGCAGATTTAAGAAGGATGTACAATGGAGAAATAAAATTGATGGGAAAGAATGTGGGAGAATAGAGGGAAGGAGTTAAATGTATGACAGCAATAAAGAAAGGAAGAAAAGGATTAAAGATGAAGATATGGAAGAAATTATTTCCTGTTGAATTTTAAGTAGCCTTTATTACTAGTATGTGTGAAAGGGTGTAATGATCAGATAGAGCCATGCACATGCTTACAGAGACCATCTTGCATAATAACTGTTTAAATGGTCAAATGTTTTGTACACTTTCAGCTTCTGGTTGATATAATTTTGAACAAATTCACTATATTGTACATGCAAAATATTTATAGCACAATATCATCATTGCACATTGCTTTAGCACCTTGAAAGTAGACACTGCCATTTCAGAGGCACTTGCTGCATTTTATTCTTCACAGTTATGAAGTTTCATATGTGGTAGATGTAAGAGTTTTTGTTGCTGAACAGTGAAATCCACACATAGATCTGAATGAGGTCTGAGCTCAGAGCCCCCTGAATGAGAGTCTTACCTGAAACCAGCAGGTTCCCTCTTTATAATAATATAATAAATGTAGAGGCAGCAAATGCTGTCATCCTCAGACTATCAGAAAGGCAAAGTATTTACACTAAAATCAGGATCTTTCTTATATATAGCCAGCAATGGACAGTGACCTAATCATTACGTTCAGTTTTGTGTTTATATGAAGAAGCTTCTATCTACTAGTGTCAAGCATGCCACTGTAAGTGTTTAAACTTACTGTGCTGTACTAGTAAAATTACAAACACATGCACTAATTAATAAAACCTTATAGTTATAAAAATTGGCCCTACATATGTTTCGGCCAGTTAACTGGCCATCCTCAGGGGCAACTAAAGTTTAAGGCACAAAACGTTAAACGTTAAGCCTTAAACGTTAGTTGCCCTGAGGATGGCCAGTTAACTGGCCCAAACATATGTAGGGCCGATTTTTTAAAACTATAAGGTTTTATTAATTATGCATGTGTTGGTATTTTACTAGTGTTAAAACATGCACGGTGTGGATAATATTACTGTGTTGTAGTCACTGACAAAGGACTCCCTGGTTTTAAATTTATGCCTCATGTGTTTTGAGACATAATACCGTGAGGGTTTTGTGAATTATTTTACAACCCACAAAGCTTACATTCCCTCTCTCCTGCATGAGCAAACCTAATTCTCTCAGCTGCAGCAAAATTGTCTGCCCAATGCAGTCTGTATGGTGGCATCTGTTGAAAGGAAGTTCACTTTTCCTGTGGTTTGTCAAGTTCAAGTCTATTGTGACTTTTGAACACAGTTTTTGATATACAAGTTGAACAGAACTACCAAGGGCCAAATTGATTCATGAAGTAACATTCCATTTCTGTCGTGTACATCCTTAATGGCTAATAACCTTAAAACTAACTAAGTACAATGCTGTTATAGTCCCAATAGCAATGTACTTGGTTGGTTTTAATTTATGATAATTTCAGGAAAGTTTTGTGCCTTTAAAGGAATCTGAACACATCACTGATTAACTTTGTGTAACTGTGTGTATGTGTGTGTGTGTGAGCCACAGTGTTTGTCTATGTGTGTACGTGTTTTTGTTTTGGTTTACTAATGCTTATTTTCAGTCTTACAAAATGTAAAATTTTTAAATTATGTCATATTTTTAAGCACAATAATTATATACGTACACATAGGGCACACAGCTCAGACTTGCGGAAGAATGTTTTGTCTCAGATTTTGTTTTACAGAACACCGGCTAATTAATCAATTGACTACAGCTGACTATATAACTGTCTAAATGGAGCAGAGACCTAAGAGTCACTTATTTACTCAAGATATGTTACAAAACAAAGATTAAAATCTACGCTGTGTAACATCCCAGAAGAGGGAAGATCACAAGATGTTATAAATTTAAATCTCAACTGACATTACAAACAAGTAACCCTCCATCAAATGAACGCTCTAAGTGAGCAGTGTGACTGTCTGATATTTGAATTTGTCATGCCAATGGCACTAAACATGTCTTCTACAATGTTATGCCAAATTATACACACATTCTGAAGAACCCTACAGCCCCCAATTTCATTTCCTTCGAAACTACAAGACATTACATCCAACAAGATTGTTTTCTGTTTTATACAGTGTGTCAGCCTGTCTGTCTGTCTGTCCACAGACCCAGTTACTTACCTCAACTTTGTAACATCATTGTCAGATTTCTGAGAATTTTGTTATGAGCAGCATGCCACTGCCTGTCATGACACAAACACTGTGGCAACATGACTTTGTGGGGTTCACACAAGATTACTTACACAGAGCGTAAATATCGTGAAATGTCTTGGGAAGTGAAGCCCTAGTCAGGATGTCTTAACTATGAGTAATACAGAAATTAACAGTATGGAATGGGACAAAACATTTTTATGTGGAGACAACAGATGATTAACAATTTAAAGGGCAGTGTTATGTATATGTAACATTTGTTTTAATGTCCACAATGTTTATATATTGCCCATAGAGTGCATTCTTATTTCCCTAACAGCTTGAACAGATTGGGCTATGTAATTCAGATGGCATATGTTTCTATGAAGTAGGAACTGAATTTTTAGATATCATTCAGATGCACAAATAATCAGACCTTCATCTGTGAATTATCAGCTCATCCACTTCGTTTCTCACAACCATCCATTTTCATGTTATCCAAGAGAAACTTTCGGCACACACATCGCTATAACCTCTATATTCTCAACATTACGACTGTTGAGATCTTCTTGATTTAATGACGGTAAGAATATTACGCAATTTACAGACAAAATGAAACTACTTCAGTTGATACAGCAGTGTTATTTAATGTAAAATTTTATGATGTCTAAGCCACATAGACATGTGATTTAAGTGTGCAGGTCTTGTAGCAGGTAGTGGAGGGAAGAGAAATGCATACAGGTGTCTAATATGAATATCTGAAGGGAAGAGACCTAAATGGAAGACCTAAGAGTAGATGGGGGATATTATTAAAATCATCTTAAAAACAAAATTGGAGGGGCTGGACTGGATTAATCTGGCTTAGGGTAGGTACAAGATGATGGCTGTTGTAAATGGAGGGAATTTATTTAATAGCTTAGGAACTGTTAGCTTCTCGACCAGCACTCTGCTCCATGTACTTATTAATTAATTAATTTATTTATTCCCTCGCAATATGTAATGTACGAGCAGTGTGCTGTATGTCTCAACATAAATCTGTTGTTCTCTAGCGACGAAAGACAACCGAAAAATAATTCTCGTTGCTTGGACTATCATGGACGTTTTGGGATGACTCTAAATTTCACATCTTTAATTCGAGCTGTAATTAAAAGTGGTGGACTACTTTTCGTAATCCGCCGTCGCATTCCACGTTTGATATTGTCACTCTCTACCAAAGACAGACATAATCCAAAAATAAAATAAAATTATTTTCCCCCATTGGGTGGAATGTAATGGACGTTTTGAGATATCTGTTCATTTGTAATTTGAGTTTGAGTCGTAAATAAAAGTGGTGGACTATTTTTCTCAATCCGCCGTCGCAGTCCATGTTTGACATTGGCACATGCGACATCTTCAGGTTCATTGACCTTCAATAATGTTTGGCGGTCATCCCCGGGCAGAATAATGGTGACATTCAGTGAGGGTGGACGTAAACTTGGTTGATACCGTTATGCATGCTGAGATCTACGCTCTTCTGGGATATTACGCGGTGTCGTGTGGTAATTGTTTACCGACGTTTCGGGACTGAAATCAACGTTATGCAAGCTGTTACTAAGGGGTAGGTCCCTGGCGGTCATTATGAGCTGCAGTTACTGGTTAAATAGCAGGTATTTACATGGTTTTATATCAGTGTATTTACATCAAGACACTTGAAAACCAACTTAAATTCGTTAGCTTGTTGAAAATACATATGATTTTGCAACTTTTCGAAGTTAGTGTAGAACTTTTTTTTTTGTAGTCAAGTTCGCAGTACGTTGCAGTGTTAACAGTTAAATTTTTCGTGTCAAACGCGTTGTTTGTGGGACATTAATTCGTAATTATTATCGACATACACGCAAATGAACAGGAAACGTTAGATGCGGAAGTTAATTTACATTTTGTTGCACTATTTATTGGCATTTGTAACTTCCCTAATGTATTCATGCGCGAGTAACGGCTTCCGATTGCATTTCGTGTTCGGGTAGTGCAATGGACGTCTTGACGCAGTGCGTTGTGCAGAGGCAGACAGAGTTACGCAGGTGTTTACAAGATTCTTGGAAACGACAGGTCAAAAGCGGTGCTGTGCTGCTGAACTGCATTCGGTAAGCAACCAGTTCGAATCCCGATCGTGGCACTGTTGAACAAACATTACCCACTATTACCATGGTGTTTGTCGACCATGAGTAGCAATGGCACCATTTCGAGTTATTTGAGAGACAACTAAATACAAGATTTAATTTAGATCTTCTAGCACAGTGTTTCTTTACGCAGACTTACGTGTTTCAGTCGCTACATAACCGTGCATTAGATATATACCTCATTGTGATTGAATATTAATGTTATCATTCCACATTTCATGTCCTTGTGACAGGATTTGCTGAAACAGTAGCGATAAACAATAATTTTTACGTTAATCTTCCAACTGCGTGTTAAGTGTAACTCATACAGTAAACAGAAACAGACTTTGACTGTCAAATCGAATTAAATACATAGCGTGACCTTCACTGATAGGGAACACAGAATGTCAGACGCAGTACACAGACAAAACGTACTGGATATGGGAATATGCGAAATACGAAATTGGTAGCATTAGTAAATCTTTATGTTGTGATTTGTTGAGTTCCTTTTTTGACAGGTTTTGTTTCACTTAGTCTGCTTGTGATTGAAATATACGATGATAAATTCCGTGGTTACAAATACTTTAAATCTGAAGCGATAATGTAACGCAGTGTTACCACTGTACATGTTTCAGTAACCATTTACGTGTCCCTGGAATTCTCCCAATCCCCACTGCCTTAGTACACGCTTAATCTTCTCCCTTCGTAGCTATGATTGACCAGAATTCCCTCAGACGTTTCTATACAACCAACACATTTATTACAATTACTTCAGCTTTCACCTCAACCATTTGTTATCCTGAAGACGGAGGCAGTACGTTCCTCCGAAACCCCATAGCAGACCATTACCACACGACGTGCAAACTCATCAACCAAAACATCCATCCAAAATAACCATCAAAACCCTATCACTGGATGTTCTGCAGGTCACGTATTTTTCATGTGATCGCCATGAAACACAACACTAAGTCCCTTATGTGACTCGACGTAGGCAACCCCTCGCACACCTTCCCAGGTGTTCATAATCAGCAGGTGCAGACTCAGCTGGTCTGTCACTGACCTTACCTAACATAACTACGGTATACCAACTCATTAGTCGCTGCCTTCCACTGGCCACTTCTATAGCGCATTTTGAAACATATTTCGTGTGTGGCGAAGGTCCGATTATTTGTCTAATGAAACACGTTTCAACGGCTGCTTCTTGTGTTTTGTGTGTTGCTGCTGTATGTATTTGTAACTAGGACACTGGAATTACGTCATGCCATCAGACCTTACTGTATTCTGAAGGTTTGGTTTTGATGTAGTCGAAACTTTCTGATTTCTAAAACAATTTCTAAGTTATGTTATATTATGCTGACCTCAGTCACTGGACCAGTGATTGAGGTTAGCTCGGTCTAAGGTACCCAACACAGTAGATGTCTCCCTCCCCCTTCACCTGAGGACGGAAGCAGATTCACCTTCCGAAACGTCGTGATTTTAGATTTCCTGACGATGGACAAAGTCCAGAAACCAATTAGTTCTCAATGTTGCATACCGTCGTCAGAACATTTAGAATTCATTATTTTTTACATCTGACTGGCTTTTTGCAGTAAACAGCCGCACCTATCTCAGTAGGCTAAGTGACTAATGCATTTGATAAAGTGTCATTAATTACTAGATTAAATTGTACGTAATTAATATGGGTGTAAAACGTGTTCTGTTGTAATAGGGGAACTATTTTATGCAGATGAACTCCAGAATTTACAACGCAGTAATTCTAGGTAGTTGGGGAAAAGTTTGAGTTATAATTTTATGCAAATAATAGAGTAGTGTAAAAGATATATTTAATATTGTATTCACCGTGCATCTTGTGTAAATTAAAATGAAATTAAAACCAACTTGATGCACACTCACTATTAAAAAAACTTTAATAGTACATTAATTAACCCGACATGTTTCGGTCAGGTACCTGACCATCTTCAGCGGTATATTATGTGTGTTTAACATATGGTCTACGCAATTAAATGTAGTATACCCCTGAAGATGGTCAGGTACCTGACCGAAACATGTCGGGTTAATTAATCTACTATTAAAGTTTTTTTTAATAGTGATTGTGCATCTAGTTGGTTTTAATTTCATTTTAGTGTAAAACAATTTGTTGAATGTTAGAATGGTGCAGATGAAACATTAAACGAACTGGACTAATACGAAATTTTAATATGCAGATTAGTATAACAGAACACAAGATACGAAAATGGTTAATGGAAAGTGATTATGTTAAGACATGTGAACTGACACTTGTGTTGTATCCCCGAAATTTCGGAGAAGGCCGGTGGGGCGTATCGTGGATGTTGCTCCACCGGCATAGGGTTCGTATAGGTTGTGAGGGATGCTTGAAACAAACTCGTTGTACCAGGTTCCAGGCACTTTAATTGCAATAGGCCGTATTTACAGAAAACAGGCCGGGAAGGCCTCGCAGCAACTTATACAGACAGTGTGGATCAACGGCAGGATCGTGAATGCGCCCTTTCAGGCGTCAGAGGTTTTATCAGACAGGCTTGTGTGTGGTCTGTGCGTAGGAGTAGTCGTTACTCCTCCACATGTGACTGTGCGTCTGCATGGAGTCACACGGTGGGCTCCATAATTCCAAGAAGAATAACAGATAAGCAGTTACAAACATTGGGCAAAGCGAATACAAAGAGGCGTATGATGAGAAAGTACTAATTAGCAAGTGATAAGGTCCGATGATACGGACAAAGTACAGAAGGTACTGCATCAATGCAATGTCGTTGCCTCAGTTACATATAATATATATATAATGTAAGGAACGTCCGTAATATAACAGATATATGCAACGCTTGGTTTATAAGGCGTGGAACGATGTTTTTAAAATTGGCAAATAAGGGTGGTAGATTGAGGTACAGGATGTTCATAAATATTGTGTGCAGAGCAAGACCTATAGGTTGCGAACCGTAAAAGAAACCTGCCGTTAGCGGACGGAGCCTTCCGTGCAATTTGACTGCACTAATAAATATTGATTTCATAATAGAGGAAGAAAGTGCGAGAAGAGGGTACTGAGGAAAATATTTTGGCCTAAGGGGGACGTAAGAGGAAGCTGCAAAAATTACATAATGAGAAACTTCATGAATTGTAATCCACACCTGATGTTCGGGTGATCATATGAAGGGGCAGATCGGCTAGGCATGTGGCAGGAATGGGAAGAAGAGAAAGCATATTATGTTTTGGTGGGCAAAACTGAGGGTTAGAGATAAATTCGAAGACCTAGACGTAGATTTGAGGATAATATTAAAATGTAAATGGCACAGATGTAAGGGATTTGGTTGGGTTCATCAGGCTAGGGTTGGAACAGTGGCAGGCTGTTGTGAATACGGTAATGAACAATCGTGTTCTGTAAAATGGGGAGAATTTGTAGAATAGCTGAGGAACTACTAGACTTTCAAGAAGAAATTGCTCCATGGATTTAGTTAGTTAATTGGTTCGTTGGTTGGTTGGTTCGTTGGTTAGTTAGTAGGTTAATGTCCGAACAGTGCTGAGGTTTTCGTGTCCGGTGACAGCCGTTTAGCCCGCAAGTGTTCATAAAGTTCCATCAAAAGAACATGCGGCCCTCCACTGCCATCTGACCGCTGCATACACCTGATACGCCCCACAATTTGTGCTAAAACGCTGTGCAGGCGGAACGCTTACAAGTATTCATGATTTTGTTGTTACAAATTGATCCTAACGTTCTAACTGGTCTTCATGTGTCAACATTTTGTTTTGTGATGGCAATTAGAGTCTTCTGGGATGTGACTCAGTGTCTTTGGGTGAGTCGTTCCGGATGTTTCGAAGGTTCGAGGTGCCTTCATTTTCAGGGTCAAGCAGTCATTTCATACGCTTTGGCCTTTGAAGACGAAGGTATTCTGAAGCTCCGAAACGTCGGTTATTACTCGATATTCCTCAGCATTACCGCTGGGAGAACCTCACATCTCGCTCTGTTATGTAGTCATTGTGACTATGTTAAACAGACACGTAAATGCGACTGCAGCAGACGTAGACGTCACGACGCTGTAACACGGTCCGAACGTCGGCCTTACAATGTTACATGTTTGCTCTAAATATGGGCCTGACAGTCTCACAATAGTCCGTGTCTGATAACAACACAACAGCCCATAATGGGCCAGGACCGCCTCATTATCGAGGCTTCACGATCACACTCAGACACACCACACTCGGTAGGACTCCTCTGGACGAGTGACCAGCCCGACACAAAGACCTCTACCTGACAACACACAACACTCACAAGAGACAGACTTCCATGCCATCGGCGGGATTCGAACCCACAATCCCAGCAAGCTAGCGGCCGCAGACCCACGCTTAGACATCGCGGCCACTGCGATCGGCAATTCTGAACAAAGCTTTTTGTTTCTAATGTAATCGAATGTTTAAATGTGTCGTATGTTTGATATTTTATTCTGTCTTCAGAAAAAGCAAGCCTCAGTTTCATTACCGTTTCTCATATTGTCGCCGACGACCAACTAACAGTTTGTGGACGATAGATAAACTTTGTGAATTTGTAGGTTCTCACAGCTGTGTTTCATAGAACTCTGCTCTTCTGGGATGTGGCTTCGTTTCGCTGGGTTAGTGATTGCCGACGTTTCGAATGACCGTAGCGCCTTTAACTTCAAACGCTTAGGACTGTTGAACATGAACGCATTACGTCATAACGTAACGTAAGGAATTACAACACAACGACACGTGTCACATTCCAGAAGACCTAATCGTCCAAAACAGTATTGTTACTAAACTGTCCTAGACAGAATATCACAATGTATTTAGGAAACGTAGTAGATAAAATTATTATTAATAAAACAGAAGAGAAACTGACCACGTAGCAGAGGCGGGGCGTGGAGGTACAGCTGCAGGTGTTCTTACACACAGTGTTGTTGAGTTCTAAACACTTGTGTGGCGGTAGGAGCCATACTGAGGGCGTGGAGGTACAGCTGCAGTTGCTCTTACACACAGTGTTGTTGAGTTCTAAACACTTGTGTGGCGGTAGGAGCCATACTGAGGGCGTGGAGGTACAGCTGCAGTTGCTCTTACACACAGTGTTGTTGAGTTCTAAACACTGTCTGTCGATATGAGCCATACTGAGGGCGTGGAGGTACAGCTGCAGGTGCTCTTACACACAGTGTTGTTGAGTTCTAAACACTTGTGTGGCGGTCGGAGCCATACTGAGGGCGTGGAGGTACAGCTGCAGTTGCTCTTACACACAGTGTTGTTGAGTTCTAAACACTGTCTGTCGATATGAGCCATACTGAGGGCGTGGAGGTACAGCTGCAGGTGCTCTTACACACAGTGTTGTTGAGTTCTAAACACTTGTGTGGCGGTCGGAGCCATACTGAGGGCGTGGAGGTACAGCTGCAGTTGCTCTTACACACAGTGTTGTTGAGTTCTAAACACTGTCTGTCGATATGAGCCATACTGAGGGCGTGGAGGTACAGCTGCAGGTGCTCTTACACACAGTGTTGTTGAGTTCTAAACACTGTCTGTCGATATGAGTCATACTGAGGGCGTGGAGGTACAGCTGCAGGTGCTCTTACACACAGTGTTGTTGAGTTCTAAACACTGTCTGTCGATATGAGCCATACTGAGGGCGTGGAGGTACAGCTGCAGGTGCTCTTACACACAGTGTTGTTGAGTTCTAAACACTCTCTGTCGGTAGGAGCCATACTGAGGGCGTGGAGGTACAGCTGCAGGTGCTCTTACACACAGTGTTGTTGAGTTCTAAACACTTCTCTGTCGGTAGGAGCCATACTGAGGGCGTGGAGGTACAGCTGCAGGTGCTCTTACACACAGTGTTGTTGAGTTCTAAACACTTCTCTGTCGGTAGGAGCCATACTGAGGGCGTGGAGGTACAGCTGCAGGTGCTCTTACACACAGTGTTGTTGAGTTCTAAACACATTGTGCGGTAGGAGCCATACTGAGGGCGTGGAGGTACAGCTGCGGGTTGCTCTTACACACAGTGTTGTTGAGTTCTAAACACTTTCTGGTCGGTAGGAGCCATACTGAGGGCGTGGAGGTACAGCTGCAGGTGCTCTTACACACAGTGTTGTTGAGTTCTAAACACTTCTCTGTCGGTAGGAGCCATACTGAGGGCGTGGAGGTACAGCTGCAGGTGCTCTTACACACAGTGTTGTTGAGTTCTAAACACTTCTCTGTCGGTAGGAGCCATACTGAGGGCGTGGAGGTACAGCTGCAGTGCTCTTACACACAGTGTTGTTGAGTTCTAAACACTTCTCTGTCGGTAGGAGCCATACTGAGGGCGTGGAGGTACAGCTGCAGTTGCTCTTACACACAGTGTTGTTGAGTTCTAAACACTTCTCTGTCGGTAGGAGCCATACTGAGGGCGTGGAGGTACAGCTGCAGTTGCTCTTACACACAGTGTTGTTGAGTTCTAAACACTTCTCTGTCGGTAGGAGCCATACTGAGGGCGTGGAGGTACAGCTGCAGGTGCTCTTACACACAGTGTTGTTGAGTTCTAAACACTTCTCTGGCGGTAGGAGCCATACTGAGGGCGTGGAGGTACAGCTGCAGGTGCTCTTACACACAGTGTTGTTGAGTTCTAAACACTTCTCTGGCGGTAGGAGCCATACTGAGGGCGTGGAGGTACAGCTGCAGGTGCTCTTACACACAGTGTTGTTGAGTTCTAAACACTTGCTGGCGGTAGGAGCCATACTGAGGGCGTGGAGGTACAGCTGCAGGTGCTCTTACACACAGTGTTGTTGAGTTCTAAACACATGTTGGCGGTAGGAGCCATACTGAGGGCGTGGAGGTACAGCTGCAGGTGCTCTTACACACAGTGTTGTTGAGTTCTAAACACATCTCTGGCGGTAGGAGCCATACTGAGGGCGTGGAGGTACAGCTGCAGGTGCTCTTACACACAGTAGTTGTTGAGTTCTAAACACAGTGTGGCGGTAGGAGTCCATACTGAGGGCGTGGAGGTACAGCTGCAGGTGCTCTTACACACAGTGTTGTTGAGTTCTAAACACATGTGTGGCGGTAGGAGCCATACTGAGGGCGTGGAGGTACAGCTGCAGGTGCTCTTACACACAGTGTTGTTGAGTTCTAAACACTTCTCTGGCGGTAGGAGCCATACTGAGGGCGTGGAGGTACAGCTGCAGGTGCTCTTACACACAGTGTTGTTGAGTTCTAAACACTCTGTGGCGGTAGGAGCCATACTGAGGGCGTGGAGGTACAGCTGCAGGTGCTCTTACACACAGTGTTGTTGAGTTCTAAACACATTTCTGGCGGTAGGAGTCATACTGAGGGCGTGGAGGTACAGCTGCAGGTGCTCTTACACACAGTGTTGTTGAGTTCTAAACACACTGTGGCGGTAGGAGCCATACTGAGGGCGTGGAGGTACAGCTGCAGGTGCTCTTACACACAGTATTGTTGAGTTCTAAACACAGTGTGGCGGTAGGAGTCCATACTGAGGGCGTGGAGGTACAGCTGCAGGTGCTCTTACACACAGTGTTGTTGAGTTCTAAACACATGTGTGGCGGTAGGAGCCATACTGAGGGCGTGGAGGTACAGCTGCAGGTGCTCTTACACACAGTGTTGTTGAGTTCTAAACACATGTGTGGCGGTAGGAGCCATACTGAGGGCGTGGAGGTACAGCTGCAGGTGCTCTTACACACAGTGTTGTTGAGTTCTAAACACATGTGTGGCGGTAGGAGCCATACTGAGGGCGTGGAGGTACAGCTGCAGTTGCTCTTACACACAGTGTTGTTGAGTTCTAAACACATGTGTGGTCGGTAGAGCCATACTGAGGGCGTGGAGGTACAGCTGCAGTTGCTCTTACACACAGTGTTGTTGAGTTCTAAACACTGTCTGTCGATATGAGCCATACTGAGGGCGTGGAGGTACAGCTGCAGTTGCTCTTACACACAGTGTTGTTGAGTTCTAAACACTGTCTGTCGGTATGAGCCATACTGAGGGCGTGGAGGTACAGCTGCAGTGCTCTTACACACAGTGTTGTTAAAATGTTGGTAGAGTCTCTAAACAGCTGGGGTCTCATGTCGTCGATATGAGCCATACTGAGGGCGTGGAGGTACAGCTGCAGGTGCTCTTACACACAGTGTTGTTGAGTTCTAAACACTGTCTGTCGATATGAGCCATACTCAGGCGGTCACAGAGCAGAAGAATGCACACAGTAAAGCAGGGAGATGAGGAGATTGAGGAAGAAAGGAAAACCACTGTGATAAACAAATGTAAAGTTAGGAAGACAAGTGAGCTGATTTAATGGAGAGAAAATGCGAGGTCAACAGTGAACTGAGTTTTTTAGGAATAAAAGTGATGACACGGAATAATGACATTGATAAAGCGGGAAAAGTCTAGATCTAGTGTTAAAGAGAGCGAGGGCGACATGGAGCAATACAAAAGGAAGGGTCCAACAGATACATATTGGTTCAATAAGCAGTGTAGAGAAGAAAGAGTGAGTGGGAGAGGATTGAGAATGTTCGGTGAGAGGAATGATTGCGATATTAGAAGGAAATACTGGGACTGGGGATGAGCTGTGGTAGGTAGAATATTAGGAGGTAGAAATGAAGATTGGGAAATGGAGCAGCAGAATGAGAACTTGGCAGAGAAAGTGGGAGAGGCAAGGTTCTTTGTGGTGTAGTAACATTGTGGTACAGGATTTGTTGATGAAACAAAATGAACTGTTAGGATGTTGCTGGAAGGGGCAGACAGGATATCTTAAACGAGGAAGCTGGATGAAAAGCGTTAGAGACGAAGTGCATCAAATTGCGTTAGGAGACATTTGGTTAGACAGAGAGGCGGTATATAAGGCTTCTATGCCAAATAATTAGTACGAAGTGTAACGATACACAAAGACAGAGAGGTACAAAGAAAATAAAGAGAAATGGCTTCTTAATTTTCATGTTGGGATATGAAAAACGGTGGAGGGGAGGGGGGTATGTTCGTACATGAACTAGAGGAAAAGGACGGTGAGGTTTAAACTGGGAATTTAAAAATTAAAGGCGTGAGCAGAGTCGAAGTAACAGGTTGAATAAGTATAAGAGTCATGTTCTGTACTTCTCAAAATATTAGCCGTGACAAACTTCAGGAAGATGAGATTGGCAGGGCATGTGGCACGTATGGGGGAGAACCGAAATTCATAGTATTTTGGTGGTGAAGACTGAAGAGGTTACTTGGAAGACCTAAGCATAGATGAGAGGTTAATATTAAAATGAAAGCTACTGCTTATGGAGCAATTCTTGAGTGACACTCAGAGAAAAGTCCAAGATGTCAGGCAGAAACCTGTCCCAATACAAATCTTTCCGCCACAAATCCCATACGGACCGGCCCAGTATCGCACCCTGACTTCCATGGTGACAGGACGGCGACAAACCGCCTGAGTAATGGCACGTCCCATTTATCTGTCACTCTGTACAAAACTGTTTATCCAGTTCTGTCTTCATCTGCGTACGGTTTTTGTACACAGTGCGTATTCAGACGTGTCCTGACAGTTACGGTACTGTGCTCCTTTTGCGATTGTTAACACTGCGTTCTAAGGACAGCCATCAACATTCAGATGTCACCAAACAGTACTTACCACCACAAATACAGCAATTCCTCACAAATCCTGTCAAGCATCGCGTCAGGCTTCAGAAAGTACAGCCGGCATAGCGCAGTCGGTAGGCTACTTGCACTGCGCACCGCGATCGCTCACCTCAGCGTCGGCGTTGCTGTGCTGTCCACAGCAGTCTTATCGCTTGTGGTGCGCAAACAGCCTATTGTGCAACGGGTAACAGGTGGCTGTTTTCTCGAGGATAAGGCGACCGGAGCGTGAAGCTGATCATTCCCCTTCTCACATCCTCGTGGTAAAGACATTAAGATACGTGGTTCCATAAGTCCATTCACTCATACGTGTTAAGTTCAGTAAATAATTGAGCAAAGACATAAGTTTGTCATTAGCATAGAACTGTGCCTATCAGGTGAGCACACAGAATGTTTCGCTGGTGGGGAGCGGAGCTGACCCTCAGGCTATATATAATTTGTTTGTTTTTAAAAATTGTTATAAAAATATAACACTGTCTGCAACTACATTTATATACATACAAATATAACTACATGTTCCGTCACTCAATCACAGTGTTCTATCTTATTGTTTTTTTAATCGTATTAATTTATTTTTCAAAATTCTAATGTACTGGTAATCAGTTGATGTCAGTGGCTGATTTCGGTTGAAGGGTAAATCACGTAAAGCGTTTGATATCATATCTACTAAATCTGTGTTTTTTAAATGTCGGTTTTGGGGGGCTTAGGGGGGGTGAGGCCCGGCAGTCCTCCCCTCCCCTTTTCGTGCGCCCCTGGTGCCCATCCCATTTTGGTGACTGCAGTTTATAGGGATTTTAAGATAATCTTGACCACAAAGTCTGGTTCTAGCCAAAGTATTTATTACTGACTTACTGACTGTTGCAATCACTCGACAGAACAAAGTATCTCACAGTTTGCGATCTGCACGGCTGCGCTGCTATCAACAGACAGGCAAGAAATCGACTGAACTACCGAGTCTGGCTATTTCTATGACAGCTTCGCCCGACAGAATGCGCACGCGTCTCGACTATTTCTTCTGGGATATTAGCCGCGCCGTGTGGCAAATGTTGCACTGTGTGTAAGCTGATTGTTGCTTTTGTGTCACAATATGCCACACTGCACGGTGTCACATCCCAAAAGACCGCAGCCCGATTCTTCATAGTCTGAAGATTCGGTCTTCTGGGATATGACGCCGTGTAAACGGGTAAATACTTGCTGACGTTTCTCAGGAGGTTGTTGCCTCCATCTTCACGGTTCTGACAAATGTATCAGGAAGAAGGATGTGTAGGTGCCTGAGTAAGCCCGGCAACTGTCTCTCTCTTTCGCGGGATTTTGAAAAAAATGTAAAATAACTCTGATAAGACTAAACTGTCAAAGCGTGCTAATGGTTGCTGTCTGTAAGATGTATACTAGCTACATGTATGCTCGTGTGTGCGTACGCATGGTTGCTGTCTAGCAATAGTATATGGCTACAGTATCGTTGGCTAGCTTGCTATGTTGATGTCTGTAATGTAACTAGGCACATGTATGACACTGGGCTAGCGTTGCTATGGTTTAGCTGTCTGTAGCATGTAATACTAACAAACTCTGTATGACTGCTGTGTCTACGTTGACGATACGGGTGCTGGTAGCACATGTATACTAGCGACTGTGGACGCTCAGTGCAGCGTTGCATGGTCATGTCTGTAGCAGGTAACTAGCTACATGTATATGCTCTGTCCTAACGTTGCTATGTTGCTTCTGTAGCAATGTATACAGCCTCTATAAGTCAGCTGTCTGGTGCTAAGCGTGCTATGGTTGCGTCTGTAGCAATGTATACTAGGCAAGTAACTGTCTGGTGCTACGTTCTATGTCTGCATAGCAATGTATACTGCTACATGTAGACGTCTGTGCAGCGTTGCTATGTTGCTTCGTAGCAATGTATACTAGGCTACATTATTGACTGTCTGGTGCTCAAGCGTCATAGGTTACGTCTGTAGCAAGTATACTAGGCACATGTATACTGTTTGGTGCTTAAGCTTGCTAGTTCTTCGCTGTAGCAATTACTGCGTACATGTATCTCTCTGTCTAGCGCTGCAAGTGCGTCTGTACAATGACAGGCAATGTATAATGCTCTGGACTACAGTTGCTATGTTGCACTGCATGAGCTGCACTAGGCTACATGTATGACTGTTCTGTCTAGCGTTGCTATGTTGCGTCGTAGCAATGTATACTAGGCTACATGTATGACTGCTGTGGTGCTAAGCGTGCATGTTGCTTCTGTACAATGAATACTAGCTACATGTATGACTGCCTGTTGCTACGTTGCTATGGTGCTGTCTGTAGCAATGTATACTAGGCTACATGTATGACTGTCTGGTGCTAGCGTTGCTATGGTTGCTGTCTGTAGCAATGTATACTAGGCTACATGTATGACTGCTGTGGTGCTAGCGTGCTATGGTTGCTGTCTGTAGCAATGTATACTAGGCAACATGTATGACTGCTCTGGTGCTAGCGTTGCTATGGTTGCTGTCTGTAGCAATGTATACTGCACAGTATGACGTTGTGCAGTGTATGGTTGCTGCTGTGCAATGGTGCTACTTTAGCGTGTAGCTTGCATGGTTGCTGTCTGTAGCAATGTATACTAGCTACATGTATGACTGCTTGGGCTAGCGTGCTATGTTGCTGTCTGTAGCAATGTATACTAGGCTACTGTATGACTGCTTCTGGTGCTAGCGTGCTATGGTTGCTGTCTTAGCAATGTATACTAGGCTACATTATGACTGCTTGGTGCTAGCGTTGCTATGGTTGCTGTCTGTAGCAATGTATACTAGGCTACATGTATGACTGCTCTGGTGCAGCGTTGCTATGGTTGCTGTCGTAGCATGTATACTAGCTACATGTATGACTGCTTGGTGCTAGCGTTGCTATGGTTGCTGTCTGTAGCAATGTATACTAGGCTACATGTATGACTTTCTGGTGCTAGCGTTGCTATGGTTGCTGTCTGTAGCATGTATACTAGGCTACATTATGACTGTTCTGGTGCTAGCGTTGCTATGGTTGCTGTCTGTAGCAATGTATACTAGGCTACATGTATGACTGCGTGGTCTAGCGTGCTATGGTTGCTGTCTGTGCAATGTATACTAGGCTACTGTATGACTGCTCTGGTGCTAGCGTTGCTATGTTGCTGTCTGTAGCAATGTATACTAGGCTACATGTATGACTTTCTGGTGCTGCGTTGCTATGGTTGCTGTCTGTAGCAATGTATACTAGGCTACATGTATGACTGTTGGTGCTAGCGTTGCTATGGTTGCTGTCTGTAGCAATGTATACTAGGCTACATGTATGACTGCTGCTGGTGCTAGCGTTGCTATGGTTTGCTGTCTGTAGCAATGTATACTAGCTACATGTATGACTGCTCTGGTGCTAGCGTTGCTATGGTTGCTGTCTGTAGCAATGTATACTAGGCTACAGTATGACTGCTGGTGCTAGCGTTGCTATGGTTGCTGTCTGTAGCAATGTATACTAGGCTACATGTATGACTGCTCTGGTGCTAGCGTTGCTATGGTTGCTGTCTGTAGCAATGTATACTAGGCTACATGTATGACTGCTGGTGCTAGCGTTGCTATGGTTGCTGTCTGTAGCAATGTATACTAGGCTACATGTATGACTGCTTGGTGCTAGCGTTGCTATGGTTGCTGTCTGTAGCAATGTATACTAGGCTACATGTATGACTGTCTGGTGCTAGCGTTGCTATGGTTGCTGTCTGTAGCAATGTATACTAGGCTACATGTATGACTGTTCTGGTGCTAGCGTTGCTATGGTTGCTGTCTGTAGCAATGTATACTAGGCTACATGTATGACTGTTGGTGCTAGCGTGCTATGGTTGCTGTCTGTAGCAATGTATACTAGGCTACATGTATGACTGCTTGGTGCTAGCGTTGCTATGTGCTGCGTAGCAATGTAATAGGCACATGTATACTGTCTTCACGTGCTATGGTCTGTCTGTACAATGTATACTAGCTACATGATGACTGCTGGTCTAGCGTTGCTAGTTGCTTGTACAATGAACAGCTACATGATACTTGGCTAGCGTCTATGTCTGTCGTACAGTATCTACTACATATGACGTTGGTGCTAGCTTGCAGGTTCTGCTAGCAAGTATACAGCTACATTATGATGCTGGCTACGTTGCTATGGTTGCGTCTGTGCAATGTATACTAGCTACATGTAGACTGCTCTGTGCTAGCGTTGCTATGTTGCTGTCTGTACAATGTATACTAGCTACATTATGACTGCTTGGTGCTAGCGTTGCTATGGTTGCTGTCTGTAGCAATGTATACTAGGCTACATGTATGACTGTTCTGGTGCTAGCGTTGCTATGGTTGCTGTCTGTAGCAATGTATACTAGGCTACATGTATGACTGTCTGGTGCTAGCGTTGCTATGGTTTGCTTGTCTGTAGCAATGTATACTAGGCTACATGTATGACTGTCTGGTGCTAGCGTTGCTATGGTTGCTGTCTGTAGCAATGTATAACTAGGCTACATGTATGACTGCTGTGTGCTGAGCGTTGCTATGGTTGCTGTCTGTAGCAATGTATACTAGCTACATGTATGACTGCTCTGGTGCTAGCGTTGCTATGGTTGCTGTCTGTAGCAATGTAACTAGCTACATGTATGACTGTCTTGGTGCTAGCGTTGCTAATGGTTGCTGTCTGTAGCAATGTATACTAGGCTACATGTATGACTGCTCTGGTGCTAGCGTTGCTATGGTTGCTGTCTGTAGCAATGTATACTAGGCTACATGTATGACTGTTCGGTGCTAGCGTTGCTATGGTTGCTGTCTTAGCAATGATACTAGGCTACATGTATGACTGCTCTGGTGCTAGCGTTGCTATGGTTGCTGTCTGTAGCAATGTATACTAGGCTACATGTATGACTGTTCTGGTGCTAGCGTTGCTATGGTTGCTGTCTGTAGCAATGTATACTAGGCTACATGTATGACTGCTGGTGCTAGCGTTGCTATGGTTGCTGTCTGTAGCAATGTTACTAGGCTACATGTATGACTGTTCTGGTGCTAGCGTTGCTATGGTTGCTGTCTGTAGCAATGTATACTAGGCTACATGTATGACTGTTGGTGCTAGCGTTGCTATGGTTGCTGTCTGTAGCAATGTATACTAGGCACATGTATGACTGTCTGGTGCTAGCGTTGCTATGGTTGCTGTCTGTAGCAATGTATACTAGGCTACATGTATGACTGTCTGGTGCTAGCGTTGCTATGGTTGCTGTCTGTAGCAATGTAACTAGGCTACATGTATGACTGCTGTGGTGCTAGCGTTGCTATGGTTGCTGTCTGTAGCAATGTATACTAGGCTACATGTATGACTGTTGGTGCTAGCGTTGCTATGGTTGCTGTCTGTAGCAATGTATACTAGGCTACATGTATGACTGCTCTGGTGCTAGCGTTGCTATGGTTGCTGTCTGTAGCAATGTATACTAGGCTACATGTATGACTGCTCTGGTGCTAGCGTTGCTATGGTTGCTGTCTGTAGCAATGTATACTAGGCTACATGTATGACTGCTCTGGTGCTAGGTTGCTATGGTTGCTGTCTGTAGCAATGTATACTAGGCTACATGTATGACTGCTGGTGCTAGCGTTGCTATGTTGCTGTCTGTAGCAATGTATACTAGGCTACATGTATGCTGCTGTGGTGCTAGCGTTGCTATGGTTGCTGTCTGTAGCAATGTATACTAGGCTACATGTATGACTGTTGGTGCTAGCGTTGCTATGGTTGCTGTCTGTAGCAATGTATACTAGGCTACATGTATGACTGTTGGTGCTACGTTGCTATGGTTGCTGTCTGTAGCAATGTATACTAGCTACATGTATGACTGTTTGGTGCTAGCGTTGCTATGGTTGCTGTCTGTAGCAATGTATACTAGGCTACATGTATGACTTTTGGTGCTAGCGTTGCTATGGTTGCTGTCTGTAGCAATGTAACTAGGCTACATGTATGACTGCTCTGGTGCTAGCGTTGCTATGGTTGCTGTCTGTAGCAATGTATACTAGGCTACATGTATGACTGTCTGGTGCTAGCGTTGCTATGGTTGCTGTCTGTAGCAATGTATACTAGGCTACATGTATGACTGTCTGGTGCTAGCGTTGCTATGGTTGCTGTCTGTAGCAATGTATACTAGGCTACATGTATGACTGTTTGGTGCTAGCGTTGCTATGGTTGCTGTCTGTAGCAATGTATACTAGGCTACATGTATGACTGTCTGGTGCTAGCGTTGCTATGGTTGCTGTCTGTAGCAATGTATACTAGGCTACATGTATGACTGCTCTGGTGCTAGCGTTGCTATGGTTGCTGTCTGTAGCAATGTATACTAGGCTACATGTATGACTGTCTTGGTGCTAGCGTTGCTATGGTTGCTGTCTGTAGCAATGTATACTAGGCTACATGTATGACTGCTTGGTGCTAGCGTTGCTATGGTTGCTGTCTGTAGCAATGTATACTAGGCTACATGTATGACTGCTCTGGTGCTAGCGTTGCTATGGTTGCTGTCTGTAGCAATGTATACTAGGCTACATGTATGACTGTTCTGGTGCTAGCGTTGCTATGGTTGCTGTCTGTAGCAATGTATACTAGGCTACATGTATGACTGCTTGGTGCTAGCGTTGCTATGGTTGCTGTCTGTAGCAATGTATACTAGGCTACATGTATGACTGCTCTGGTGCTAGCGTTGCTATGGTTGCTGTCTGTAGCAATGTATACTAGGCTACATGTATGACTGTTCTGGTGCTAGCGTTGCTATGGTTGCTGTCTGTAGCAATGTATACTAGGCTACATGTATGACTGCTCTGGTGCTAGCGTTGCTATGGTTGCTGTCTGTAGCAATGTATACTAGGCTACATGTATGACTGCTCTGGTGCTAGCGTTGCTATGGTTGCTGTCTGTAGCAATGTATACTAGGCTACATGTATGACTGCTGTGGTGCTAGCGTTGCTATGGTTGCTGTCTGTAGCAATGTATACTAGGCTACATGTATGACTGTTCTGGTGCTAGCGTTGCTATGGTTGCTGTCTGTAGCAATGTATACTAGGCTAAATGTATGACTGCTCTGGTGCTAGCGTTGCTATGGTTGCTGTCTGTAGCAATGTATACTAGGCTACATGTATGACTGCTCTGGTGCTAGCGTTGCTATGGTTGCTGTCTGTAGCAATGTATACTAGGCTACATGTATGACTGTTCTGGTGCTAGCGTTGTTATGGTTGCTGTCTGTAGCAATGTATACTAGGCTACATGTATGACTGCTCTGGTGCTAGCGTTGCTATGGTTGCTGTCTGTAGCAATGTATACTAGGCTACATGTATGACTGCTCTGGTGCTAGCGTTGCTATGGTTGCTGTCTGTAGCAATGTATACTAGGCTACATGTATGACTGTTCTGGTGCTAGCGTTGCTATGGTTGCTGTCTGTAGCAATGTATACTAGGCTACATGTATGACTGTTCTGGTGCTAGCGTTGCTATGGTTGCTGTCTGTAGCAATGTATACTACACTGCAGTACTTGTTCATGCTATTTACATGATGCATAACTGAGACAAAGAAAGCGTCGTTATGTCTAGGAACACGAAACTTGGTATGTTTGCGGGGTCTGTCTGTAGGCCAGCAATTACACAACATTTCGACAGGGTGGGGGGCACGCGGTGGCGCAGTTGGTTGAGGCACTGCGCTACAAGCCGGAAGGTCGCGGGTTCGATTCCCGATGGTGTCATTCGAATTTTTCATTGACATAATCGTTCCGGCCCTGGAGTCGACTCAGCCTCTGACAGAAATGAGTACCAGGAGTATTTCCTGGGGAGTAAAGTCGGCCGGTGTGTAGGGCTGACAACCTTACCACATTCATGTGCTGACTGTCTAGAAATTTGGGAGCCTCAACCTCCTGTAACCCTAAAGGCCTGTCCAGACCTGTAATGGGCTTGCTTTTTTTTTTTGCTTCGACGGGATGTTGATTTGAGGTTGTGTATGGCGGATAAATGTAACAACAATTTAACGTAGACATAAGTGTAAGTAATACCTTCTGTAAACACATATAACAGTAGACATAAGATGTAAATAATACCTTCTGTAAACACATATAACAGTAGACACTCATAACGGTAAAACATTACCTAATATGTGCAAAATTTTGGAACAGTAGAAAGAAAAGTGTGGACCCTTTTGACTTAAATTGTATGAACATGTGAACAAGACTCCAGGACGCAAAGACCCGGACGCCCCTCGTTGTTACGATATCAGCACATTCGTGTATGCGTTTCCTGTCTTGTTTCCTGTCATCTCCATTTGATTGCTGTAAACACGTTACTTTTTCTATTGTATACATTTGTCTTATCTTCAAAATTATTTTATATGTTACAAGACAGTCGTAATGTTCTTGATAACAAACAATCACGAGATAAAATGTCTGGAAAACACAGCGTTATACAAACTTGATATCGTGACAGACAGGGATAGAAATGGATTCAGAAGTCATAATTACGGTCTTAAATATTAATGATTGATGGCAGGTTTAGGTTCTGACGAAGATGGTAATGAATGTTCAAGTCTTCTGGGTTGATACGACTTGTGAGTAGTTACCGATGTTTCGAAATATATTAGTGCTTTCGGCTTCAGAACAATTTCTTAATCAATCAACACGGCTTAACACCGCAAAAGACTTGAATGAGTTTTATTGTTTGGATTAGGTAAAGATATTATTATATTATAATAGAGCAGACGTCAGGCAAAGCGAAAATAATGTGTTATATTGGTACAATTACTTACAACTCCTCCAAATGCCGTGATAGCTCAGTCGGTTTAGTGCTTAGGTTACGGGCTGGAAGACCAAGAAACCGTCGTTAGATTTCCCCGAAACTTTCAGTAAACTATCTTCACCTCTTACTGAAAGTATCAAAACTGCAACTGACTCTTTTCCCGGGTGTAAAGCGGCCAGGACGTGAATTT
This sequence comes from Reticulitermes speratus, assembly GCA_021186555.1. Classification (NCBI taxonomy): domain Eukaryota; kingdom Metazoa; phylum Arthropoda; class Insecta; order Blattodea; family Rhinotermitidae; genus Reticulitermes; species Reticulitermes speratus. The sequence goes on from JAJKFL010000042.1 coordinate 1,098,632, forward strand.
GACCACTCAACATATGTAGTTCCTCGACTGACGTCTGTTACAGTCTGCTTCCGCCACGATAATATCTGTTGGTCACATGTGCGGCTTTTCTAACGAGCCTGAGCGTCCTACTTCTCAAACGATATTTATATACATGAATATTGCTTTCTTCCGGAATCTGACGCCGTGCAGCTTGGTAGCAACCTTCCGAAAGGACCTGCAGTCACCATCTTTAGGGTCTATCCTGAAGATGGAAGGAACATAGCTGAACCATTACAAAATGTACAAAGCTACAAGTTGTCACATCCCAGAACACAGCATTCTTTATAGTCACCGCCATGGTAACCTCATATGGCACATTCGTACGTGTCTGCCACAGCGGTACCGACATGTGTCAGGCGACGGAACGTCGAATACCTTTACTTGATAATTATGTATCTTGAAATACAGGGTCACTATTCTGACAAATATCGGTTTCCACGTCCTGTCGGCGCTTTTATCGTATTAAAGGAACTCGCACGGTAGATTAGCTGCTGCAAGTGACAGATGGAAGTTGTCAGATAAAACAAGGATCTTATATAGGGGATGTTACATTCATTCACGACCTGAGAGAAGTGACACACCAAATCTGTGTGACTGTAATACGTATTTATGTTGAAGGAAGTGATAAGACAGCCGCGCGGTGTGGGTCCTGTCGGACTGTTTCGACTCCCAAAGACATGTAACTGCTCGTGTGTAAACGAAGGTCACTTTCCATTTACTAGAAACCCTGTTTATTGTGTGGAAGATCCCTGTTTCGAATATTGGCCCTAGGTCTAGATACCCCGACTGATATTCTCGTGATTTTTCTCAGTACCTCCAACCAGCTCTCACAAAAGTATTACAAATTAGTCCACGACCACTTCCTTTCACATACTTTCCAATTCATTGTTGACTTATCATCCAAATATTCGACTCTATTGAGCTATTGTAAGCGTCGTTAAATAAACAAATATGGCCGTGCCATGGCTCAGACGGTTAGTCGCCGGCCTCTCACCGCGGAGGCCAGAGTTCGATCCCGGGTCAGTGTATGTGGGATTTGTGGTGGACAAAGTGGTACTGGGACAGGTTTTTCACCAAGTACTTCGGTTTTCCCCCGTCAATTTCATTTCACCGGTGCTCCATTACTTGGAAAAATGAAAAAAACTGATCATCTTTCTCTTCATCTTCATCACAGGGTTGCACAATAAGCCTTAAGGCTGCGGTGCGTCCGTAGCTTCTGCTGCGGGGCCATTCTAAAAAAAAAAGCTTTTGGATGATATTGCATAAACTACTGAGGCATTCTTTGTAACATAGATGTTGCAGCCAATTATTTATACGTTTTAAATTAAGCTCAACACATTTCAGTTCTCCTATCTGCCTACAGCATTGCTGTGTCCACAGTCTGCATATCGACTGCTCCACACAGACTCTTATCTGCTGTCCGTGAAGCACATGAACTCTGAAGTGTCTTGTGTTTGTAACGCGTGAGAAGTGTGTAATTGGTTCAACACATGCGCACTTTGCTTTCTTCCGACAGTAGAACGGCAATGAGGACATAAACAATACGAGATTAGATAGGCGATTGAAAACAAGACCACATAAAGACGGAATTCCGATAAGAATATTACGTACTAGCATAGAGGGCCTTGAAGTTTCCACGGAAAGTCGTTAAAACAAGAAGCTTCTTTAGGAATAAATTGCAGATTTCTGGAGCTATATTTATAAACTAATAATTGCTGCTGTGTAGATATTTTTAGTTGTGCTCTGCAATATCGACCTTCCACCGATGGTACTTTCTGCTTCTATTCGCAACCACTTTCCAAGATGGCGGTGGTGGTTGTGATAATGTATATGATGATAAGGGAAGGACAAGCCTTGGATTTTTGCATAGGGCCTTGCTGTCCGAAACGTGATGTCGTAGAAAGGACAGGGCACGTCAGAAGCAAGAGCGTCGTAATGATATACAGCGTCCAGGTCTTGAAGACTAAAAGTGACAAACTTTTTAACCACCCTCTATTTTATACGTATTGAAAACTGTTATTGAGTCTGAGGTAGACACAGAGCTGTGGGATTGCAGTAGCGGTGAAGATAAAAATACGTTGCTTTCCTGATATGTGTCACTGTGTGATATCGTGGATGGTCACCCATGTTTCGAGGGAACTTTTTGCACCCATCTTCAAGAAATACCGATTATAAAATGTCTGCAGGGAGTAACAATTCTAGCACGATCGCTCTGTCATTTCCCCTGTATTTTAAATCCGTGAATACTTTCCATACAGACACTCAGTATTTTAACACACATTATGACATGTCTCCGTATCTTAGCAACCGAGTTACAATCGATAAAAGTCGAGATGTCTTAAACGGGGAGAGTTAAGATGGATAGTACTTAAACATCGATACTCAACTTTTAAAATCGATTTTGTTCGATATCCGATGCTCAAAAGTTTCTTCAGCCTCAGCTCGTACCTCACAGAGAACACAGCGTCTCACAATTATAAAGACCAATCGTGACGACAGTTATAAACATATATAGCTGTTCACGTATTTTTTTTTGCCGGATTATAACCAAAATCGGAATTTTGCGTACAAATTTCATTAATAATTTCAAATACTAATTTTTACGAAAATTCTTCCGGGCAGGTTGCCTGTGTTCCGTATGGACGAACAGACGGACGGACAAAAATTATGAACGTAATAATTGAAATTATTTTGCTAAGTGCCTGAACAATGTGTGGGAAGACATTCTACCTTGACGAAGGAAGTAGCAGTATTAAGACAGGAAGGTTGAGAGATTTTAATTGGCCTATCGGCGGGAAACGCCTGCTTACATTGAACCCCCGTGACAAGAGCCACGTTGAATTGAATCTTACGCCACTAGACAGTGAGGGCGTGGAGGTATGTTCAGTCGTCTTAGGGTAGACAAAATGGCCGACGTTTAGAAATTCGATTTTGAAAGTTAGGATTACACAAAATAAGGATTTATAATTGATTGGGGAATTCTGCTTCCTGAAATTTTCCATTGGTTTCTGAAATTATTTTTAGAAAGGTAAAGATTTATTCAGTACATTTATATCTATTGAGAGTTTGTAGCTTGAAATTCCTTTAAATAATATTTAAAATCTCGGTTCCTACATCACAGAAAACACTCTGCATATTCATTATCGATACCAACAGGTTAATGTTGTTTAGGGTAAAAACTCCCTAAAATTGAGAATATTAGTTTTACAGAAAGTAAAAAGCAACCTCATTACAGGCCTGGACAGGCCGTTAGGGTTCCAGGAGGTTGAGGTTACCAGATTTCAAGACAATCGACATATTAAGGTGGTAAGGTCAGACCTAAGCACCGGCCGCCTTTACCCCTTATGAACTATTGCTGGTACTCATTTCTGTTAGAGGCTGAGTCGACCCCAGGGGCCATAGTGCGACCGAAAGGATTATGTCAATGAAAAATTTCATTGACTCCATCGGGAATCAAACCCGCGCCCTTCCGGGTTGTAGCGCAGTGCCTCAACCAACTGCGCCACCGCGTGGTATGTTTAATTGCCAGTGTACTATGTCTATGACAAAAATACGACAGCGTATGTTCACAATAAGGAAAGCCCACATCTAAAATACAGAGGAGTGTTGTGTTTGTTATGAGTCGCTCTGTACATCGAGATGTACTGTGCTCAGCTTACCGCCGGATGAGTGTTAACAAGGAAGCCTGGCTGTATGGGTGGCGTAGGGGCGGCCGCAAGTCACTTTGGCAGATTCCGCGGAGTTGGATTGTTGCGGTCGCCATGACAACACACTGCAGTCTGGTAAGTCGCATTGCTGCACGATACTGCACACTGTACATACTTAGTTACAAATGAGAGGCTAGAGTGAGCGATTGATTGGTCAGGTCTGTAGACAGTGTTCGACAGTTTAAACAGTAATATTAATCTAAATTGTGTTTAAAGATCCAGTTCGTACCGCGCAGTAAACACACTCCGTCTCAGTTATACAAACCAGTCAGTTAATGTTGTACAGTGAAATAATCGCTGTTTGTTCTGAGATCCACACAAAACACATAAATACAGTCCGTACCGCGCAGTAAACACACTCCGTCTCAGTTATACAAACCAGTCAGTTAATGCTGTACAGTGAAATAATCGCTGTTTGTTCTGAGATCCACACAAAACACATAAATACAGTCCGTACCGCGCAGTAAACACACTCCGTCTCAGTTATACAAACCAGTCAGTTAATGTTGTACAGTGAAATAATCGCTGTTTGTTCTGAGATCCACACAAAACACATAAATACAGTCCGTACCGCGCAGTAAACACACTCCGTCTCAGTTATACAAACCAGTCAGTTAATGCTGTACAGTGAAATAATCGCTGTTTGTTCTGAGATCCACACAAAACACATAAATACACTGTGTGGGCAGAACGTAGAATTGTTGAATGTTGCTCCCGGTCGTGTAGAAACAGTGGGCTTTAAAGGGCTGTCTCTATTTTCTAAGCCTGATATGTCCCTCAAATGCTGATATGTCTATGCGATTTGTTTATGGACGCTTGCAATTGCCGAGTTTATGTTGTCTTTTTTCAGTGGCTTATTTAAAGAAGCTGTCAGTTGCTAAGATATATAATATCGGTGATATTTGAATAAGCATGGAGCATTGCTGGAATGATGATTATAAGGAAACACCAAAGAAACTAGGACAAAAACCTGTCCCAGTGCCGCTTTGTCCAACACAAATCCCACATGGATTGGCCTAGCGTGAGAGGCCGTTAATTAACAGCGTGTGTGTCGAATGATAAGGCGATAAGTAAAGAGTTTGATGTGACGTATATTGAAGGAAACGGTAATTTGGAATATCCTGAAATATGTTTATAGAGACTCGAGAAAAGCAAGAAATGTTGATTCAAAATAGCCAGTCGGTGTTCTACTGCAGCGCCGAACACATGTCCTCTCGTAAGACGTAGTTGCGCCAGGAAAGTGACGCCGTTCTTGGTGCGGGCTTAAAGGCGGACTGATCCTCCTCCCACACTCCCCACCCTCCGACGAATCCATTGGAATTCTATGGCGCAAAATAATTATTTTATAAATAAATCCCAGTCCTGATTGGACTCCGGAACATGACAGTGAGCAACGGACGGAGCTGTCAGCAATCAGGAGCGTGTGATTAATGCTGTGTCTCTCATAGGCCGTGTGTTCGTTATATAACTCCGAGTGAGCCCGAAGATTGCTGTGAACTAATCTATGCCGGCGTAATTTTACAGGCATTTTCGCAACTTCAGAATTTGAAAACTACGTTAAAGGCTGTGCCACTTTTACCCTATAACTAATTTAAGGTTCGGCGTTAATACTAGGATAGCTTTAACGATAGCCGATCCCAGTGGCGCGGTTTAAGGCGTGGGTCTGCGGCCGCTCGCTTACTGGGACTGTGGGTTCGAATCCCGCCTAGAGCATTGAAGTCTGTCTGTTGTGAGTGTTGTGTGTTGTCAGGTAGAGGTCTCTGTGACAGGCTGATCACTCGTCCAGAGGAGTCCTACCGAGTGTGGTGTGTCTGAGTGTGATAGTGAAGCCTCAATAATGAGGAGGCCTAGGCCCCCAAGGGGCTGTCGAGCCATTGAAAAAAAAAATAGCTTTAACGCTGTGCAGAAACCTGATGAAGATACAGCTAAACAAATGTTGCGCCGGTGTCAGGCATCGCAACTTGCAGCGCGCGTAGGAACGTCTGTGGATATCTTTATACGAACGTCTTAAAATTATATCTGTACTGTCATGGATGACTAACACACATACACACATACACACACATACACACACACACATTGTACACGGGCAGAAAAAGAGATACCCTTCTAGAATTTATTGGACATCTAACCATATGAAAGTACGCCCGGTATATTGTGCACTGAAACAGAAACAACGAAAAATAGAGCAATGTGAAGTGACGGAAAGTAAAGACTCTCCCTGTAGACGCCTTGAAGTAGCCAGATCATATACTGTCCTATAGATGGACGTGGACACAGATATATGCATACGGTGGAAATTAAACCAATTACTTTATAATCTGTAGATACCCGACAGAAGCATTCGAATTTTCTCTTCTCCGAAACGTCCAGACCGGCTCCGGGGCCCAGCCAGCTTCCTATTCAGTGGGTACAGGTTTTTGTTTCCGAGGATAAAGTGGCCGGGGATTCAAGGTGACAACTCACCAATATTTAATGTCGAGGTTAAGGATAAGTGCAGCTGTATCTCCACTCCGCCTATACGCTATCACGTTGTGTACAGGGACAGCTTTACCTTTATAAGAAGATACGCCCTGTAGAAAAATAGAGATAAGTGGGCAGGTTAGGATTGTGGGTAGGATTGATAGAATACACAGACTTACGTTAAGCAGTTACATTAAATGACTTTAAAGCGAAGTACGTTCGTACGCCACTCAAGCCTGTAGGATACTTGCATACTTGTAGCATACATCAGGCGACACAAACACTCAAAAGACGGCGCTCAAGGTCATCTGTAAGGACGTCACATCGCAGTGAATGCTCTGTGTCATATTTGCGCAGTTGACAGCAGATTCACATGCTAATAATTAGGCCCCTTACAAATGCCAACTGATTTCCAATGTGACCGACCATTCGAGTAAGCGTCACAAATCGGACACGCTGCCCCCTTCAAATGATAATTGGTGCACGAGGCGTCACTTGGCCAGTTGTATTCAGCTCACAGCTTCATTTTCTTACACAAATCAGCTACCAGAATATATAACTGCGGCGAAGTTCTGCGATTTAACGCTTGTCTGTAGACTAGTATTTTATTCGGTCTAACCTAATCAAGCATAAAGCGTCCTCAGTTTCTGCTTTCTTTAACCATCTGCCTAGCAATGATTTCCTTGTTATGCTCAGAACCGGGAGATATCATTTACTCATTTCTAAAGGCTGAGACAGAAAAGTAAAGACGGACGGTGCAGTGAGAGGCACTAAATTTATTATTATTATTATTGTTATAATTATGTTGTCTATTGTCAAAGGCCTTTTCTCTCTGGTACTTCTCCTCTTGAACCACAGGTGGTCCCCGCCGCTCGGGCTTCAAATTTCAGGCTGCAAAATGGAAATTCCGTTTTCCAGTCTTCAGGTTCGTCACTGTATTGACAGAGGTCATTTCGGTGTGACCTTCTTCTTCTTCTATAGCTCGACAGCCCTATATGGGCCTAGGCCTCCTCGTTTCGTCGAGGCTTCACGATCACACTCAGACACACCACACTCGGTAGGACTCCTCTGGACCAGTGATCAGCCCGTCACAGATACCTCTACCTGACAACACACAACACTCACAACAGACAGACATCCATATCCCCGGTGGGACTCGAACCCACAATCCCAGTAAGCGAGAGGCCGAAGACCCACGCCTTAGACCGCACGGCCACTGGAATCGGCTTCGGTGTGACCTATACCGATATATTTCGGTGTGACCTATACCGATATATTTCGGTGTGACCTATACCGGTATATTTCGGTGTGACCTATACCGGTATATTTCGGTGTGACCTATAACGGTATATTTCGGTGTGACCTATACCGGTATATTTCGGTGTGACCTATACCGGTATATTTCGGTGTGACCTATACCGGTATATTTCAGTGTGACCTATACCGGTACATTTCGGTGTGACCTATACCGGTACATTTCGGTGTGACCTATACCGGTATATTTCGGTGTGACCTATACCGGTATATTTCGGTGTGACCTATACCGATATATTTCGGTGTGACCTATACCGATATATTTCGGTGTGACCTAAACCGGTATATTTCGGTGTGACCTATACCGATATATTTCGGTGTGACGTATACCGGTATATTTCGGTGTGACGTATACCGGTATATTTTGGTGTGACGTATACCTGTATATTGCGTTGTAAAGCTACGGCAGGCAGAAATGGCACTGACTTGTACTGGAGAGGGCGTCTGTTGGAATACTTACCGCTCTGTGGTGTATTGTGACACCGATGTATCGTATTTTTGGGATTAAAAAATGTTGCTTAGGTAATGTGGGTCATCAAAATAACAAATTTATATTCCTTATGTCCTTATGCTGGACACACAGTTACGACATGTTTCTTATGTTTAGTATTATGCATTGTTTATGTTGTGCTGTTCCTTTTATGGCTACTGGGCTGTCGACTGAGCACGTTAATGAACAAGAATTACATCGAATTTATGCTGCTACTTATACTACTACTACTACTACTACTACTACTACTACTACTACTACTTCTTTTCCCCCCTCCTATGGCTCGACAGCCCCTTGGGGGCCTAGGCCGCCTCATTATCGACGCTTCACGATCACACTCAGACACACCACACTCGGTAGGACTCCTCTGGACGAGTGATCAGCCCGTCGCAGAGACCTCTACCTGACAACAACACACAAAACTCACAACAGACAGACATCCATGCCCCCGGCAGGATTCGAACCCACAATCCCAGTAAGCGAGCGGCCGTAGACCCACGCCTTAGACCGCACGGCCACTGGGATCGGCATTACTACTACTACTACTAACTACTACTACTACTACTACTACTACTACTACTACTACTACTACTACTACTACTACTAACTACTACTACTAGTAGTAGTAGTAGTAGTAGTAGTAGTAGTAGTAGTATAAGAATTTAAACACAAATGCATGTTAAAGTAAAATAACCTGAGAAATAATACAAAAAGATGGCATCGATGCTTCTGAATAATAAATACAAAATAAATAAATAATAAAAAATAAATAATAAAATAAAAATAATAATAATAAACGATTGTAGAATCCAAAATAATACCTTTTACAATAAATTGAAAGATACGCCTAACAGGAATAGGGATATGACGCAGGGAAAAAATTATTATGGAATTGTTAGAACAAACGAAGTAATAAACTGAGAAAAAGGAGTTTTGGGAAAGTAAAGGTAGATGGAGCGGCTTGCTTGCGAGATGACGAGCAAATGTGTGTGTGTGCGTGCGTGCCTGTTAGTATAAAAACATTTATTTCCAAAGTTCATATCAACGTGACGTCAACACCCTTCCTATCAGCACAGTTTTGTCTACATCTGTGCTGTCAAGCAAACACGTGTGATGCCAAAGGCTGCAGTGACAGCAGTCAGTGTGTCTTGACGTAAAGCAGGCAGCTATGCTTGTTAGTGACAGCAGTCAGTGTGTCTTGACGTAAAGCAGGCAGCTATGCTTGTTAGTGACAGCAGTCAGTGTGTCTTGACGTAAAGCAGGCAGCTATGCTTGTTAGTGACAGCAGTCAGTGTGTCTTGACGTAAAGCAGGCAGCTATGCTTGTTAGCTTTTCATACTTGAGCCAAATTTGTGAAGGGATTTTCCAACTTTATCTTTGTTAATGCTGGTGTAATAAGAAAGTGAATTATGGTTTTTTTGCGGTGCTTGTCAGCAAAGACACGCTGATAAGATAGATGATTTATCTTATTAGATCTTATTTTATCTTATTAGAACTACACCGTTTATTTATTTTTAATATTAATTATTTAAATCTCAATTTTCTTTCTCTTAATCTTGTCATCTACAACTCCGTCTGTCGCGTGAACACTGCGTGTCTTATAATCTTGTATAATACAGTTTTAATCGTTTGTTAAGCACAATGGTTTTTTTTGGGCTAAAGAGGGATTTAGTTTGTGTCGCCTGCAAATGAATAATTTCATTTCAAACGTTTGCTTGCAAGTAGCAAGCTTAATTCTGCTTCATTACACTGTCTGCATTGCCACAGGGTGCCGTGAAGTACAGTGCCTGTAACCTGTATCTCCTCCTCATGTTAAAACACCGAATTTTCTCCACACTCTCTATTTGTGTTTCTAACAGTTTTCACAATAAATACCTGTTATTGTCCTAAATAATATTAATCTGTTTTTATTTGCAATGGAGAAGCAGTATGTTGTCTTGAGGTAGGAACTGAACTTTTGGCGCCTTCTCAATAAATTTTTCTTACCTTCGTTATAGACTGCACGTGTGTAACACGTGAAGAAATGCCGAAGGCTTTTACACGAGATTTAATACTGAGGCAGTGTCACAGAAATTTGTTTACACGGCTCAAGTTTTGTTAAAATCGGGGGAAAAACAACGAACGCTGAAGTTTACGTAATGATAAAGGTAAAGGTCACCCTACAACAGGCCATGAAGAGGGAGTAGGGGTATAGCTCTACTCTTTCTTTAACCTCGGAGCTAGATGGGGGTGGGTGTTCAATGCCACGACCCGGTCGCTTTATCCTCGGAAATGACCCGGTACCCATTGTTTAGGAGGCTGGGTAGGCCCCAGGGTCGGTCTGTACAGGTGCTGAAAACCTCGCCCCCACCGGGATTTTTTTTTTTTTTTACTAATTCCTGGGTTTCCCCTTTGATCCATTTTTGTTCTGTATTAATCCTTTTTTTTTTTGTCCTTATTTTTTATGTCACTTACGGTCCACAACCGTCTTTTTTACAACACAACACAAACATCCATGCCTCCGGTGGGATTCGAACCCTCGATCCCAGTAAGCGAGCGGCCGAAGACCCACGCCTTAGATCGCACGGCCACTGCGATCGGCGATTCGATCCCCGGACCGTCCAGCTCGTAGCGAGTCACTATACCGACTGAGCTATCCCGGCTCACCCCTTGCGTAATGGCGTGAGGTAAACTGAAAGTCTTTGTTACGTCACAACGTTACATTGTCCGAAAATAATACTAAAGGCGTGATATTAGCAGCAATGGAATTCGACGTAGTGGAGAAGTAAACTCGATTTTGATGTGGCACTGTGTCGTTGGGTAAGAAGTTGCCGACATTTCGAAGGATTGTTTCACCTATACCTTCAAGGGTTAATTAGTCCTCGTTCATGGACTGGTTACCCTTCAAGATGAAGGCGACACGATCGGTCGGAACGTCAGCAAACACCAGCTTGCAGAGGACCTACCGCAGAAGTCACCAATCCGTGCCAACACCCCTGTGAGAACCTCTTATATTACAAACTCCATGAGATCTAAAAGGTTCTGACGACGGTGTATAACATTGAGAACCAATTGTCTTCTGGACTTTGTCCATCGTCCGGATAAAATATTAAAATATATACAATTACGACGTTTCGGAAGCTGGTTCTTCTTCCGTCTTAAGGTGATGGGAGGGGAGACATCTACATCAGTGATTGAGATTAACTCGGTGTAAAGGACCCATCTGCGCATGCTCGTACAACAGGCCGTGTTCAGAGGCCTGTCATCGACAAGGTTGTTGTTGTCTTCAAGCATAAGACAACGGTAGTTACGCAACTGCTGGCAAAACAAGTTGCTGCTTACTGGCACTGGGACGTTCAAATATGTCTGGAGTGACCGACGTACTTTTCGTGCATAGTGACCCCCTGTAGCACAGTGGTTAGTATGTGCACCAGCTAATTTAACACTGGGGGGGGGGGTAGGGCGCGCGGTGGCGCAGTAGGTTGAGGCACTGCACAACAAGCCGGAAGGTCGCGGGTTCGATTACCGATGGTGTCATTAGAATTTTTCATTGACATAATTCTTCCGGTCGCACTATGGCCCTGGGGTCGACTTAGCCTGTAACAGAAATGAGTACCAGGAATATTTCCTGGGATGCAAAGGCGGTCGGTGCGTAGGAGTGACAACCTTACCACCTTCTGTGCCGATTTTCTTGAAATCTGGGAGCCTCAACCTCCTGGAACCCTAAGGGCCTGCACACGGATTGCTTTACCTTTCTTTACCTTAACAGTAAACACCTCTCTAGTTACGTCGACACAGTTTGGGTTCCGTTCGGGAGAAAGCAAGCGATTATTTCGCTAACGAGCATTAACCGCTTAGCTCTAGATAAGCGAAACACAGTGTATTCTCTGTGCGGTACGAACGAAGCTTAAGTATTATCCAAATTAACTGCCATGGCTCAGGCATGTAGTAGTGCCCCTGTCACTGCGGAGGCCCAGTTTCGATCCCAGGACAATCCGTGTGCGAGTCGTGGTGGACAAAGTGGCACTGGGACAGGCCTTAGCCGAGTACTTCGGATTTCCCCTGTCAGCATCATTCCACCAATGCTCCGTGCTTCATATTCAGTACTACTATTATCAGAAGTGCAAAGGGTCGAAACCTGGGACCTTAACAAGAATATGATACTTTGTCGGAAATGGGAAGCATTGAGAAAAGAAAGAACTTACATCTTTGTCTTTCTTCAAGCTGCCGTTCGTCGCTACCAAGCACAAGTAAATGTACACAACACTGTGAACAAAAGTTTTAATGTCAAACTGTAAATGAACTGATGTATATGAATGTTATCATTTGCACATTTCTTGTGTCTTTAGGCCGTGCCTAAGATAAGCGTCGTGACTGCCGAGACGCCGCAACAGCCCTCAGCCTTCCGCTCTCACCGTGGACGATGTAACCTCAAGTGGCATGTGGAATGTAAGTTCTTTAACTACTGTCTATCAACTGGAAAGTGTATATTTGGTTGCTCTGCAATGGGGAGAATTACTGTAACTGCACAGCCTATTTTGACACTGTCGCAGAATCCGTTGGAAAGTACTGAGGATAATCATGTAACACATCAGACAAGAAACCTGATATTTTCAGTCTATTTCCCATTCGATTAGATTTGAGGGTTTGCTGCGATGTAACGTTACATTGTGGCATTGCGCGTTACAAGACTGTGTAACTGCGATGTAACGTTACATTGTGGTATTGCGCGTTACAAGACTGTGTAACTGCGATGTAACGTTACATTGTGGCATTGCGCGTTACAAGACTGTGTAACTGCGATGTAACGTTACATTGTGGCATTGCGCGTTACAAGACTGTGTAACTGCGATGTAACGTTACATTGTGGCATTGCGCGTTACAAGACTGTGTAATCTGCTACGTTATTACTAGTGTGTAGGAGGAATATTATGCCTCCATCTTCAGAACACAGCAAGCCACTTGACGGAACTGCTACCTACCTTGCTGACTACCAACTGTAGGTACAGTAGGCCCTCGATTTAACGGACTAATTGGGGGAAGGTGTGTCCGCTATTGCCGAAAGTCCGTTAAATCGAATGTATTTTAAAGACATATATTAATAACAAACTCACAATGTACAGGGTGTATCAAAATGTTATTATAATGTATAAGTATCAGTATAATATTATTATAATGTATATTCAGTAATTTATACACGTCACTAAAACAACTGTTACAAATATACAAATAAATTTACGACAGGAACCAAACTTTGTTTTAATTAAACACGTCAAAAACTGTACAATGTAACTAGTGGAGTCTTTCCACCATTTTTTTATATTCGTGAATAAAAAAAAATTCAAAATTTTTCCTTTAGGACAGAATTTTTTTGTCTGTTAAATCCGAAGTCCGTTAAATCGAGGGCCTAATGTATGTGTGTGTGTGTGTGTGTGTATGTATGTATGTATGTATGTATATATGTATGTATGTATGTATATATGTATGTATGTATGTATGTATGTATGTTTGTATGTATGTATATATGTATGTATGTATGTATGTATGTATGTATGTACTACGCTTCTATTTCAACGTGTATGTCACTCTGCGTACAGCAGAATGTCGTAATTTTATATTCACGACAAATGACACACTGACACATGTCACCCACGACAAATGACACATGTCACCTTTCATCTCAAAATATAACCACGAAATGTAATGCCTTCTGTTGGCACACATCATTGTACAGGCGAGGCACATTGGTGCTATCCTGGATGTTGCTGTACTCTGTAGAAACATTACGAAACGTCCCATGTCCCCTCGACTTTCCTTGCAGGACCTTGAAGCTTGACCACGAACCCCGCCACACACTGCTGCAGCGTAAAGTGGTCGCTGGCAGGCGGCGACACAAAGGGCCTATCTAATTAGTTACACACGGCAGTACCAGGGCAGTGGCGCTGCTGGCAGGCTGTGAACCGTGTCTGAGCACTTAGTGCACTGGTGTGGTCACAGACATGATCAGTTGGTCTGTGTAATGTACATGTGGCCTGTTTTCTGTGAGGAATAAACTCATTTTTAAGTCTTCTTGAGATTGTTTAACGCCTCTGTTCAGTGAACTACCGGCAAAGTGTTCACAATAAAGAGCAAATCGGAGGGAAATTTTAATTAAGCGGGGTATATTTTGCCTGATCACAGATTTTGAGATCTGAATTTGTGGGAAGATCGGATAAGTCATTCAGTCAGTATCGTGTTCAGCGTGTCAGCTTCATCACCGCAGTAGTATCTGTAGGGTTTCCATGTGGGATTTGTGGTGGACAAAGTGGCACTGGGACAGGTTTTTCCCCGAATACTTCGGTTTTCCCTGTTAATTACTTCATTCCACCGGTGCTCCATTACTTGGAAAAATGAAAAAAACTGATCATCTTTCTCTTCATTTTCATCACAGGGTTGCACAATAAGCCTTAATGCTGCTGTGCGGCCGTAACTTCTGCTGCGGGGCCCTTCTGCACAAAAGAAACTATAGGTTTGGTGCAAACTGCACTCTCTTATTTTTGTCTATGTTTTCAGATTGTTGTTTCAACGATCCCATGTTACATGCAATTCGATGTTTCCACAGATACAAATATCGATATAACATTATTACAATATTACTTTGCTGTCTGACATGACGTAACACAGTCCTGCCGAAAGTGATTTTCTTATTGCCAAAATACACGGCGTCATATCCCAGAAGGCAGGAAAATTAACTAATCAGTATTATTTTATGGATTTGTATAGTCTTCAAATAGTAAGCTAATATATTTAATAACAGTCACGTTTCATTTAATATCCTACAAATAAGTTTGTTAGTCCCTTGTACAGTCGAAACTAAGAAACTGTTCACTGGTACCAAGTTTTCTCGTTTATTGTTTGTACGTGCCTTCGCAAAATTCCGGAAAGCGACTAATAGTTTCGTGATATCTGTCCGTCTGTCAGTCCGCATGAAACAACTCGGCTTTCAAACGATGGGGTTTTAATGAAATTTGATATTTAAGAATTGTTCCAAAATCTGTCGAGAAAATTCAAGTTTCATTAAAATCTGACAACAATAACGGTACTTTACATAAAGACCTACGTGCATTTATAATAATATCTCGCTGAATTCTTCTTAGAATGGTAAATTTTTTAGACAAAATTTGTAGATGAAAATCAAAACACACATTTTATGTTGCATAACTTTTTCCGAAATTTGTGCCTTTTATGAGATAATGTGGAAATATATGGTAAAGCCAGACAGGCCACAGACGACAATATAACACGGCGCATGCGCTTTGCATGCTGGATAACTAAGGCTACAGACACACACTGAGAATATGTAATACTTGTTGCTTTTCCACGGCTACAGTGGTTACGCGAACGTGCCTCAATGTTATGTTATACGTACATTGCTTGTTTTGTTGTGTGGATCTCAGAACAAACAGCGATTATTTCACTGTACAACATTAACTGACTGGTTTGTATAACTGAGACGGAGTGTGTTTACTGCGCGGTACGGACTGTATTTATGTGTTTTGTGTGGATCTCAGAACAAACAGCGATTATTTCACTGTACAGCATTAACTGACTGGTTTGTATAACTGAGACGGAGTGTGTTTACTGCGCGGTACGGACTGTATTTATGTGTTTTGTGTGGATCTCAGAACAAACAGCGATTATTTCACTGTACAACATTAACTGACTGGTTTGTATAACTGAGACGGAGTGTGTTTACTGCGCGGTACGGACTGTATTTATGTGTTTTGTGTGGATCTCAGAACAAACAGCGATTATTTCACTGTACAGCATTAACTGACTGGTTTGTATAACTGAGACGGAGTGTGTTTACTGCGCGGTACGGACTGTATTTATGTGTTTTGTGTGGATCTCAGAACAAACAGCGATTATTTCACTGTACAGCATTAACTGACTGGTTTGTATAACTGAGACGGAGTGTGTTTACTGCGCGGTACGGACTGTATTTATGTGTTTTGTGTGGATCTCAGAACAAACAGCGATTATTTCACTGTACAGCATTAACTGACTGGTTTGTATAACTGAGACGGAGTGTGTTTACTGCGCGGTACGGACTGTATTTATGTGTTTTTTGTGGATCTCAGAACAAACAGCGATTATTTCACTGTACAGCATTAACTGACTGGTTTGTATAACTGAGACGGAGTGTGTTTACTGCGCGGTACGGACTGTATTTATGTGTTTTGTGTGGATCTCAGAACAAACAGCGATTATTTCACTGTACAGCATTAACTGACTGGTTTGTATAACTGAGACGGAGTGTGTTTACTGCGCGGTACGGACTGTATTTATGTGTTTTGTGTGGATCTCAGAACAAACAGCGATTATTTCCCTATACAAGATTAACTGATTGGACTGAATATTTAAATGTAAATTCCTCTGAGTCCTCCCTCCGCTGCACGCTACCAACAGTCCACTTCTCATCACTTTATCTTCTGCATTTCCCAACATATTACCGTGCTAATAGCCTATCTTCACCAGAAGGACGAGAGGGCATTGCCTGGGAACCCTCAGAGCAGTAAACGTTTCTGACTACCCACAAAGGCATTACAATAATAAGTGCAGTGTCTGTCACTGACCCCCCCCCCTCTCTCTCTCTCTCTCTACTTCGTTTTCCCCTGTCAGTGTCATTCCAACTTCATCTTCATCTGCTCGTTGCTCTTACGTCAAGGTCAAAACGACGAAGCCTGGAAACCTTCCAAAAAGCAATGCTGTTTGAGAAATTGGGAAGCAGTGGATGGAACAGGATGTTTTCAGTTTTTGTCTTGAAGGTTTAGGCACTTTAAATATTCCACTGCTGATTGGCACTGTCACTTAGTATCCTACGAACAAATAAATCAGTCCCTCGTACTGTAAAAAAAAATAATTTTAATTTTTCCGTTTATCTTGAATGCTTACTGTGAAAATTCGCCTCATAACTTCTAACTTTTGCTGCCTAAAGTCACTCATGGCTTGGAACTCACCTTCATAGACTTACGAAAGTTACACCTGGCGTCTTCAGTAGCTAACTTGACTCGTTGCGATGCAGGCAACTGAAGTTCGTCGCGACGTAAAAAATGCGTAAAGGCCCACTTTACACCGCCAATAAAACGCAATGTGTGTGCGTGACACAGACCGTACAGTAGACGTGGTTTAGGGGAGGTACTGAGCGTTCATTGAGCGGTCAAACTGCAGCTGTTTAATGTTAGAGCGAGTGGTACACATAGTTACCATTGAGTTTTTAAAGTGTTAAGTGTCGTGTATACCAGTCTGCCTTTATTTCGCTTTACGGGCAATTTAAGGTCGCTCCTGAATCATCAATTAGAGGAAGCTTATAAATTATGAACATAATTTTTTACTCTGTAGATGTCAGTTCTGGTAATTGTGCGAACAAATGATAAGTGTGCTTCGTTGGTAATGCAGCCATTAAGTCGCTGAAGCAGTGTCCTTCGTGAAAGGCTCACATTTCCCGAGCTAGTCAAGAAAATTTCCGCTTTTTTTTTGGAAGCCGAATGTTCATTACCGTGTTCACAACAGCCCGCCACTTCTCCCTGTCCTGAGCAAGATCAGTTCAGTCCACGCCATCCTAACTGATGTTTGAAGAACAATATTAATGTTATTCTTCCATCTACGCCTAGGTCTTCCAATTGGTCTCATTTCTTCAGGTCCCATATCTTGTTCAGTTGTTTGTTTTATAATTTGGCATATCAATGTGCTTAAGAAGTCACAAGTGCAATTGAATTCAGTTAGAAATTTTATATAAGCAAAAATTCAGTTCGTGTACGACGGTAAACAAGTTATGTCTCCATTACAAAACCCAGCTAGTTAGAGTTATATAAGGGATTAGCATTTCTTGTTATAATCACATAAAACACGTGAATAACTGTGTGGAGAAAATGCAGGCTTTTTAGTGTAAAATTACGTATTACATGTAGTTGCATCTGGGAAACCTTACTTGTTATAATAAACAGAGAAATATACAGGGCATACACAAAAGAATGGTTCGGTTTTAATAGTGAATACTATTAAAACCGCACCATTATTTTGTGTATGCCCTGTATCAAGCAGCTTATCGCTACTTGTAACTTGTGTACGTAAAAAGCTTGTGTGAAAACAGACCATGTTACATGCTCAGTTTCACACTGACTGGCATTGCAACTGCGTGTTTCGGCACAAAGTTACTGTTTCGGAAAGTGCTCGAACGATCAGGGGTGACGTCTTACCTCAGAACCTCGGCGTCTATCTCAGGTAGATTCATATGTGACTCGTGGTGGAGCGTGTATCTGTCTTGGTTCTAGGGGTGTGCCTTGCTAATTATTACTCTGCCATCTTCCTGCCCTGAGGTGTGCGATAGCTCTGAACAGGCAGCACATTGTAGGAAATGCCATAAAGTTCAGGTGTGCCTGTCATGGAAGTGCCTGTGAGTCTAGAGCTTGATGGGCTTTTTGTACTTGTAGATGCTGCTGTATACAGCAGTGGATGGACCTGCAAGTGTTTAGTAACAAGTCGGTACATATGTCAAACTCTCTGAAACCAGAGAAAAATATATCAATTTTGTTTAAGGTCAAAATTCTGCCGAGAACATTTGGACGTTAGAAAAACGTAAGAGGAAGATGCAGAACATTATATAATGCGGACATTCATAATTAGTTTTCTTCGCCATGTGTAAATAAAGCGATAAGAATCGAGGACAATGTGTTGGGTTGGGCCTGTAGCACGTATTACGAAGGTGAAGGACACAGACAAAATTGTAGTTGGTATCATTTGGAAGAAATGGTCATAGATAGATGGATAAAACTCATTGGATGTTGAAGAAAATACGGCGTGTGTGTGTGTTGACTGAATTCTTCCGTCTCCGGGTATTGGCCATTAGTGAGCTCTTGTGAGTACGGTAATGAACTTTCGAATTCCGTATAAGGCAGGGCATTTCTGATGACCTGAGCTATTGTGAAGGACCCTGGACGATGGACTGGACTGTACTCGTCATGCAGACAGGCTGTCTGTACACACAGTGAACACTAAACACCGTGCACGTAGGCGGGCAAGTGTCTTGGACAGGCGAAGCTGAGAAACGGGTGTAATAAGTTGTTTTGGCACGGTTAGGGTCAGCTTCCATATATATGTAACTGAAGTTACAGCAATATTTCAGCTGTTTGTCTAGCAACTCAGTCAGTGTCTAGAGTTTGCAACGAACGTGGTAGAGCAGTGGTTCTCAACCTGTGGGCCGCGGGACACCGGTGAGCCGCGGAGAAGTTGAAAGGTGTCCACCAATCCAATACGCACCGAGGATAAGCTGAATGTGCAACCAGAACTAAGGTTGAAACTTGATAGTGGTAAACTTCCGTCTAAGGCTAAATATGGTGACGAACATGTACCGTGATGGAGAGCTGAAAAGAAATTTGAAGAGAGCGTTCAGTAGTACGTGAAACGTTCAGGGTGTCCGCAGAGGGCGCCAGGCCCATAGGACGGCGACCGCTCACGGGTGGGACTGTCCTCAGACTCGTGCTACTTGAGCGTGGTAAACTGCATCTGATGCTGGAAATTGAAACTGCATCACGGCTTCAACCAGACTGCCAATCTCTGAACAACACAAAACTGCATCATAGCTTCAACCAGACAGCCAATCTCTGAACAACACAAAACTGCATCATAGCTTCAACCAGACAGCCAATCTCTGAACAACACAAAACTGCACCATGGCTTCAACCAGACTGCCAATCTCTAAACAACCAAAACTGCATCATGGCTTCAACCAGACTGCCAATCTCCAAACAACACAAAACTGCATCATGGCTTCAACCAGACTGCCAATCTCTGAACAACACAAAACTGCATCTTCATAGCTTCAACCAGACTGCCAATCTCTGAACAACACAAAACTGCATCATAGCTTCAACCAGACAGCCAATCTCTGAACAACACAAAACTGCATCATGGCTTCAACCAGACAGCCAATCTCTGAACAACACAAAACTGCATTATAACTTCAACCAGACAGCCAATCTCTGAACAACACAAAACTGCATCATAGCTTCAACCAGACTGCCAATCTCTGAACAACACAAAACTGCATCATAGCTTCAACCAGACTGCCAATCTCTGAACAACACAAAACTACATCATAGCTTCAACCAGACAGAGAATCTCTGAACAACACAAAACTGCATCATCATAGCTTCAACCAGACTGCCAATCTCTGAACAACACAAAACTACATCATAGCTTCAACCAGACAGCCAATCTCTGAACAACACAAAACTGCATCATAGCTTCAACCAGACAGCCAATCTCTGAACAACACAAAACTACATCATAGCTTCAACCAGACAGCCAATCTCTGAACAACACAAAACTACATCATAGCTTCAACCAGACAGCCAATCTCTGAACAACACAAAACTGCATCATGGCTTCAACCAGACAGCCAATCTCTGAACAACACAAAACTACATCATAGCTTCAACCAGACTGCCAATCTCTGAACAACACATCTGCACAGCCATCTCATTAATGCCTCACTGCAACAAATAAGCAGACAATAAGTAACACGTCTGTCCGATGTATGTGTTATACTGTTTGTCAAATGTAGATAGATGTCGCAAATGCATTAACAGATTGACTAGCCTTTTGTCATCATCATATGCACATCATATGCATTTCGTCAGTCAACAGATACTAATGATGCAGCTAAAATGATGTGGCGATCAGCACAATTTGTGACGGCAAGGAGAGGCCCCTGCAAACTAAAATACTAGGAAACGCCATGATAGGTAAAGGTATATGCATGAAGGGCATTAGTGTAATGGTGGTAGGCCACGGTCGATCGGTGTTTGGGAATTTGCCTGCCTCGGCACAAACGTCTTTATTTCAAAACATATATTGCCTGGAATGGTGCGATAGTCGGCGAATGCGGGAGCTAGGCAGTACCGGTGACTAAGCTTTGTACGTGGCTCCTAATATTTACGGCTCCTCAAAGCGGAAATTATTCTTGTCACCCTAGTGTAATGAGCCTTGGACTCTTCCTAAACTTAACTTTGTGAAAATTCTTGTCGGCGTAAAAATTTCATGAACCTTTGGTTTGAACGATATAAGTATATGGAACTCTTTCATGGGTCCTTGTGTTCTGCTAGTTTATGTACCGCCATGTTTAATTTCAACAATTCTACGTTCTGCCCACACAGTGTATTTATGTGTTTTGTGTGGATCTCAGAACAAACAGCGATTATTTCACTGTACAGCATTAACTGACTGGTTTGTATAACTGAGACGGAGTGTGTTTACTGCGCGGTACGGTCTGTATTTATGTGTTTTGTGTGGATCTCAGAACAAACAGCGATTATTTCACTGTACAACATTAACTGACTGGTTTGTATAACTGAGACGGAGTGTGTTTACTGCGCGGTACGGACTGTATTTATGTGTTTTGTGTGGATCTCAGAACAAACAGCGATTATTTCACTGTACAACATTAACTGACTGGTTTGTATAACTGAGACGGAGTGTGTTTACTGCGCGGTACGGACTGTATTTATGTGTTTTGTGTGGATCTCAGAACAAACAGCGATTATTTCACTGTACAACATTAACTGACTGGTTTGTATAACTGAGACGGAGTGTGTTTACTGCGCGGTACGGACTGTATTTATGTGTTTTGTGTGGATCTCAGAACAAACAGCGATTATTTCACTGTACAGCATTAACTGACTGGTTTGTATAACTGAGACGGAGTGTGTTTACTGCGCGGTACGGACTGTATTTATGTGTTTTGTGTGGATCTCAGAACAAACAGCGATTATTTCACTGTACAACATTAACTGACTGGTTTGTATAACTGAGACGGAGTGTGTTTACTGCGCGGTACGGACTGTATTTATGTGTTTTGTGTGGATCTCAGAACAAACAGCGATTATTTCACTGTACAGCATTAACTGACTGGTTTGTATAACTGAGACGGAGTGTGTTTACTGCGCGGTACGGACTGTATTTATGTGTTTTGTGTGGATCTCAGAACAAACAGCGATTATTTCACTGTACAACATTAACTGACTGGTTTGTATAACTGAGACGGAGTGTGTTTACTGCGCGGTACGGACTGTATTTATGTGTTTTGTGTGGATCTCAGAACAAACAGCGATTATTTCACTGTACAGCATTAACTGACTGGTTTGTATAACTGAGACGGAGTGTGTTTACTGCGCGGTACGGACTGTATTTATGTGTTTTGTGTGGATCTCAGAACAAACAGCGATTATTTCACTGTACAACATTAACTGACTGGTTTGTATAACTGAGACGGAGTGTGTTTACTGCGCGGTACGGACTGTATTTATGTGTTTTTTGTGGATCTCAGAACAAACAGCGATTATTTCACTGTACAGCATTAACTGACTGGTTTGTATAACTGAGACGGAGTGTGTTTACTGCGCGGTACGGACTGTATTTATGTGTTTTGTGTGGATCTCAGAACAAACAGCGATTATTTCACTGTACAACATTAACTGACTGGTTTGTATAACTGAGACGGAGTGTGTTTACCGCGCGGTACGACCTGGATCTATAAATATAATTTGCGTTATAACAGTCTTGAAATGTCTTATACAGGAGCAGGATTGTCTTACCTAACAAATAATTACAAATGTATATGAAGGGAGCACGCCTGAAAATTTCAAAATCTAACCCTTTTAAAGGCAGAACAGTTTTTTTTATGTTATTGTAAAGTTTGATATACAGCCAGGGTGCTGAGTAGTGACCTTGGGACCACGAACAATCACAGAGTAGAACACAGGTTCACTCCGCTTGTGGAGGTCGCTTGTTTTGACAAGTTCAGTGTGCTAATTCGCCGTAATTAATGCTAATAATCTACAGGCCACTTCAAATGAGCCACACCACACGTTTTAGATTTGTAGAACCTTACAAAACCTGGCAATCGCAAATTTGTCGAGAAAGACAAACTGAAATTAACAAGCGCTTGACAACAACACGCTAATGTCCACGTTTGAAGATGCTGCAAGAAAGGCAAGTCCTTTTAACTTTAGGCACATGCCAAAGCAGAGTTTGTTTTGTGGAGAAGGGCCCCGCAGCAGAAGCTACGGACGCACCGCAACCTTAAGGCTGATTTTGCAACCCTGTGATGAAGATGAAAGATGATCAGGTGTTTTTTTTTCATTTTTACAAGTAATGGAGCACCGGTGGAATGAAATTGACAGGAAAAACCCAAAGTAGTCGAGGAAAAACCTGTCCCAGTGCCACTTTGTCCACCACAAATCCCAAATGGACTGACCCGGGATCGAACCCTGGCCTCCGCGGTGAGAGACCGGCGACTAACCGCCTGAGAGAGTATTTGTTGCTCTTCCTTTTATCTGTATGTCAGTGTTTCTTCTGAGACTTTCGTTGTGCCACAAAGTCCAATGGTAATCATGTGTACCACGTGCTTCATAATTAAGATAATCTGCATTTTATCCACGCCGTGTACTTTTTTACATACTTCGTAAGGCTGTCAAGTCGATACTGATTATTTTGCTGCAGATACAGCAGCACTCAAACGGTAGCTGTCATTGACACGTGGTGGTGTACCATTTTGAGACTGAATTCTTAAACATTGCTGGGATGAAAGTTGCGCTGCAGAGTAAAAATGTTGGTATCAAGTTCGGCGCTGAATTTTCCGCTGATTACTCTACAGAAAAAACAAAGTCATAAAAATGAAGCTGAGAGAAATAAATTTTTGTTATTTGTGCCGTACATTTATGTTATTTGTACCGTACATTTATGTTATTTGTACCGTATATTTATGTTATTTGTACTGTACATTTATGTTATTTGTGCCGTATATTTATGTTATTTGTACCGTACATTTATGTTATTTGTACCGTACATTTATGTTATTTGTACCGTACATTTATGTTATTTGTACCGTACATTTATGTTATTTGTACCGTACATTTATGTTATTTGTACCGTACATTTATGTTATTTGTATCGTACATTTATGTTATTTGTGCCGTACATTTATGTTATTTGTACCGTACATTTATGTTATTTGTGCCGTACATTTATGTTATTTGTACCGTACATTTATGTTATTTGTGCCGTACATTTATGTTATTTGTGCCGTACATTTATGTTATTTGTGCCGTACATTTATGTTATTTGTACCGTACATTTATGTTATTTGTACCGTACATTTATGTTATTTGTACCGTACATTTATGTTATTTGTGCCGTACATTTATGTTATTTGTACCGTACATTTATGTTATTTGTGCCGTACATTTATGTTATTTGTGCCGTACATTTATGTTATTGTGTACCGTACATTTATGTTATTTGTACCGTACATTTATGTTATTTGTACCGTACATTTATGTTATTTGTGCCGTACATTTATGTTATTTGTACCGTACATTTATGTTATTTGTACCGTACATTTATGTTATTTGTGCCGTACATTTATGTTATTTGTGCCGTACATTTATGTTATTTGTACCGTACATTTATGTTATTTGTACCGTACATTTATGTTATTTGTATCGTACATTTATGTTATTTGTACCGTACATTTATGTTATTTGTACCGTACATTTGTTATTTGTATCGTACATTTATGTTATTTGTGCCGTACATTTATGTTATTTGTACCGTACATTTATGTTATTTGTACCGTACATTTATGTTATTTGTACCGTACATTTATGTTATTTGTGCCGTACATTTATGTTATTTGTGCCGTACATTTATGTTATTTGTACCGTACATTTATGTTATTTGTGCCGTACATTTATGTTATTTGTACCGTACATTTATGTTATTTGTACCGTACATTTATGTTATTTGTACCGTACATTTATGTTATTTGTGCCGTACATTTATGTTATTTGTGCCGTACATTTATGTTATTTGTACCGTACATTTATGTTATTTGTGCCGTACATTTATGTTATTTGTGCCGTACATTTATGTTATTTGTACCGTACATTTATGTTATTTGTACCGTACATTTATGTTATTTGTACCGTACATTTATGTTATTTGTGCCGTACATTTATGTTATTTGTGCCGTACATTTATGTTATTTGTACCGTACATTTATGTTATTTGTGCCGTACATTTATGTTATTTGTACCGTACATTTATGTTATTTGTATCGTACATTTATGTTATTTGTGCCGTACATTTATGTTATTTGTACCGTACATTTATGTTATTTGTACCGTACATTTATGTTATTTGTACCGTACATTTATGTTATTTGTGCCGTACATTTATGTTATTTGTGCCGTACATTTATGTTATTTGTACCGTACATTTATGTTATTTGTGCCGTACATTTATGTTATTTGTACCGTACATTTATGTTATTTGTACCGTACATTTATGTTATTTGTACCGTACATTTATGTTATTTGTGCCGTACATTTATGTTATTTGTGCCGTACATTTATGTTATTTGTACCGTACATTTATGTTATTTGTGCCGTACATTTATGTTATTTGTGCCGTACATTTATGTTATTTGTACCGTACATTTATGTTATTTGTACCGTACATTTATGTTATTTGTACCGTACATTTATGTTATTTGTGCCGTACATTTATGTTATTTGTACCGTACATTTATGTTATTTGTGCCGTACATTTATGTTATTTGTGCCGTACATTTATGTTATTTGTACCGTACATTTATGTTATTTGTGCCGTACATTTATGTTATTTGTGCCGTACATTTATGTTATTTGTACCGTACATTTATGTTATTTGTACCGTACATTTATGTTATTTGTATCGTACATTTATGTTATTTGTACCGTACATTTATGTTATTTGTACCGTACATTTGTTATTTGTATCGTACATTTATGTTATTTGTGCCGTACATTTATGTTATTTGTACCGTACATTTATGTTATTTGTACCGTACATTTATGTTATTTGTATCGTACATTTATGTTATTTGTACCGTACATTTATGTTATTTGTACCGTACATTTGTTATTTGTATCGTACATTTATGTTATTTGTACCGTACATTTATGTTATTTGTACCGTACATTTATATTATTTGTACCGTACATTTATGTTATTTGTACCGTACATTTATGTTATTTGTACCGTACATTTATGTTATTTGTACCGTACATTTATGTTATTTGTATCGTACATTTATGTTATTTGTACCGTACATTTATGTTATTTGTACCGTACATTTATGTTATTTGTACCGTACATTTTTTTTTGATTATATAAAATCGTGTTCCGACAAATGTACACCCTTTATTATTTGTTATTTAATACAGTTTATATTACAAATAGTCCAACACAGTTCGAAACATGTTGGACTATTTTTAATATAAACTGTATTAATAACAGATAATAAAGGGTGTACATTTGTCGGAACACGATTTCATATAAATAAATTGTTCTTCTTTCTGTGTACCTCGAGGCATCAAGATATGCAGTGTCATGTAACGTAACTTTGTAGAGCATTCGCTTAAAGTTTATAGGTCGCCGGCCATCGAACAGCCTGATTCCAAATGTGGCACTTGAAAAAATTGCTTTTATGGCGATTTGATGTGTCAGAAAAAGATAAAACGTAATTGGGCCTTCATGTGAAGTGCCCAATATTTCTTTCAGGTTTTAACCAAATTTGGGGTTTCTCAACAAATGTTCAAAGAAGTCACCAATATCAAATTTCACGGAAATCTGTCAAGTAGGAGCAGCGCTGATACATGAGGGCGGAAGGACGGACGGACAGACGAAAGGCCCGTCGAACCTAACGAAGCTAATAGGCGCTTTCCGCAAATATGCGAAAGCGCTTAAGGATAAGTAAGTGCCCATATGTCAGTGTCGTGTTTCAGCTGTCAGCTCTGCGAACTCAAAAATATTTGTAGCTTGGGAAAAAGCTGGATTCTCTTATTTTTTTATATGTTTCCATTTTATTGTTTGAATGATGATCACGTCTCAGGGCTTTCACTGCTTTGTTAGTATTGCGTTGCGCTGCGATATGACGCCGTGCAGACTGAAAATGTGGGCCGCAGCATCTGGCTGTGTGCTAGCATAAATGACGTAATATATGTAAAGGTAAAATTCACCCTAGAACAGGCCATGAAGTCCCAGAGGGGGAGTAGAGGTATAGCTCTACTCTTTCTTTAACATCGGTGCTAGATGGGGGTGGGTGGTCAACGCCAGGTCCCGGCCGCTTTACCCCCGGGAATGACCCGGTACCCATTGTATACGAGGCTGGGTGGGCCCCAGGGCGGGTCTGGACTGGTGCTGAAAATCTTGCCCCCACCGGAATTCCATCCCCGGACTGTCCAGCTTGTAGCGAGTCCCTACACCAACTGAGCTATCGCGGCCCACTTTGTGTATATGTTAGAGTGTCTAATTAACCCTTCAAATTCCATTGGTTACTTAGATGGCTTATACCACGAGTTTCATTGTTAAAAATTCTGCGTTCTGCCCACACAGTGTATTTATGTGTTTTGTGTGGATCTCAGAACAAACAGCGATTATTTCACTGTACAGCATTAACTGACTGGTTTGTATAACCGAGACGGAGTGTGTTTACTGCGCGGTACGGACTGTATTTATGTGTTTTGTGTGGATCTCAGAACAAACAGCGATTATTTCACTGTACAACATTAACTGACTGGTTTGTATAACTGAGACGGAGTGTGTTTACTGCGCGGTACGGACTGTATTTATGTGTTTTGTGTGGATCTCAGAACAAACAGCGATTATTTCACTGTACAACATTAACTGACTGCTTTGTATAACTGAGACGGAGTGTGTTTACTGCGCGGTACGGACTGTATTTGTGTGTTTTGTGTGGATCTCAGAACAAACAGCGATTATTTCACTGTACAACATTAACTGACTGGTTTGTATAACTGAGACCGAGTGTGTTTACTGCGCGGTACGGACTGTATTTATGTGTTTTGTGTGGATCTCAGAACAAACAGCGATTATTTCACTGTACAACATTAACTGACTGGTTTGTATAACTGAGACGGAGTGTGTTTACTGCGCGGTACGGACTGTATTTATGTGTTTTGTGTGGATCTCAGAACAAACAGCGATTATTTCACTGTACAACATTAACTGACTGCTTTGTATAACTGAGACGGAGTGTGTTTACTGCGCGGTACGGACTGTATTTGTGTGTTTTGTGTGGATCTCAGAACAAACAGCGATTATTTCACTGTACAACATTAACTGACTGGTTTGTATAACTGAGACCGAGTGTGTTTACTGCGCGGTACGGACTGTATTTATGTGTTTTGTGTGGATCTCAGAACAAACAGCGATTATTTCACTGTACAACATTAACTGACTGGTTTGTATAACTGAGACGGAGTGTGTTTACTGCGCGGTACGGACTGTATTTATGTGTTTTGTGTGGATCTCAGAACAAACAGCGATTATTTCACTGTACAACATTAACTGACTGGTTTGTATAACTGAGACGGAGTGTGTTTACTGCGCGGTACGGACTGTATTTATGTGTTTTGTGTGGATCTCAGAACAAACAGCGATTATTTCACTGTACAACATTAACTGACTGGTTTGTATAACTGAGACCGAGTGTGTTTACTGCGCGGTACGGACTGTATTTATGTGTTTTGTGTGGATCTCAGAACAAACAGCGATTATTTCACTGTACAACATTAACTGACTGGTTTGTATAACTGAGACGGAGTGTGTTTACTGCGCGGTACGGACTGTATTTATGTGTTTTGTGTGGATCTCAGAACAAACAGCGATTATTTCACTGTACAACATTAACTGACTGCTTTGTATAACTGAGACGGAGTGTGTTTACTGCGCGGTACGGACTGTATTTGTGTGTTTTGTGTGGATCTCAGAACAAACAGCGATTATTTCACTGTACAACATTAACTGACTGGTTTGTATAACTGAGACGGAGTGTGTTTACTGCGCGGTACGGACTGTATTTATGTGTTTTGTGTGGATCTCAGAACAAACAGCGATTATTTCACTGTACAACATTAACTGACTGGTTTGTATAACTGAGACCGAGTGTGTTTACTGCGCGGTACGGACTGTATTTATGTGTTTTTGTGTGGATCTCAGAACAAACAGCGATTATTTCACTGTACAACATTAACTGACTGGTTTGTATAACTGAGACCGAGTGTGTTTACTGCGCGGTACGGACTGTATTTATGTGTTTTGTGTGGATCTCAGAACAAACAGCGATTATTTCACTGTACAACATTAACTGACTGGTTTGTATAACTGAGACGGAGTGTGTTTACTGCGCGGTACGGACTGTATTTATGTGTTTTGTGTGGATCTCAGAACAAACAGCGATTATTTCACTGTACAACATTAACTGACTGCTTTGTATAACTGAGACGGAGTGTGTTTACTGCGCGGTACGGACTGTATTTGTGTGTTTTGTGTGGATCTCAGAACAAACAGCGATTATTTCACTGTACAACATTAACTGACTGGTTTGTATAACCGAGCGTAATTTTGTTTACTGCGCGGTACGAGCGGTATATTTAAAAAGAGTTCAGCTTAATTTTTGTCTTTAAGAATTAATCACCTGTAATATCCCATAGCTGATTGGCACTGTCACTTAATGTCCCACAAACAAATAAATCAACCCCTCGTACTGTCAGAGATAAGGACATGTTCATTTTTTCATTTTCGTGTGTGCCTACTGTACAACATTCCTCCATAACTTTGCCTTTCACTGCTTGAACCAATTCACGTCATACATCGTCTTTGGAAGCCAGACCTTGTAGTGTTTCCTATAGTCAAGACGTCTCCCATGTTTTATGAAAGTTCAAGTTTCATTGCCGTGCTAGCGACATCCTCCTGCCAATACATGGCATAATCGGTTGCATGCAGCCGAAGGCTGTCAACATGCAGCGTGTGTAACAACTGTCAGTCCTAAACAACCGTCTTGCAAAGTGGCCGTTTAGGTCTTCTTAGATATGACGCTGTTTCGTTTGGTGGATGTATGCCGACGTTCTAAAGGAACGTACATGGGCCAAGCAGCTCGAGAAGACTGGACGCCTCATCTCGTGAATATGAAGGCAGTAGAGTCCTTCGGATTGTCGGGAGGCAAACACCTAACAGCACAGCCTGAGATCTGAGAAGACTTGGGACCTCTGAGATCTGAGAAGACTTGGGACCTCTGAGATCTGAGAAGACTTGGGACTTCTGAGATCTGAGAAGACTTGGGACCTCTGAGATCTGAGAAGACTTGGGACTTCTGAGATCTGAGAAGGCTTGGGACCTCTGAGATCTAAGAAGACTTGGGACCTCTGAGATCTGAGAAGGCTTGGGACCTCTGAGATCTGAGAAGACTTGGGACTTCTGAGATCTGAGAAGACTTGGGACCTCTGAGATCTGAGAAGACTTGGGACTTCTGAGATCTGAGAAGGCTTGGGACCTCTGAGATCTAAGAAGACTTGGGACCTCTGAGATCTGAGAAGGCTTGGGACCTCTGAGATCTGAGAAGACTTGGGACCTCTGAGATCTGCGAAGACTTGGGACCTCTGAGATCTAAGAAGACTTGGGACCTCTGAGATCTAAGAAGACTTGGGACCTCTGAGATCTAAGAAGACTTGGGACCTCTGAGATCTAAGAAGACTTGGGACCTCTGAGATCTAAGAAGACTTGGACCTCTGAGATCTGAGAAGACTTGGGACCTCTGAGATCTGAGAAGACTTGGGACCTCTGAGATCTGAGAAGACTTGGGACTTCTGAGATCTGAGAAGACTTGGGACCTCTGAGATCTGAGAAGACTTGGGACCTCTGAGATCTGAGAAGACTTGGGACCTCTGAGATCTGAGAAGACTTGGGACTTCTGAGATCTGAGAAGACTTGGGACCTCTGAGATCTGAGAAGACTTGGGACCTCTGAGATCTGAGAAGGCTTGGGACCTCTGAGATCTAAGAAGACTTGGGACCTCTGAGATCTGAGAAGGCTTGGGACCTCTGAGATCTGAGAAGACTTGGGACCTCTGAGATCTGCGAAGACTTGGGACCTCTGAGATCTAAGAAGACTTGGGACCTCTGAGATCTAAGAAGACTTGGGACCTCTGAGATCTAAGAAGACTTGGGACCTCTGAGATCTAAGAAGACTTGGGACCTCTGAGATCTAAGAAGACTTGGGACCTCTGAGATGTAAGAAGACTTGGGACTTCTGAGATCTGAGAAGACTTGGGACCTCTGAGATCTAAGAAGACTTGGGACCTCTGAAGGCTTGGGACCTCTGAGATCTGAGAAGACTTGGGACCTCTGAGATCTAAGAAGACTTGGGACTTCTGAGATCTGAGAAGACTTGGGACCTCTGAGATCTAAGAAGACTTGGGATTTCTGAGATCTGAGAAGACTTGGGACCTCTGAGATCTAAGAAGACTTGGGACCTCTGAAGGCTTGGGACTTCTGAGATCTGAGAAGACTTGGGACCTCTTAGATCTGAGAAGACTTGGGACCTCTGCGATCTAAGAAGACTTGGGACCTCTGAAGGCTTGGGACTTCTGAGATCTAAGAAGACTTGAGATTTCTGAGATCTGAGAAGACTTGGGACCTCTGAGATCTAAGAAGACTTGGGACCTCTGAAGGCTTGGGACTTCTGAGATCTGAGAAGACTTGGGACCTCTGAAGGCTTGGGACTTCTGAGATCTGAGAAGACTTGGGACCTCTTAGATCTGAGAAGACTTGGGACCTCTGAAGGCTTGGGACTTCTGAGATCTGAGAAGACTTGGGACCTCTTAGATCTAAGAAGACTTGGGACCTCTGAAGGCTTGGGACTTCTGAGATCTGAGAAGACTTGGGACCTCTTAGATCTGAGAAGACTTGGGACCTCTGAAGGCTTGGGACTTCTGAGATCTGAGAAGACTTGGGACCTCTTAGATCTAAGAAGACTTGGGACCTCTGAAGGCTTGGGACTTCTGAGATCAGAGAAGACTTGGGACCTCTTAGATCTGAGAAGACTTGGGACCTCTGAAGGCTTGGGACTTCTGAGATCTGAGAAGACTTGGGACCTCTTAGATCTGAGAAGACTTGGGACCTCTGAAGGCTTGGGACTTCTGAGATCTGAGAAGACTTGGGACCTCTTAGATCTAAGAAGACTTGGGACCTCTGAAGGCTTGGGACTTCTGAGATCTGAGAAGACTTGGGACCTCTTAGATCTGAGAAGACTTGGGACCTCTGAAGGCTTGGGACTTCTGAGATCTGAGAAGACTTGGGACCTCTTAGGTCTAAGAAGACTTGGGACCTCTGAAGGCTTGGGACTTCTGAGATCTGAGAAGACTTGGGACCTCTTAGATCTGAGAAGACTTGGGACCTCTGAAGGCTTGGGACTTCTGAGATCTGAGAAGACTTGCGACCTCTGAGATCTGAGAAGACTTGCGACCTCTAGATCTAAGAAGACTTGGGACTCTGAAGGCTTGGGACTCTGAGATCTGAGAAGACTTGGGACCTCTGAGATCTAAGAAGACTTGGGACCTCTGAAGGCTTGGGACTTTATCTATACTGAGATCTGAGAAGACTTGGGACCTCTTAGATCTGAGAAGAACACCTTGGGACCTCTGAAGGCTTGGGACTTCTGAGATCTGAGAAGACTTGGGACCTCTTAGATCTAAGAAGACTTGGGACCTCTGAAGGCTTGGGACTTCTGAGATCTGAGAAGACTTGGGACCTCTTAGATCTGAGAAGACTTGGGACCTCTGAAGGCTTGGGACTTCTGAGATCTGAGAAGACTTGGGACCTCTTAGATCTAAGAAGACTTGGGACCTCTGAAGGCTTGGGACTTCTGAGATCAGAGAAGACTTGGGACCTCTTAGATCTGAGAAGACTTGGGACCTCTGAAGGCTTGGGACTTCTGAGATCTGAGAAGACTTGGGACCTCTTAGATCTGAGAAGACTTGGGACCTCTGAAGGCTTGGGACTTCTGAGATCTGAGAAGACTTGGGACCTCTTAGATCTAAGAAGACTTGGGACCTCTGAAGGCTTGGGACTTCTGAGATCTGAGAAGACTTGGGACCTCTTAGATCTGAGAAGACTTGGGACCTCTGAAGGCTTGGGACTTCTGAGATCTGAGAAGACTTGGGACCTCTTAGATCTGAGAAGACTTGGGACCTCTGAACACCGCTCTGAGAAGCTAAATCCTGAAACGTTACGAAATGCTACGCGTTTTCATGACTGGAAATTGAAGTGCATTTGGTCGTAAATCGTATGCAGAAGTTATGTTTCTGTGCCATATTGAGTACATTATATCTGCGTGATAAAGGCGAGCTGGTTAATCTCGTTCAGTGAAATAATGACAGTTGTGATAAGTACAAGAAATACTGTAATATATTGTGTGGTTAAAATGCAGTTATCTAATATTAAAGCAGTTGGTACATATAGTTACCATTGTGTTCTTAAGTGTTAAGTGTCTTGTTATCAGAGAAAGCAGGTACTGTGGCTGGTAGGCCGTGGCAACTTGCTATATAAGATAGGGAGAAGGCTGGACTGACGGTCAGTGTTCGTGGAGCCGTTGAGCAGTGAGTGTCGTGTCAGTCTTACCACGTGTGTCATTGCGCTGTACAGGTATGACCAAGTCACTACAGAATCATCAGTTATAACAAGCTTGTAAACTGATGAATTGATTTCTTTCACTGTGAGGTCAGTTACAAGAACTCTGCGTGTAATATATTAGTGTACTACGGTTCTAATTTATTGTCGGTCCTAAACGACGGTTCGTAGTTTTCAGTTTGGTACATCAGTTGACGTAACAAAACATACTTTTAAGTTCGTCTTGAAGGCGCAAATCTATGTACACAAAAATTCAATTCCTATCTTACAGTAACCACAGGGGATATCAGTTAAGTTGTGTCCACTCTAGTCCTGCTAGTGACACAGTGACTTGCTTACAGTAACCACACGATATATCAGTTAAGTTACGTCCACTCTAGTCCTGCTAGTGATACAGTGACTTGCTTACAGTAACCACACGATATATCAGTTAAGTTACGTCCACTCTAGTCCTGCTAGTGACACAGTGACTTGCTTACAGTAACCACACGATATATCAGTTAAGTTACGTACACTCTAGTCCTGCTAGTGATACAGTGACTTGCTTACAGTAACCACACGATATATCAGTTAAGTTACGTCCACTCTAGTCCTGCTAGTGATACAGTGACTTGCTTACAGTAACCACACGATATATCAGTTAAGTTACGTCCACTCTAGTCCTGCTAGTGATACAGTGACTTGCTTACAGTAACCACACGATATATCAGTTAAGTTACGTCCACTCTAGTCCTGCTAGTAATACAGTGACTTGCTTACAGTAACCACACGATATATCAGTTAAGTTACGTCCACTCTAGTCCTGCTAGTGATACAGTGACTTGCTTACAGTAACCACACGATATATCAGTTAAGTTACGTCCACTCTAGTCCTGCTAGTGATACAGTGACTTGCTTACAGTAACCACACGATATATCAGTTAAGTTACGTCCACTCTAGTCCTGCTAGTGATACAGTGACTTGCTTACAGTAACCACACGATATATCAGTTAAGTTGTGTCCACTCTAGTCCTGCTAGTGATACAGTGACTTGCTTACAGTAACCACACGATATATCAGTTAAGTTACGTCCACTCTAGTCCTGCTAGTGATACAGTGACTTGCTTACAGTAACCACACGATATATCAGTTAAGTTACGTCCACTCTAGTCCTGCTAGTGATACAGTGACTTGCTTACAGTAACCACACGATATATCAGTTAAGTTACGTCCACTCTAGTCCTGCTAGTGATACAGTGACTTGCTTACAGTAACCACACGATATATCAGTTAAGTTACGTCCACTCTAGTCCTGCTAGTGATACAGTGACTTGCTTACAGTAACCACACGATATATCAGTTAAGTTACGTCCACTCTAGTCCTGCTAGTGATACAGTGACTTGCTTACAGTAACCACACGATATATCAGTTAAGTTACGTCCACTCCAGTCCTGCTAGTGATACAGTGACTTGCTTACAGTAACCACACGATATATCAGTTAAGTTACGTCCACTCTAATCCTGCTAGTGATACAGTGACTTGCTTACAGTAACCACACGATATATCAGTTAAGTTACGTCCACTCTAGTCCTGCTAGTGATACAGTGACTTGCTTACAGTAACCACACGATATATCAGTTAAGTTGTGTCCACTCTAGTCCTGCTAGTGATACAGTGACTTGCTTACAGTAACCACACGATATATCAGTTAAGTTACGTCCACTCTAGTCCTGCTCGTGATACAGTGACTTGCTTACAGTAACCACACGATATATCAGTTAAGTTACGTCCACTCTAGTCCTGCTAGTGATACAGTGACTTGCTTACAGTAACCACACGATATATCAGTTAAGTTACGTCCACTCTAATCCTGCTAGTGATACAGTGACTTGCTTACAGTAACCACACGATATATCAGTTACGTTACGTCCACTCTAGTCCTGCTAGTGATACAGTGACTTGCTTACAGTAACCACACGATATATCAGTTAAGTTACGTCCACTCTAGTCCTGCTAGTGATACAGTGACTTGCTTACAGTAACCACACGATATATCAGTTAAGTTACGTCCACTCTTCTCCTGCTAGTGATACAGTGACTTGCTTACAGTAACCACACGATATATCAGTTAAGTTACGTCCACTCTAGTCCTGCTAGTGATACAGTGACTTGCTTACAGTAACCACACGATATATCAGTTAAGTTACGTCCACTCTAGTCCTGCTAGTGATACAGTGACTTGCTTACAGTAACCACACGATATATCAGTTAAGTTACGTCCACTCTAGTCCTGCTAGTGATACAGTGACTTGCTTACAGTAACCACACGATATATCAGTTAAGTTACGTCCACTCTAGTCCTGCTAGTGATACAGTGACTTGCTTACAGTAACCACACGATATATCAGTTAAGTTACGTCCACTCTAGTCCTGCTAGTGATACAGTGACTTGCTTACAGTAACCACACGATATATCAGTTAAGTTACGTCCACTCTAGTCCTGCTAGTGATACAGTGACTTGCTTACAGTAACCACACGATATATCAGTTAAGTTACGTCCACTCTAGTCCTGCTAGTGATACAGTGACTTGCTTACAGTAACCACACGATATATCAGTTAAGTTACGTCCACTCTAGTCCTGCTAGTGATACAGTGACTTGCTTACAGTAACCACACGATATATCAGTTAAGTTACGTCCACTCTAGTCCTGCTAGTGATACAGTGACTTGCTTACAGTAACCACACGATATATCAGTTAAGTTGTGTCCACTCTAGTCCTGCTAGTGATACAGTGACTTGCTTACAGTAACCACACGATATATCAGTTAAGTTACGTCCACTCTAGTCCTGCTAGTGAGACAGTGACTTGCTTACAGTAACCACACGTTATATCAGTTAAGTTGTGTCCACTCTAGTCCTGCTAGTGATACAGTGACTTGCTTACAGTAACCACACGATATATCAGTTAAGTTACGTCCACTCTAGTCCTGCTAGTGATACAGTGACTTGCTTACAGTAACCACACGATATATCAGTTAAGTTGTGTCCACTCTAGTCCTGCTAGTGATACAGTGACTTGCTTACAGTAACCACACGATATATCAGTTAAGTTACGTCCACTCTAGTCCTGCTAGTGATACAGTGACTTGCTTACAGTAACCACACGATATATCAGTTAAGTTACGTCCACTCTAGTCCTGCTAGTGATACAGTGACTTGCTTACAGTAACCACACGATATATCAGTTAAGTTACGTCCACTCTAATCCTGCTAGTGATACAGTGACTTGCTTACAGTAACCACACGATATATCAGTTAAGTTACGTCCACTCTAGTCCTGCTAGTGATACAGTGACTTGCTTACAGTAACCACACGATATATCAGTTAAGTTACGTCCACTCTAGTCCTGCTAGTGATACAGTGACTTGCTTACAGTAACCACACGATATATCAGTTAAGTTACGTCCACTCTAGTCCTGCTAGTGATACAGTGACTTGCTTACAGTAACCACACGATATATCAGTTAAGTTACGTCCACTCTAGTCCTGCTAGTGATACAGTGACTTGCTTACAGTAACCACACGATATATCAGTTAAGTTACGTCCACTCTAGTCCTGCTAGTGATACAGTGACTTGCTTACAGTAACCACACGATATATCAGTTAAGTTACGTCCACTCTAGTCCTGCTAGTGATACAGTGACTTGCTTACAGTAACCACACGATATATCAGTTAAGTTACGTCCACTCTAGTCCTGCTAGTGATACAGTGACTTGCTTACAGTAACCACACGATATATCAGTTAAGTTGTGTCCACTCTAGTCCTGCTAGTGATACAGTGACTTGCTTACAGTAACCACACGATATATCAGTTAAGTTACGTCCACTCTAGTCCTGCTAGTGATACAGTGACTTGCTTACAGTAACCACACGATATATCAGTTAAGTTACGTCCACTCTAGTCCTGCTAGTGATACAGTGACTTGCTTACAGTAACCACACGATATATCAGTTAAGTTACGTCCACTCTAGTCCTGCTAGTGATACAGTGACTTGCTTACAGTAACCACACGATATATCAGTTAAGTTACGTCCACTCTAGTCCTGCTAGTGATACAGTGACTTGCTTACAGTAACCACACGATATATCAGTTAAGTTAGTCCACTCTAGTCCTGCTAGTGATACAGTGACTTGCTTACAGTAACCACACGATATATCAGTTAAGTTACGTCCACTCTAGTCCTGCTAGTGATACAGTGACTTGCTTACAGTAACCACACGATATATCAGTTAAGTTACGTCCACTCTAGTCCTGCTAGTGATACAGTGACTTGCTTACAGTAACCACACGATATATCGTTAAGTTACGTCCACTCTAGTCCTGCTAGTGATACAGTGACTTGCTTACAGTAACCACACGATATATCAGTTAAGTTAGCCCTCTAGTCCTGCAGAACATGACTTGTACAACCACGAATATCAGTTAAGTTCTCCACTCTATCCGCTAGATACTGCTTGCTTACAGAACCCACGATATATCTTAAGTTCCTCTAGTCCTGCATGAACAGTGACTTCTACAACCCACGAATACATAAGTTGTCCACTCAGTCCTCTATGATACAGTGACTTGCTACAGTACCACACGATATATCAGTTAAGTGTCCACTCTAGTCCTGCTAGTGATACAGTGACTGCTTACAGTAACCACACGATAATCAGTTAATTTCCACTCTAGTCCTGCTAGTGATACGTGACTTGCTTACAGTAACCACACGATATATCAGTAAGTTGTGTCCACTCTAGCCTGCTAGTGATACATGACTTGCTTACAGTAACCAACATATATCAGTTAGTTAGTCCACTCTAGTCCTGCTAGTGAACAGTGACTTGCTTACAGTAACCAACTATATCAGTTAAGTTGTCCACCTAGTCCTGCTAGTGATACAGTGACTGCTTACAGTAACCACACGATATATCAGTTAAGTTGTCCACTCTAGTCCGCAGTGTACAGTGACTTGCTTACAGTAACCACACGAATATCAGAGTTGTGTCACTCTAGTCCTGCTAGTGATACAGTGACTTGCTACAGTAACCACACGATATATCAGTTAAGTGTCCACTCTAGTCCTGCTATGTACAGTGACTGCTTAAGAAACCACACGATATCAGTTAAGTTGTCCACTCTAGTCCGCTAGTGATACAGGACTTGCTACATACCACACGATATATCATAAGTTATCCACTCTAGTCCTGCTAGTGATACAGTGACTTGCTACATAACCACACGATATACAGTTAAGTGGTCCACTCTAGTCCGCTAGTGATACAGTGACTTGCTACAGTAACCCAACGATATATCAGTTAAGTTGTCCACTCTAGTCTGCTAGTGATACAGTGACTCTTACAGTAACCACACGAATATCAGAAGTTACGTCCACTCTTCCTGCTAGTGATACAGTGACTTGCTACAGTAACCACACGATATATCAGTTAGTTACGTCCACTCTATCCTGCTAGTGATACAGTGACTTGCTTACAGTAACCACACGATATATCAGTTAAGTTACGTCCACTCTATCCTGCTAGTGATACAGTGACTTGCTTACAGTAACCACACATATCAGTTAAGTTACGTCCACTCTAGTTGCTAGTGAACAGTGACTTGCTTACATAACCACACGATATATCAGTTAAGTACGTCCACCTAGTCCTGCTAGTGATACAGTGACTTGCTTACAGTAACCACACGATATATCAGTAAGTTGTCCACTCTAGTCCTGCTAGTGATACAGTGACTTGCTTACAGTAACCACACGATATATCAGTTAAGTTTCACTCTAGTCCTGCTAGTGAACAGTGACTTGCTTACAGTAACCACACGATATATCAGTTAAGTTGGTCCACTCTAGTCCTGCTAGTGATACAGTGACTTGCTTACAGTAACCACACGATATATCAGTTAAGTTGTCCACTCTAGTCTGCTAGTGATACAGTGACTTGCTTACAGTAACCACACGATATATCAGTTAAGTTGTCCACTCTAGTCCTGCTAGTGATACAGTGACTTGCTTACAGTAACCACACGATATATCAGTTAAGTTACGTCCACTCTAGTCCTGCTAGTGATACAGTGACTTGCTTACAGTAACCACACGAATATCAGTTAAGTTTGTCCACTCTAGTCTGCTAGTGATACAGTGACTTGCTTACAGTAACCACACGATATATCAGTTAAGTTCGTCCACTCTAGTCCTGCTAGTGATACAGTGACTTGCTTACAGTAACCACACGATATATCAAAGTTGTGTCACTCTAGTCCTGCTAGTGATACAGTGACTTGCTTACAGTAACCACACGATATATCAGTTAAGTTACGTCCACTCTAGTCCTGCTAGTGATACAGTGACTTGCTTACAGTAACCACACGATATATCAGTTAAGTTACGTCCACTCTAGTCTGCTAGTGATACAGTGACTTGCTTACAGTAACCACACGATATATCAGTTAAGTTGTCCACTCTAGTCCTGCTAGTGATACAGTGACTTGCTTACAGTAACCACACGATATATCAGTTAAGTTACGTCCACCTAGTCCTGCTAGTGATACAGTGACTTGCTACAGTAACCACACGATATATCAGTTAAGTTGTCCACTCTAGTCCTGCTAGTGATACAGTGACTTGCTTACAGTAACCACACGATATATCAGTTAAGTTACGTCCACTCTAGTCCTGCTAGTGATACAGTGACTTGCTTACAGTAACCACACGATATATCAGTTAAGTTGTCCACTCTAGTCCTGCTAGTGATACAGTGACTTGCTTACAGTAACCACACGATATATCAGTTAAGTTACGTCCACTCTAGTCTGCTAGTGATACAGTGACTTGCTTACAGTAACCACACGATATATCAGTTAAGTTCGTCCACTCTAGTCCTGCTAGTGATACAGTGACTTGCTTACAGTAACCACACGATATATCAGTTAAGTTCGTCCACTCTAGTCCTGCTAGTGATACAGTGACTTGCTTACAGTAACCACACGATATATCAGTTAAGTTGTGTCCACTCTAGTCCTGCTAGTGATACAGTGACTTGCTTACAGTAACCACACGATATATCAGTTAAGTTCGTCCACTCTAGTCCTGCTAGTGATACAGTGACTTGCTTACAGTAACCACACGATATATCAGTTAAGTTGTCCACTCTAGTCCTGCTAGTGATACAGTGACTTGCTTACAGTAACCACACGATATATCAGTTAAGTTACGTCCACTCTAGTCCTGCTAGTGATACAGTGACTTGCTTACAGTAACCACACGATATATCAGTTAAGTTGTGTCCACTCTAGTCCTGCTAGTGATACAGTGACTTGCTTACAGTAACCACACGATATATCAGTTAGTTAGTCCACTCTAGTCCTGCTAGTGATACAGTGACTTGCTTACAGTAACCACACGATATATCAGTTAAGTTGTCCACTCTAGTCCTGCTAGTGATACAGTGACTTGCTTACAGTAACCACACGATATATCAGTTAAGTTAGTCCACTCTAGTCCTGCTAGTGATACAGTGACTTGCTTACAGTAACCACACGATATATCAGTTAAGTTACGTCCACTCTAGTCCTGCTAGTGATACAGTGACTTGCTTACAGTAACCACACGATATATCAGTTAAGTTACGTCCACTCTAGTCCTGCTAGTGATACAGTGACTTGCTTACAGTAACCACACGATATATCAGTTAAGTTACGTCACACTCTAGTCCTGCTAGTGATACAGTGACTTGCTTACAGTAACCACACGATATATCAGTTAAGTTATGTCCACTCTAGTCCTGCTAGTGATACAGTGACTTGCTTACAGTAACCACACGATATATCAGTTAAGTTTGTCCATCTAGCCCTGCTAGTGATACAGTGACTTGTTACAGTAACCACCGATATATCAGTTAGTTGTGTCTACTCTAGTCCTGTAGTGATACAGTGACTTGCTTACAGTAACCACACGTATATCAGTTAAGTTGGTCCACTCTAGTCCTGCTAGTGATACAGTGACTTGCTTACAGTAACCACACGATATATCAGTTAAGTTGTGTCCACTCTAGTCCTGCTAGTGATACAGTGACTTGCTTACAGTAACCACACGATATATCAGTTAAGTTACGTCCACTCTAGTCCTGCTAGTGATACAGTGACTTGCTTACAGTAACCACACGATATATCAGTTAAGTTACGTCCACTCTAGTCCTGCTAGTGATACAGTGACTTGCTTACAGTAACCACACGATATATCAGTTAAGTTACGTCCACTCTATCCTGCTAGTGATACAGTGACTTGCTTACAGTAACCACACGATATATCAGTTAAGTTACGTCCACTCTAGTCCTGCTAGTGATACAGTGACTTGCTTACAGTAACCACACGATATATCAGTTAAGTTACGTCCACTCTAGTCCTGCTAGTGATACAGTGACTTGCTTACAGTAACCACACGATATATCAGTTAAGTTACGTCCACTCTAGTCCTGCTAGTGATACAGTGACTTGCTTACAGTAACCACACGATATATCAGTTAAGTTACGTCCACTCTAGTCCTGCTAGTGATACAGTGACTTGCTTACAGTAACCACACGATATATCAGTTAAGTTACGTCCACTCTAGTCCTGCTAGTGATACAGTGACTTGCTTACAGTAACCACACGATATATCAGTTAAGTTCGTTCCACTCTAGTCCTGCTAGTGATACAGTGACTTGCTTACAGTAACCACACGATATATCAGTTAAGTTACGTCCACTCTAGTCCTGCTAGTGATACAGTGACTTGCTTACAGTAACCACACGATATATCAGTTAAGTTGTGTCCACTCTAGTCCTGCTAGTGATACAGTGACTTGCTTACAGTAACCACACGATATATCAGTTAAGTTAGTCCACTCTAGTCCTGCTAGTGATACAGTGACTTGCTTACAGTAACCACACGATATATCAGTTAAGTTGTGTCCACTCTAGTCCTGCTAGTGATACAGTGACTTGCTTACAGTAACCACACGATATATCAGTTAAGTTGTGTCCACTCTAGTCCTGCTAGTGATACAGTGACTTGCTTACAGTAACCACACGATATATCAGTTAAGTTTGTCCACTCTAGT
Source organism: Reticulitermes speratus (assembly GCA_021186555.1). NCBI lineage: Eukaryota > Metazoa > Arthropoda > Insecta > Blattodea > Rhinotermitidae > Reticulitermes > Reticulitermes speratus. Next base: position 1,141,320 of record JAJKFL010000042.1, read on the forward strand.
CCTGCTAGTGATACAGTGACTTGCTTACAGTAACCACACGATATATCAGTTAAGTTACGTCCACTCTATCCTGCTAGTGATACAGTGACTTGCTTACAGTAACCACACGATATATCAGTTAAGTTCGTCCACCTAGTCCTGCTAGTGATACAGTGACTTGCTTACAGTAACCACACGATATATCAGTTAAGTTACGTCCACTCTAGTCCTGCTAGTGATACAGTGACTTGCTTACAGTAACCACACGATATATCAGTTAAGTTGTGTCCACTCTAGTCCTGCTAGTGATACAGTGACTTGCTTACAGTAACCACACGATATATCAGTTAAGTTGTAGTCCACTCTAGTCCTGCTAGTGATACAGTGACTTGCTTACAGTAACCACACGATATATCAGTTAAGTTGTGTCCACTCTAGTCCTGCTAGTGATACAGTGACTTGCTTACAGTAACCACACGATATATCAGTTAAGTTGTGTCCACTCTAGTCCTGCTAGTGATACAGTGACTTGCTTACAGTAACCACACGATATATCAGTTAAGTTGTGTCCACTCTAGTCCTGCTAGTGATACAGTGACTTGCTTACAGTAACCACACGATATATCAGTTAAGTTGTGTCCACTCTAGTCCTGCTAGTGATACAGTGACTTGCTTACAGTAACCACACGATATATCAGTTAAGTTACGTCCACTCTAGTCCTGCTAGTGATACAGTGACTTGCTTACAGTAACCACACGATATATCAGTTAAGTTGTGTCCACTCTAGTCCTGCTAGTGATACAGTGACTTGCTTACAGTAACCACACGATATATCAGTTAAGTTACGTCCACTCTAGTCCTGCTAGTGATACAGTGACTTGCTTACAGTAACCACACGATATATCAGTTAAGTTGTGTCCACTCTAGTCCTGCTAGTGATACAGTGACTTGCTTACAGTAACCACACGATATATCAGTTAAGTTACGTCCACTCTAGTCCTGCTAGTGATACAGTGACTTGCTTACAGTAACCACACGATATATCAGTTAGTTCGTCCACTCTAGTCCTGCTAGTGATACAGTGACTTGCTTACAGTAACCACACGATATATCAGTTAAGTTACGTCCACTCTAGTCCTGCTAGTGATACAGTGACTTGCTTACAGTAACCACACGATATATCAGTTAAGTTTGTCCACTCTAGTCCTGCTAGTGATACAGTGACTTGCTTACAGTAACCACACGATATATCAGTTAAGTTACGTCCACTCTAGTCCTGCTAGTGATACAGTGACTTGCTTACAGTAACCACACGATATATCAGTTAAGTTGTGTCCACTCTAGTCCTGCTAGTGATACAGTGACTTGCTTACAGTAACCACACGATATATCAGTTAAGTTACGTCCACTCTAGTCCTGCTAGTGATACAGTGACTTGCTTACAGTAACCACACGATATATCAGTTAAGTTTGTCCACTTAGTCCTGCTAGTGATACAGTGACTTGCTTACAGTAACCACACGATATATCAGTTAAGTTACGTCCACTCTAGTCCTGCTAGTGATACAGTGACTTGCTTACAGTAACCACACGATATATCAGTTAAGTTACGTCCACTCTAGTCCTGCTAGTGATACAGTGACTTGCTTACAGTAACCACACGATATATCAGTTAAGTTGTCCACTTATCCTGCTAGTGATACAGTGACTTGCTTACAGTAACCACACGATATATCAGTTAAGTTACGTCCACTCTAGTCCTGCTAGTGAACAGTGACTTGCTTACAGTAACCACACGATATATCAGTTAAGTTGTGTCCACTCTAGTCCTGCTAGTGATACAGTGACTTGCTTACAGTAACCACACGATATATCAGTTAAGTTACGTCCACTCTAGTCCTGCTAGTGATACAGTGACTTGCTTACAGTAACCACACGATATATCAGTTAAGTTGTGTCCACTCTAGTCCTGCTAGTGATACAGTGACTTGCTTACAGTAACCACACGATATATCAGTTAAGTTTCGTCCACTCTAGTCCTGCTAGTGATACAGTGACTTGCTTACAGTAACCACACGATATATCAGTTAAGTTGTCCACTCTAGTCCTGCTAGTGATACAGTGACTTGCTTACAGTAACCACACGATATATCAGTTAAGTTACGTCCACTCTAGTCCTGCTAGTGATACAGTGACTTGCTTACAGTAACCACACGATATATCAGTTAAGTTGTCCACTCTAGTCCTGCTAGTGATACAGTGACTTGCTTACAGTAACCACACGATATATCAGTTAAGTTACGTCCACTCTAGTCCTGCTAGTGATACAGTGACTTGCTTACAGTAACCACACGATATATCAGTTAAGTTGTGTCCACTCTTATCCTGCTAGTGATACAGTGACTTGCTTACAGTAACCACACGATATATCAGTTAAGTTAGTCCACTCTAGTCCTGCTAGTGATACAGTGACTTGCTTACAGTAACCACACGATATATCAGTTAAGTTGTGTCCACTCTATCCTGCTAGTGATACAGTGACTTGCTTACAGTAACCACACGATATATCAGTTAAGTTCGTCCACTCTAGTCCTGCTAGTGATACAGTGACTTGCTTACAGTAACCACACGATATATCAGTTAAGTTACGTCCACTCTAGTCCTGCTAGTGATACAGTGACTTGCTTACAGTAACCACACGATATATCAGTTAAGTTTGTCCACTCTAGTCCTGCTAGTGATACAGTGACTTGCTTACAGTAACCACACGATATATCAGTTAAGTTGTGTCCACTCTAGTCCTGCTAGTGATACAGTGACTTGCTTACAGTAACCACACGATATATCAGTTAAGTTGTGTCCACTCTAGTCCTGCTAGTGATACAGTGACTTGCTTACAGTAACACACGATATATCAGTTAAGTTGTGTCCACTCTAGTCCTGCTAGTGATACAGTGACTTGCTTACAGTAACCACACGATATATCAGTTAAGTTGTGTCCACTCTAGTCCTGCTAGTGATACAGTGACTTGCTTACAGTAACCACACGATATATCAGTTAAGTTACGTCCACTCTAGTCCTGCTAGTGATACAGTGACTTGCTTACAGTAACCACACGATATATCAGTTAAGTTGGTCCACTCTAGTCCTGCTAGTGATACAGTGACTTGCTTACAGTAACCACACGATATATCAGTTAAGTTGTCCACTCTAGTCCTGCTAGTGATACAGTGACTTGCTTACAGTAACCACACGATATATCAGAGAAGTTGTGTCCACTCTAGTCCTGCTAGTGATACAGTGACTTGCTTACAGTAACCACACGATATATCAGTTAAGTTACGTCCACTCTAGTCCTGCTAGTGATACAGTGACTTGCTTACAGTAACCACACGATATATCAGTTAAGTTGTGTCCACTCTAGTCCTGCTAGTGATACAGTGACTTGCTTACAGTAACCACACGATATTTCAGTTAAGTTACGTCCACTCTAGTCCTGCTAGTGATACAGTGACTTGCTTACAGTAACCACACGATATATCAGTTAAGTTGTGTCCACTCTAGTCCTGCTAGTGATACAGTGACTTGCTTACAGTAACCACACGATATATCAGTTAAGTTACGTCCACTCTAGTCTTGCTAGTGATACAGTGACTTGCTTACAGTAACCACACGATATATCAGTTAAGTTACGTCCACTCTAGTCCTGCTAGTGATACAGTGACTTGCTTACAGTAACCACACGATATATCAGTTAAGTTACGTCCACTCTAGTCCTGCTAGTGATACAGTGACTTGCTTACAGTAACCACACGATATATCAGTTAAGTTGTGTCCACTCTAGTCCTGCTAGTGATACAGTGACTTGCTTACAGTAACCACACGATATATCAGTTAAGTTACGTCCACTCTAGTCTTGCTAGTGATACAGTGACTTGCTTACAGTAACCACACGATATATCAGTTAAGTTACGTCCACTCTAGTCCTGCTAGTGATACAGTGACTTGCTTACAGTAACCACACGATATATCAGTTAAGTTACGTCCACTCTAGTCCTGCTAGTGATACAGTGACTTGCTTACAGTAACCACACGATATATCAGTTAAGTTACGTCCACTCTAGTCCTGCTAGTGATAGTGACTTGCTTACAGTAACCACACGATATATCAGTTAAGTTACGTCCACTCTAGTCCTGCTAGTGATACAGTGACTTGCTTACAGTAACCACACGATATATCAGTTAAGTTGTGTCCACTCTAGTCCTGCTAGTGATACAGTGACTTGCTTACAGTAACCACACGATATATCAGTTAAGTTACGTCCACTCTAGTCTTGCTAGTGATACAGTGACTTGCTTACAGTAACCACACGATATATCAGTTAAGTTACGTCCACTCTAGTCTTGCTAGTGATACAGTGACTTGCTCGCTGTGTGCAGATTGCTTGCTTATTCAGTGGCTTCGAGTGTCCAAACTCAAATGCACCTTGGCGACGCTGTTTTTAGATTACCGACTCTGTGCAGAGCCTTTTGAGACCAAGGCTTCGGTAGATTGCATATTTAGGGTTCGGGGCTCGTGACACCGTCCACATTGACGGAGACATGTTAGTCGGAACACGAGCATGAGTATTGTGGACGAAACGTCGTTGAAGCCTGCGTAAGAAAATGATGGTCTTGAGCGTGAAGAGTCACGTGAGACGTAAGAATGCACCGTGTGGACAAAATGCAGTGTTCTTGATGTTACGGCGTTTCGTACACGTAGGTCTATATGTCACTGTGCTGCCAAGCCTTTGTATTTACTGTTAGTGCGAATAAGCAAAGGGTAAAATAGATGAAGTAATTTAATAGTAGTTAAATTACTTTCGCAACAAGTTTAGCTGTATGTTGCTTAAAATCTTCTGGGTTGTTACCGGCTTCGTTTTTTGGTGTATGACCAACGTTTCGGGATCACTTGTTTATCCCATCTTCAGGGTCTTAGGAAAATAGGATGGGACAAAAGAGTGATCCCGAAACGTTGGTCATACACCAAAAAACGACGACAATTAACAACCCAGAAGACTTTAGGCAACATTACGACCACGGCGGAAGCCTTCAATTCCAAGTTTAGCTGCAGCCGGCATATCTTTCCTGCTTGTGTCTATTCTGGCAGTGTTAACAGTATTTGAACACGCTGACATTTCGGACGTGCCCAGACGGTTCGACGGTGACTTCTAACCCGGGCTACAATCTCGATAAACTTGATGTGTGATTCGTGGAGTTTCAGATCGCACTCGTGCAGCATTTGCTCCTAAGTTCATTCAGTTTTCCGCTGCTTATCATCAAGTCACCTTTGCTCCGTTCGATAGCAATGACCAGGCATTACAGTGTCACAAGTATTTACCGTGCGTGGTAATTCCATTTCGTCAGGTGACGCTTGTGACCAGGGCGCCTGTTTAGAATCTAGTAGTGGCTCAGCGGTCAATAAGCATCTGACCTATACGACTACACGAAACGTATAAATTGACAGTAGCAAAACACACGACAGTCTTAATGTTACAGCAGTTACTATGTGGTTATCTCTGGGCTTGTGACAGTTAGTATTATCCTGCCATGTACTGCTAGATTTCTTAAGCGATCTCTTCCCTTCACTTTTGTCTGACCAAAATTGTGTATGTATTTCTTGTTTCCGCATTGTGTGCTACGTGTCCCATCCATATGATCATGCAAGCTTTGAGCTCCCTAATAGTGTTTAGTGAACAGTGCAACTTGTGAAGCTCATCCATATGCATTTCTGTATTTTTCTCCACACCCTCCTCTGAAAGACGCTGCCGGAATGGCTCAGTCGGTATAATTGCTAGCCTACGGGGTGAAAGTCTGAGGATTTTTGGTTAGATTCCTGACAGAGGCAAGGAATTTTTCTCTTCTCCAAAAGTCCAGAAAGAATCTAGAACCCACAAAGCATCATATTCAGTGGGCTCCGAAAGAATATAGCGGCCAGTACGTGAAGCTAACCATTCAACTCCAAACAGTGCTGAGGTTAAGAATGAGTGGAACTCTACCTCCACTGCGTCATATGCCTTCATAGCTTAAACAGGAACACTTTACCTTTATCTGATAGAGAGACAGAGAGATGTTCCTGCAGACAAAACAATCGAACTGCCCCTGTAGCCAGGCTACGAGAAGTGCCTTCGACAGTTCTCAAATGCAAGTGACCACAAGCGGTGACACTGTTTGTTCCGTGTGAGGTAGAGAGTAGGGGTTCCTATTTCACGTGTATGTAAATACACGTGTACACGTGTAATAAACGAATCCGGATCTTAATCCGTGTAATGTTGAATACACGGGTACCAATGTATTTCAAGTTTACGGATATTCGTGTGTTTACATTACACGTGTGTTTACATTACACGTGTATTTACATTACACGTGTGTTTACATTACACTTGTGTTTACATTACACGTGTATTTACATTACACGTGTATTTACATTACACGTGTGTTTACATTACACGTGTTTACATTACACGTGTATTTACATTACACGTGTATTTTGATACACGTTGATATAATGTCTAACGGTCAAGCGTGAAGTTTCATTTAGCTTGAAACGGCTAAATATCTCACGAGAAGTTAAAGCTATCAAAGAAATGTTCTTACAAAAGTTGAGTAAGAATTTATTAATTTCGGCAAAGCTCATGAAAATAGATCTTATCGTATTATCTTTGATAAAATAATAAGGTAATAAATTAATCAAAAGAAACAATTGCGAATTATTTAAACATAATTTTATTCAATTAACATTCTATTTTGACATAAAAAAACTAAAGTATTTACATGTTCCGGTAATAGACAGTTTCTCTTCGATGTCACAATGTTCCCAGCAGTTGAAAAACATCTCTGTGAGCTAGCCGACGTTGCCGGTATAGCTAAATATTTCTTTGCAAGCTCTCCAATTCCTGGGTACTTAGTTGATCGCGTTTTCCACCATTCGAAAGGGTCCAAATCAAATCTTAATTGGGGCTCAGTCAGATAACTTTCAAATTGAATAGTTAAGTCAGACGTAACGTTGACCTCATCATCGTACAAAAATTCCAAGGCATTTTTTTTGTGGATGATTTATTTTGTTCTTCATTTATCTTCTGGAGAAAAGTACTTTCAAGCATGTATTTCACGTTGTCTCGAATTTCCACTCTCGCAGGACTCATGTTCCAAGTCTTTATACCTTGGATCTAAAAAGCAAGCAGTCTGTCTTAAAGCTATCATATCACTGTTCCACTCAACATCAAAACGATGTTTAATATTATAAATTAGAGTTTGTTTGAAGTTAGTCAGAACTTCATCATCGTCGTCCTGTAATTTTAAATGTTTATCTAATAATTTTTAAGTAACGGCCTGACAATTGAAATCGGAGAATGACTTTCTCCGCAAAACACTGTTGTTGCAATATGCAATGGTTTTAGGTGTTTTACAAGACATTCCACCCTTGCCCACTGGCTCTCTGTCATCTCCAACTTTTGTGCCGTAAATGTGTCGGTGACGGACCGGTCTACTAAGACGTTGGATATAGGACATCGATTCGTATAAAGACGCTCTAACATTATAAATATGGAATTCCACCGCGTCGAACAAGATTGCAACAATGTTGTTCTTGACATACCAAGTTGATCTTGCTTATGTTCTAAAGCCTGTTTTGCGACGTTCGAATGTTTAAAGTGACCAACAACTTTGCTACATTGTTGAATTAGTTGTTGAACAGTTTCTTCTTTCAGTACATTGTTGAAGGCCAGTTGAAGAGTATGAGCTGCACATGTTGTATTAGAAACGTAGTAAAGGTAGTAAAGAAACGGCATTGACAATATTTTTAGCATTATCTGTTACAATAACTGGGACCTTTTGATGTATTTCCCATTCGAAAAATGTCTTCTCTAAATCAACAGCGAGATGTTTCGCTGTATGACGTTCTTCCAGTTCTTGCGTTGTGAGGGTACAAGACTTAGTACACCATTCAGTGTTAACAATATGCGCAGTTACAGTTATATATGATTCCTGAGATAAAGAAGACCAACAATCAGTTGTACAGATTATATTGGTGACAGCGTTAAGATCTTCCTTTATTGTTTGCTTAATCAATGTTCTTAAAGCAATTAATCTTCTTTTGATCGCTTCTTCTTTACATGGTTTATAACTGGGTTCAACAACAGATATGAAATTTTGGAATCCGATGCTCGAACAAAACGAAAGCGGTAATTGATTCATCGCTATCAATAAAGTATCCCTCTCTACTAGAGAGGGATACTTTATAAATTGCTACAGTAATTCAGTTTTATTTACTTACTGGCTAACTAAGTAACTCCGTGGCACAGTCCGTCTTAAGACGCTAACAGTTCCTCAGCTAGTCAGCAAATTCCTACTTTTATAAAACTCAAGGCTTCATCACTGTTTACATCAGCCCACCATTTTTCCCTACGCTGAGCCAGATCAATCTACTCCACGATCCCAACCGAAGATCCCTTGTAATATCATCCCTTCTATACCTATGTCTTCTAAGTGGTCTATTTCCCTCAGGCTTCCCCATCAAAACCCAGTATGCAACTCCCCCCCCATACGTGCCACCTGCGCTGTCCATTCCGTCCTTCTTGACTACAGATCATGAAGCTCCTCATTATGCAGTCTTCTCCAGTTTCTTGTTACCTCGACCTGCTTAGGTACAAATATCTTCCTCGCCGCCTCATTCTCAAGCGCCCTCGTTCTGTGGTCCTGCATTAATGCGATAAACCAAGTTTCACATCCATAATTGAAATATATTTATTTACTGGAGGTACCCGTTCTTCCCTCAGGATAAGGTTTTATAACATCTTTGTATTTTCTGTATCAGGTCTGCCGTAGCAAAGAGCAGCGGTACATTTTAATGCAAATATATTCACGGTTTTTAATGGTGTGTCGGTAGTTCGAACTACTTAGGATCAAACGCTTAGATGATTAGTGAATTAGTGAATCGTGAACGAATATGGCGTTGAAGGAAAAGATCGCTGCAGAATTGGAAGTACTGTTACGGCGTTTGTCTCGGAGGGTGCAGTGTTCCGCTTTCGGTCATGCAGATCTTAAACCTCACTGACGAAACGACTGACAACTGCACGTTGACGAAGTGGTAATTTTAGTTTCTAAATAAGAGGTTGGATGTCTGTCTGTTGTGAGTGTTGTGTGTTGTCAGGTAGAGGTCTCTGCGACGGGCTGATCACTCGTCCAGAGGAGTCCTACCGAGTGTGGTGTGTCTAAACAGTGTGTAATCGTGACGCGTCGAAAAATGAGGCGCCCTAGGCCCCCAAGGGGCTGTCGAGCCATTAAAAAAAAAGATGCTTAGTTAAAGTCCGTAATTTTCAACGGGGAAAATCCTGCGTTAATCGCACGTAACAAACATCTGATCGTTATCTTACGGAAGATAGTATTGTTCCTTTGTTCGAGGTATTCAGACGGACAGACGTAAAGATGAATATGATTACGTCACGACGGTTTAATTCCAGGGAGCATTACACTCAGCTCTAAGTCACTGCTATTCCTGCTATTTTAGGTACAAGGTATTTAAATCCTAGCCACACGGTTCAGATCCGCCGTGTAACGACTCCTCGAGTATTCCAGTCGGTCCCGTCTTGACCCTACATGACAATAGCAACGTGACGCCAGGCAGTGCGGCCTGAATCCTTAACGACTTTGCGTTTCTTCGAACTCTGCGCTTCCTCTCGGTAACCGGATTTCATTGTAATTTCCAAACATTCTACTGGCTTTTTTAGTATTATTATGTGGGAAGCAAATACAGACAGGGCTGACTAATGTTTACGTTGAAATACGAAAAGCAGATTCTCAAACCTCATCGTGGATATAAACGGAAATTTTCGGAGAAGAATTATATGCTAGGAATGTCCACACATTTTAATATGCCTTATGTGCTAGGAATGTCCACACATTTTAATATGCCTTATATGCTAGGAATGTCCACACATTTTAATATGCCTTATATGCTAGGAATGTCCACACATTTTAATACGCCTTATATGCTAGGAATGTCCACACATTTTAATACGCCTTTGATGCTAGGAATGTCCACACATTTTAATACGCCTTTTATGCTAGGAATGTCCACACATTTTAATACGCCTTTTATGCTAGGAATGTCCACACATTTTAATACGCCTTTTATGCTAGGAATGTCCACACATGTTAATACGCCTTTTATGCTAGGAATGTCCACACATTTTAATACGCCTTTTATGCTAGGAATGTCCACACATTTTAATACGCCTTTTATGCTAGGAATGTCCACACATTTTAATACGCCTTTTATGCTAGGAATGTCCACACATTTTAATACGTCTTTTATGCTAGGAATGTCCACACATTTTAATATGCCTTATATGCTAGGAATGTCCACACATTTTAATATGCCTTATATGCTAGGAATGTCCACACATTTTAATATGCCTTATATGCTAGGAATGTCCACACTCTTTAATACGCCTTTTATGCTACGAATGTCCACACATTTTAATACGCCTTATATGCTAGGAATGTCCACACATTTTAATATGCCTTATATGCTAGGAATGTCCACACTTTTTGATACGCCTTTTATGCTAGGAATGTCCACACATTTTAATACGCCTTTTATGCTAGGAATGTCCACACATTTTAATATGCCTTATATGCTAGGAATGTCCACACTTTTTAATACGCCTTTTATGCTAGGAATGTCCACACATTTTAATACGCCTTTTATGCTAGGAATGTCCACACATTTTAATACGCCTTATATGCTAGGAATGTCCACACATTTTAATACGCCTTTTATGCTAGGAATGTCCACACATTTTAATACGCCTTATATGCTAGGAATGTCCACACATTTTAATATGCCTTATATGCTAGGAATGTCCACACATTTTAATATGCCTTATATGCTAGGAATGTCCACACATATTAATATGCCTTATATGCTAGGAATGTCCACACATATTAATATGCCTTATATGCCTTATTTTGTAGAAAAGTATCAAAATACTAGCTTAAGAATAAATAAGCAATAGAATTTTTACGTTATTTCTGAGTAGTGCGCAGCTCTATTATTTATTTATTTATTTATTTATTTGTTTATTTATTTGTTTATTTAACCTTTATTTAAAAACGTTAGCCGTCTAAACCGGCGCTGGGGCCCACCCAGCCTCCTGTAAAATGGGTACCGTGTCTCTTTTCCGGAGTTAAAGCGGCCGGGGCGTGGGGTTGACCACCCACCCTCATCTAGTGCCAGGGTTAAAGAAAGAGTACAGCTATACCTCTACTCCCCCTCTGGGCCTTCATGGCCTGTTATAGGGAGACCTTTACCTTTTATTTAAAAACGTTAGGGTCGAATGATAGGAAAATTAGTGAATGAATTACTAAGGATTTGGAAGGAGGCGGTGATGCCTATATTCGAGTTACTACCCTGACGTGTTTCTGGACGTACTGCAGCAGGTCACTGAAACTTCAGTCAGAGCAATCTGTGTTGCAGCCGAGGTTAAGCCGGACAGCTCCCGGCTACAAGTCAGGCGCCTTATAGCTTGAGTGACGCGTTCGCTTTCAGCAGGCAGTTGCTGATGTAACTACTGTAGATCATGACACTCTTCTAGGATGTTACAACGTGTGGGGTAATACGTTTGTTCATACGTTTCGGAGGAATGTTCTGCCTCCATCTTCAGGATGAATGATTTACGTTTCGGCAGCTGCTGAAATTAAATATTTCGACTGTATAAGAAGGTCACAATGATTGTGGCCGATCACAGCTACGGAAGTGGAAGTGTCCAGATGTTGTGCCGAGCCAGGAGGAGTTGAGAGTTCGCAGTTACAAACCGGGGTAACAAGCAACACAGTTTATCGTCCCAATCATATAATGAGGCACCTGACCTTTTTTACTAACCTTGACAAAGTAAGGAGCATTTTCCTCCGAAACATCAGAACAGGCTCATCTTCCTGCACTGCTTAATGACCCGTTGACTGTCATTTGAGCAACACCACTTTGTAAGCCTCAAAACCTACTGCAATCTACTGTATGAACCTCAGTTTAGACACTGCAGATCTGCTGTATGAACCTCAGTTTAGACACTGCAGATCTGCTGTATGAACCTCAGTTTAGACACTGCAGATCTCTGTGACTCAGTTAGACACTGCAGATCTGCTTATGACCTCAGTTTAGACACTGCAGATCTGCTGTATGAACCTCAGTTTAGACACTGCAGATCTGCTGTATGAACCTCAGTTTAGACACTGCAGATCTGCTGTATGAACCTCAGTTTAGACACTGCAGATCTGCTGTATGAACCTCAGTTTAGACACTGCAGATCTGCTGTATGAACCTCAGTTTAGACACTGCAGATCTGCTGTATGAACCTCAGTTTAGACACTGCAGATCTGCTGTATGAACCTCAGTTTAGACACTGAGACTAGACCTTTAGACTGCATCTGCTTATGAACCTCAGTTTAGACACTGCAGATCTGCTGTATGAACCTCAGTTTAGACACTGCAGATCTGCTGTATGAACCTCAGTTTAGACACTGCAGATCTGCTGTATGAACCTCAGTTTAGACACTGCAGATCTGCTGTATGTACCTCAGTTTAGACACTGCAGATCTGCTGTATGTACCTCAGTTTAGACACTGCAGATCTGCTGTATGACCTCAGTTTAGACACTTCTTCCGCTCGCGCGTGGCCTCTTTATGTCCTTCCGCCACACATGACGTCATCTTTATGTCCTTCCGCCACACATGACGTCATCTCCGCTCACCTTATAAGTCCCGCGATCGTGTCTTCCGCGATGTTCATATATTTCGTCTGCAGGACAGATAAAGCGCCAGACGTTTGACGTTAGTCTAGACCTCTGCCTGTTGACGCAGCGCCTAATTTTCATATGCATAAAACAAAATGCCATATTCACCTGTCACAGTTCCTTCGCTCACCGACGTGGTATTTGTGAGGTTTGAGGTTTGCACAGAAATGCTGGTGAGGATTACGATCTTCTGGGAAATGACGGTTGGTCGCTGGGTGTTTCTCGATGTTTAGAGGACCCATAGTGCTTTCGAAACGTCTGGAAACAATCAGTGACATCACATCCCAGAAGACTCGAATCCCCAGGCAGTTATTTCGTCCTGCCCACAAATGTTAGCAAACTCAAATTAATGAAAGCTGTGCTGTAACGGAGATTTGGTGACAAGTTAATCTCATTTACAATAACATCTCGTTAAGTTTCCTCTTTGCTACCGTTGCGCTATCACACAACACCCAAAGATATGTCACTTATTCAGTGCTTTTTTAAGTGTCTTATTTGACAACGACGTCAAAGATGATCAATTGATATAGATAAATGAACGATTATGGATCATTATTGGAATGATCATGACAAGGCAGAACTGAAGTACTTGCAGGCAGACCTCTACCAGTGCACTTTGCCCACAACAAATCGCACGTGGTCTGGTCTGGGATCGAAACCGAGCTTCTGCGGTGACAGGCCGGCGACTAACCTACTGATCCACGGCATGTTCCTTAGTTCGCACTGTTGCCAATTTTTACGGTGGCCAAAGGTGTTTAAAGCGACGTGCAGGTATTGCGGTATAGCTCTTGGATGCGATTAGAATCCTGTCCCAGTCTCTTTTTACTACATTAGGAAATTTACATGCTACATGCCCCGCCCACCTCATTATTCTCATTATTCACCCGAATAATATTTGGTGATCAGTACAGATCACTAAGCTCCTCGTTATGTAGTCTTCTCCACTCCCCTGTTACCCCGTCCCTCTTAGACCCAAATATCCCCCTCAGCACCATATTCTCGAACACCCTCAGCCTATGTTCCTCCCTCAGTGTGACAGACCAAGTTTCACACCCATACAAAACAACAACAAAATTATACTTCTGTATATCTTAATGTTTGTATTTTTGGTTAGCAAACTGTAAGACACAAGATCCTGCACTGAATGATAACAAGCATTACGTGACTTCAGTCTGCTCTTAATTTCTTCATTAACGGAATTTCCATTCGTTAGGGTCCTTTCCAAATATTTCAACTGTTCCACCCTATCAAAGTGTATTATCTATCTTTATGTTTTCACTTCGTCCTGCATTCTCATCTCCACACAAGCACACACGTGTGCAGGTACTTCTTGTAATCTTTCATATCATCTTCCCTTTACAAAGTATGTCCTCCAGGCCCACGGCCGCTACAGCCACGGCAGCGGTCTGTCTATATCCAATCCATGTGACGTAAGATATGTGACACGTGTCTCTCCGGACACTTCGGTTTTCCCCTTTCAGTATCATTCCATCTAAGCTCCATACTCATCTCCATCTAACACTGCTATTATCATAAGGTCAAGCGGGCGAAGCCTGGGAGCCTGCTAACAAAGAAAATGCTGTTTTTGATATCGGGGAGGGGGCGATGGGCAAAACCTTGTTTTCATGTTGTTTTCGTTGTTCAAAAGGTTAAATCGGAATAACTGTGAACTTTATGTGACGGTGTGAACAAGAGTGTGTTTTGTTGCTAGCGGTAAGAGCGACTTGTGAAGTTAATGCGGCAACAAACTCGGTCCTTACGGAGAGACGCTGCACGATCAGTTGTTTCTGACGGCGGCGTTGAGTAACGAGTGCGTCGTGTAATCGCTTGATATGTAGGTTTTTTATGCAGGCTCACATCTCGATCACACACTGACGTACAAGTGTCACGTCAGTCGCCGATAACGCAATCTGAACTGCATCAGCGTTTCACAAACGTGTCCTCTAATCGCCAAGTTCACCTTTTAAAATCCCAGTGGTTACTTTATGTAATCAGAAAACTGTCATTTTGTCAGCACGGTGTATTGACATGTGTGTGGTTATGACAGTAGGCAGGCATTAAGCGACTGGACGGACGTTTTGATGGAGAACCAGAGTTGTTTGTTTGCATCGTTGGTGGAATGATTCTAGCGGTTAAAACCGAAGTACTAACTAACTGACTGACTAACTCCATGTAGCACAGTCCTTCTTGAGAAGCTAGCAGGTCGTCAGTTAGTCAAGAAATTCCCCGCGTTTTGTGGAACCCGAAGGTTCATTACCGCATTCACAAGAGCCCGCCACCTGTACTTGTCACCACGGCATGGCACGTCCTCGGGTTGCGGATGGAGGAACGGCCTCCAGATATGGAGGGTAGCTTTGAATACATTGAATAAGCAGTCGCGGACATCCGACAAGGGGTGGTCCTCCAGCTTGGGGGTTCGGCGAGGTGCTAACAACTCCTCACCGTAAAATATTACCACGTCACTAATCATTTAACAAAGCCAAAGCCTCGAAAACTGACGTACTGGAAGGGAAACCTGTCCTGGTGCCATTTCTTCCCACAGGACTGGGCCTGCTATGGCCGACGACTAACCGCGTGAGGCATGACACTGCCAGCAACTACCATTAAAGTTTTGCAACATTTCGTGGAATATGATACAGCACTATGGCGCTTGAATCTTCATAGTTTAGCTGTTTGCTACAATATTGATGGAAGATTATGGAAAGAACGCAGCTACAACGTAAATAATTGTATTGTAATTTAATACCGTAATGTACAATTCACAGTCATGCAGTGTTGATCAAAGATGCTTGGTAGGAATTACGAGGGCTCATTGTAAAGCATAATACGATATTTTGTACTTTTCATAGTGATCCAACATCAGATAAGACGCCTGAATGTCTGTAAGACCAAACTTGACAACATGTACACACTATCACTTGTAACATCAGATAAGACGTCCCAGTTTCCGTGGAAGTACAAAGTGTACATATAAGAGTATTGACTGTTGTGTCATTGACAACTTCGTGGCTATTTGTCAGCTCTTTGAGACGTGACATTCATGTAAATAAGTTTCAGTGCGTACCTCGTGTTAACATACTGTGTCTCTGGTACAAAGACTAAACTGTTAGTACTGTTTAGTGAAATAATCGCTGTTTGTTGTCAGAGTAATAAGCAACAAACAAATACAGTGTGTGGGCAGAATGCAGAGCTTGTAAACAGTGTTGTGGGGTTGATGTTACTGTAATCATTGTCTGTCTGTCTGTCTGTCTGTCAGCCAGTGTGTACCACACTGTCGCCTTTCCAGACACTGTCTTTCAAGCCCAACAGACATCAGCAATAAGTATGTCTCTATCACGTTATATTTTAGGTAACCAATGTTATATAGTTCTGTGCGATAGAAAGTTGTTAACAAAACATTACAGTAAGCCACTGCAGTTGTACAGAAGTGTCTTCATCACTGTGTTTGTTACACGGTTATATCGCAACATGTTGCTGCTTTGTTGTTCGTCGTCGTGATGTCTGAAGTCACGTAGGAAATTTAATTTGAAAAGTAGAAACACGAAAAAATATATATAAATATATATATGTATATTTTATATATATATATATATATATATATGTGTGTGTGTTCCTACAGTAACCGAGATCTCATAACTTTTTACATTGTTTTGTAAAAACTTCTGTTTATTGTTAAAAATGTTTTCAAAATGAGAGGGGAATTATTGTATCACTGTCTGTTATTGTTGATAGAATTAATGACATCTTACTGACTTCCTGCCGGTGGTTGGTTGTAAGTAAAGTAGTGTTGTAAGTAAAGTGTGTTGTAAGTAAAGTGTGTTGTAAGTAAAGTATTGTTGTAAGTAAAGTAGTGTTGTAAGTAAAGTGGTGTTGTAAGTAAAGTAGTTGTTGTAAGTATTAAGTAAGGTGTTGTAAGTAAAGTGGTGTTGTAAGTAAAGTGGTGTTGTAAGTAAAGTGGTGTTGTAAGTAAAGTGGTGTTGTAAGTAAAGTGGTGTTGTAAGTAAAGTGGTGTTGTAAGTAAAGTAGTGTTGTAAGTAAAGTGGTGTTGTAAGTAAAGTGGTGTTGTAAGTAAAGTAGTGTTGTAAGTAAAGTGTGTTGTAAGTAAAGTGGTGTTGTAAGTAAAGTGGTGTTGTAAGTAAAGTAGTGTTGTAAGTAAAGTGTGTTGTAAGTAAAGTAGTGTTGTAAGTAAAGTGGTGTTGTAAGTAAAGTGGTGTTGTAAGTAAAGTAGTGTTGTAAGTAAAGTGTGTTGTAAGTAAAGTGTGTTGTAAGTAAAGTGTGTTGTAAGTAAAGTAGTGTTGTAAGTAAAGTGGTGTTGTAAGTAAAGTGTGTTGTAAGTAAAGTAGTGTTGTAAGTAAAGTGGTGTTGTAAGTAAAGTGGTGTTGTAAGTAAAGTGGTGTTGTAAGTAAAGTGTGTTGTAAGTAAAGTAGTGTTGTAAGTAAAGTAGTGTTGTAAGTAAAGTAGTGTTGTAAGTAAAGTGGTGTTGTAAGTAAAGTGGTGTTGTAAGTAAAGTGGTGTTGTAAGTAAAGTAGTGTTGTAAGGTAAAGTGGTGTTGTAAGTAAAGTGGTGTTGTAAGTAAAGTAGTGTTGTAAGTAAAGTGTGTTGTAAGTAAAGTAGTTGTAAGTAAAGTGGTGTTGTAAGTAAAGAGTGTTGTAAGTAAAGTATTGTTGTAAGTAAAGTGTTGTAAGTAAAGTAGTGTTGTAAGTAAAGTGGTGTTGTAAGTAAAGTGTGTTGTAAGTAAAGTAGTGTTGTAAGTAAAGTAGTTAAGTAAAGTGGTTGTAAGTAAAGTGAGTGTTGTAAGTAAAGTAGTGTTGTAAGTAAAGTTGTGTTGTAAGTAAAGTAGTGTGTAAGTAAAGTGGTGTTGTAAGTAAAGTATTGTTGTAAGTAAAGTAGTGTTTCCTTGAATGTGACTGTTAGCTCGGTAAAGCTACTATTGTGATACATAAATTTATTTTACATATTTTTCCTGTTGTTTCCAACAGGCGTATTGAACAAAACCAATCTGTTTATTCGACACACTTCAAGGGGTTTAGGTTCTGTAACGCTGTGTTTATTTTTGGATATTTTGTATATTGCATTGTCCCAAGGTTTCAAAATCACGACGTTTCGGGAACTGATTCTGTTTTCTACTTCAGGTGGCACAATAAATTAAGAACTCCTGCAGCGTTGTGCTCTCGGCATATACCTCAAACCCTGGATAGTACCGTGAGTTCTTACTTTATTCCTCCATTTTTGAAGGAAAAAGCTGGTTTTCGAAACGCAGATATTCTAAACACTGGAGCTGTGGATGACGTCAAAATATCACTCAAAGTACTGTTGTATGTTAGCGCCAAAATCTTAAAAACGCAGGTGATAAATATGTTTGTCTTTCCTTAGTAGTTCCGCCTGACAACCAAGCTCTTCATCTCTCTCTTTTCTCACAAAATGTTTCTCTTCAGCATCCTCCTACATCAAGCCATTCGTCTGTAACATTACGTTTTTCCAGTTCTTCTTAAGCTCTATTTCCTACATCTCCTAACCCTTAGTACCCGCATTTCTCAACTTGTAGTCCCCATCTTTCCTAAAGTCTAGACCCTTCTTTCCTAACCTGTATCCTAATCTCTCCTATCCTATAGTCCCCATGTTTTCTAACCTGTACTCCGCATCTTTCCTAAATCCTAGTCCTCTTCTCTCCTAACCTGTAATACTCATCTTCATGTCGGTCTTTCCTCTGACCAATTTCCTTTAACATGTATATTCACAGCCTTTTTTTAAATTTTATCAATTTCTAAAACTTGTCCTTTTCATCCTCTTTTCCTTACATTAACTTAGCTTTAGGCCTCTTGATATTCTCTTCTCCGGAAGATCCAGACTCTCGCTGCAGCCCAAACACTTTCCTGTTCAGTGGTTACCGGAGTTCTTTCCCGAGGTTAAAGCGGCCAGGACATGAAGTTTACCACTTACCTCCAGCTATTGCCGATGTTAAGAATGAGTGGAGTTACACCAGTTAGCCTCCTGTGTGTCTTTTATGGCGCTGACAGGCACAACTTCCCTTTTTTGACTTAATATATCCGTGTTTATTCGTTTGTTTTTAAATTTGTTTCAGTACTTTTCCGTCGTCTCGTTCTGTTTTTCACTTTTTGCGTTTAAAATGGATAAATGTGAGATGCAGCCAGCCGAATGTCGCTTTACGCTCCAAGCATGTCGATCCGCACACATCTGAACGGTCAAACATACAGTTTGCTACTTGCACAGCGCACGTATACAAGTCTGTGTAACATTTTTCGCAGCGCTGATGTGATAGATCACACAACACTGTGAGATTTGATGTTCTTACAGCAGTGGTTTCCGACGTTTCGAAAGTGCTTACTGCCTTTACTTTCCAGGGTCAAGCATTCCCAGAAGAATTCTGCTTGCGCTGTAGACTCTTGCTCTGTACCCCCCTCCTCCTCACCCCCGACACAGCTTCACACCCACAAGACTTCAATCCTCAACACACACAAAGACGTTTCGACATTCCATCCGTACCCTTACCAATACTTTCGGTAGCCAGAGCTGCTGAAGCCATTTACATTATTGAGGTAGCATTTGGAATGGCATTCGAATCCTCATTGACAATAATTTTCTAATTGACATCAGTAAATTTTAATTTCTTAATTTGAGCGTTATTCTGCTTTGTCCTTGTATCTACTCTATTTACAAGGACAGTCAGTAAAAATGTCCCGGGCGAAGGACTGGTGTTTTTGCTTCTCTTTTGTAAGAATGTACTTTATTGAAAAAAGGGAATATCGGCATTGTTACAGATGGCACTGTGTGACCTGCCGCAGTATGCTAATAGCATAATAACATAAAAGCATTACAATGTTACCTCACAAGCCATGGCCTACTTGGCATTTTTCATTGAATTGACTGCTGACGAAATGGCATTCCTCCAAGAATGTTTTATTAAAAGGGAGTGCCTGCGTTCGTGAGGTGAAGAGTTCTTGCTTACTGCAGTCAAATGACATTGTGGGGCTCTGTGAGCTAACTTGCGGGTGGATCAGAACTGGTAGTGACCACACATGTATAGACTGCAAGTTACATAGTGACCACACATGTATAGACTGCAAGTTACATAGTGACCACACATGTATAGACTGCAAGTAACATAGTGACCACACATGTATAGACTGCAAGTTACATAGTGACCACACATGTATAGACTGCAAGTTACATAGTGACCACACATGTATAGACTGCAAGTAACATAGTGACCACACATGTATAGACTGCAAGTTACATAGTGACCACACATGTATAGACTGCAAGTTACATAGTGACCACACATGTATAGACTGCAAGTTACATAGTGACCACACATGTATAGACTGCAAGTTACATAGTGACCACACATGTATAGACTGCAAGTTACATAGTGACCACACATGTATAGACTGCAAGTAACATAGTGACCACACATGTATAGACTGCAAGTTACATAGTGACCACACATGTATAGACTGCAAGTAACATAGTGACCACACATGTATAGACTGCAAGTAACATAGTGACCACACATGTATAGACTGCAAGTAACATAGTGACCAAACATGTACTGACTGCAAGTTACTTTCATATATTCTACATTACACTCATGCCTATATGTGGATTGTTCGAAACTTTTTCAAAACAACGTTTACTTTATGCACCAGCAAATTTAACGCATAAAATTTGTGGTTACGCATTGTGTTTTTCTTTTATGGATCTCAGAACAAACAGCGATTATTTCACTGTACAGCATTAACTGACTGGTTTGTATAACTGAGACGGAGTGTGTTTACTGCGCGGTACGGACTGTATTTATGTGTTTTGTGTGGATCTCAGAACAAACAGCGATTATTTCACTGTACAACATTAACTGACTGGTTTGTATAACTGAGACGGAGTGTTTACTGCGCGGTACGGACTGTATTTATGTGTTTTGTGTGGATCTCAGAACAAACAGCGATTATTTCACTGTACAACATTAACTGACTGGTTTGTATAACTGAGACGGAGTGTGTTTACTGCGCGGTACGGACTGTGTTTATGTGTTTTGTGTGGATCTCAGAACAAACAGCGATTGTTTCACTGTACAGCATTAACTGACTGGTTTGTATAACTGAGACGGAGTGTGTTTACTGCGCGGTACGGACTGTATATTATGTGTTTTGTGTGGATCTCAGAACAAACAACGATTATTTCACTGTACAACATTAACTGACTGGTTTGTCTAACTGAGACGGAGTGTGTTTACTGCGCGGTACGGACTGTATATTATGTGTTTTGTGTGGATCTCATAACAAACAGCGATTATTTCCCTCTGCAACATTAACTGATTGGTTTTTATAACCGAAACGGAGTTTGTTTCCTGCTAAAGATTAACCCAACCCACGCCCTTATACTCATGTTTTTTAAAACGTTTTACTATTAACCCATCTATGCCTTGGTTTTCTCAGTTGTCTTTCTCGGGTTCTCGAATAAAATCTTACGAATTTCTCGTTTCTCGCATAGGTATCTCTTCTTCCAGGATTTTAACACCATGATAATTTTTGGTGACTGCTATAAATTATGGAAATTCTCATGATGTAACTTTCTTCAATCTCCTGAGACACAGGTTTCCAATCGTTGGAAAATTCACTGTTGTTTAAGAACTTTTAACCTTCAGGGTTACAAATCTGTATAATCTGGCATGTAGTTAGCAATCTGTATAATCTGGCATGTAGTTAGCAATCTGTATAATCTGGCATGTAGTTAGCAATCTGTATAATCTGGCATGTAGTTAGCAATCTGTATAATCTGGCATGTAGTTAGCAATCTGTATAATCTGGCATGTAGTTAGCAATCTGTATAATCTGGCATGTAGTTAGCAATCTGTATAATGTGGCATGTAGTTAGCAATCTGTATAATCTGGCATGTAGTTAGCAATCTGTATAATCTGGCATGTAGTTAGCAATCTGTATAATGTGGCATGTAGTTAGCAATCTGTATAATCTGGCATGTAGTTAGCAATCTGTATAATCTGGCATGTAGTTAGCAATCTGTATAATCTGGCATGTAGTTAGCAATCTGTATAATCTGGCATGTAGTTAGCAATCTGTATAATATGGCATGTAGTTAGCAATCTGTATAATCTGGCATGTAGTTAGCAATCTGTATAATATGGCATGTAGTTAGCAATCTGTATAATCTGGCATGTAGTTAGCAATCTGTATAATCTGGCATGTAGTTAGCAATCTGTATAATGTGGCATGTAGTTAGCAATCTGTATAATCTGGCATGTAGTTAGCAATCTGTATAATCTGGCATGTACGGTAGTTAGCAATTTTTATAATCTGGCATGTAGTTAGCAACGTTGTAGAGACAGCCGCAAGCCGTCTTCACCAGCAACAAGCTAAGCTGTACCTGCAGGCGTTGCGACGTCATTGTCCATTCCATTAGTCGCCGGACCGTCACCGTGTTTGATCCTAGGTCAGTCTGTTTGGGCTTTGTGGTGGACACAAGACACACTGGGGCAGATTTTTTTTCCAGTCCTTCAGTTCTCCTGTTAATATCATTCTATCAATGCTCCATACACATTCATCCGTCTATCACCGACGCCATATAACCGTAGCATTTGACAGCGTCGTTAAATAAACACATTTGAGAAATAACTGCAGGCCTCACTACGCAGTACAAGGCCTTCATATTCCGTAATTACAGAAACTATTACACCGTCAACACTGCAGCAACAGTTCAAATCTCGGCCGACATTATGGTTACTCCAAGTTCTATCGTGGTTTTACTCAGTCTGTTCACGTAAAGAGCGGCTAGCCCCCTAAAGTATGCCACAAACACACTTCCCCTCCTCTCCGTTCAGTTTCTTTATTTACCAGTTATCCTAAAACACGAAGCTATACAGTCTAGTAGAGCGTGGTTAAACGAAGTATGATTATTCAGATAAAGATGTTATTTGCCCGCTAATTATGTTTACTGAAAGGCTGAGCTAACGTCAGCGTCATGTCAGTCTTGTCATTCAAATGCGTCTTTGTCGTCTAATGAAGTTGTTTTCTTCACGTCTTACGCAAACACAAATGTTCCAAGTGAGGTAGGTGAATACAAAACACTCCCCAGTCACCTATCAGTTCAGAGCCGTAAAACTCATGAATTCATTAGCGTCCAGAGACGTTAACCAGTCATAATCAGCAATAATCAGCATTAATCAGCTGTGTTTATGAGCACGTCACTGTGTTAAGTAACACTTCGTGTACCGTGTGTAGTCGTTGGACGAAACACTGCCTGCCTCTCGTCTAATCTGAACCCTATACAAGTGTAACTGTCCGGTTTGCTACCGCGGACTTAGCATACAAAACCGAAAGTTATCACGAAATACGAATTTATATTCTTGCAGTAATTCGGGCTTCTATTGCTGGCACAGATAGAAGGTTTTTCTCATCTCCGAAATGTCAAGACCTGGTCTGAAGTCGAGCCAGTTTCCTTTTAGTGAGTACGGAGAGTTCCTTCCCCAGCGGTTAAGTGGTCGGGGTGTGAAGGCGACCACACCTCTACCTAGTGCCAAAGTTAAGAATAAGTGGAGCTATACCGCTTCTCGCCCTGTATGTTTTCATGGCGTGGACATTTACCTTACTGTACCAAGCCTTCGCATCGTCTGTTTTTAAGTCCATTTTAATATTATTCTCCTATCTAAGTCTAGGTCTCCCAAGTGGTTCTTTTCTTTAGTTTTCCCAACCAGTACCCTGTATTAATTGTTTGTATTCCCCATACGTACTACATGTCCCGCCCATTTCATTCTCCCAGATTTGATCACCTTAATAATATCTGGAGTGCAGTACAAATCATGAAGCTCCTCATTCTGAAGTTTTCTCCAGTCACCTGTTACTAAATCGTCAAAGCCACACTCTCGAGCACTCTCAGGTCTTCTACTCCTGTTTAAGAATAAGTTTGGAACAGTAACACAGGTCATAAGCAAGTAAAGGCCACAGATCTAATGACTAATGCAGGTTCCTCTTTCTGCTGCACTTTCACTCAGCAGGTACAATGAGCAGCCCCGATGCTACGAACCTCAACGCGAACGAGCTGTCCTTGCCCCAGGAGCCTCGGCGTCGTGTCAGCATCGCTTCCGACCCTCCTACCTTAGCGGACGGGCGTCATTCACCTTACTTTGGTCAAGAAACAAGACGCAGACTAAGCGTCACTTCCTCGGATCACCAGACGTCGGACGGACGACGCAAGTCCATACTGGTCCAGCACACGCCGGACAATGCGAGTATTCACAGCCAGCACTCGGGCAACCAGCATTACGTCAACTACGGCTTCCAGCACGACGGTAGGTTCTCACATGACGTCTACGTCTTCTGTGATGCGATGCTGTGTCGTAGGGTGGGTGTTCCTGACGTAGGATCTTCAGGGCCGAGCAGTCTTCTTGGACTGAAGAAGACTGCTCGGCCCTGAAGATAAAGGCACTACAAACCTTTTGGAACTTCCGGAAGTACTCACCCAGCGACACAGAGGCACATTGCAGAATACTTTAATCGTCAAGTTAGTGTTGGATCAGAATCATGACGTCAGTGTTAGATGTATCGGTGGCTCTGGGTGGTCTTCAGAGGTATGACACCGTGTGGTTTGTAGGTGATCACCGACGTTGCGGTGGAACAGAAATGCTTCAAATTTCATCTTCAATATGGAGGGAGCAGGTTTCTTCGGAACGTCGGTGAATAAAACGGTATATACCACTGTTTCGAAGTTATCTCATTTTAAACTTTTAACGTATGACATTCATGTAAATAGCGTGTCAATATTTACACCCTATATGACAAATTACCTCAGTCCATCTCCACTACAAAAAATCGAAATGTTAGCTACTTTATGTTCAAGTTGTCCATTTAATATTGCTGACCTTTGCCACTAGATGGCAGGATCATTTGGGCTGTGTTCTGCTCTTCCTGCTCCAAATTCCTTTCCAATAAGCGGTGCCTACACAGCTACACGATGTCTGTCTAAATCTCACTGCATTATCACAAACAGTGCACACCGTGCCGCAGTACACAGACTTACCAAGGCGTTCTTTTCTCTCAAAATGTCCTACGGTTTCACGACGCAATTGTAAATGTGATTTATTTTGCGCCAATCAGAAAGTGCAATACTCTTTGCGGCGATTTTCAGGAAACTCGCGAATGCCCAACACGATTACATGTAGATCTCTTGAACCAAATTTCGCCTAAATCGGACAATAAATGTACAAAGTGTGGATAGAAATTAATTTACGTCCTGAAGTAAAAAAATGTATTTCACTGCAGAAACTTTCAAGGAATTGAAAACTGCTCAGTAATTTATTTCGGTGTCTCCTGTACCGAATGCTATCCAAATAGGAAGAAAATTGTAGAAAATATACCTAAAAATTTGTTTACGCCGGTAAGCAAAGTGTGATTTCTATTGCATCGATTTTTATGAAAATCACAATACTGAACTGCATTTTGTTAGGCTCTTCTATATAATTTTTTTCCAAACCGTTAAGGAAGTGTAGACATTTCACTAGAAAACCCTTTACGCCCTTAAGTAAAGTAAAACTGCGACTTAATTTTTTTTTCACGAAAGCCACCCTTGTTAGGCAATTTTTGTAAAGAACTGCCACACAGATTTTGATAAAAATCCGACAAACTCTTTAATCGTTGATATGGTCACCGATGAACAGACGGACGGACAGACGTGGGCTCCACAAAAGTCTTTCGTTTTTTACCCCGTAAATAAAGCATGAAACTTAAAAGCCATTCGGTAAATATTTTGAGGTTGCTCGTGTCGTCAGTGCCAACTGCCCGGACTGTCAGACCTACGTACATTGGCCTGCCGTTGCACTGGCTGTGGTACAAGTGCTGCTGTGCGTGTCAAATGACTGCAACTGGCCTGCGTAATGTGTCGAAATTATAAATTGCATTGAAACACCGAGCAGAAGCGGGCCTTTGAGCTAATTACTTAGAATATGTAGACTTCGCGCTGTGAATTGAAATGGTCGTCTTCCCTTTGCTATAATAACAGCACTCATATTTATAAGCTGTACGTCCTTCATCGGTTTAGCTGGACAGAGCTGACAGAATTGACTCGTCTGTTCTGTGGTTTCTGTAGCGACACTGTCAGTATTGCAAAATGTGGCATGTATGGGGAGAAGAGAAAATTGCGTACAGGGTTTTGGTTGCGAAGTCTGAAGGAAAGAGACCACTTAGAAGACCTAAACGTAGACAGAAGGATAATATTAATATCGATGGGCAGTAAATCGACTGGAAGGGCGGGAACTGGATTGATCTGACTCAGGGGAAGGACAATTGGAGGGCTGTTATGAGCAACGTACTGACTGACCTTGCGGGTTGCGTAAAATGCGGGGAATTCGTTGCTTAGTTGAGAAAATATTAGGTTCTGAAAGAAACTCTGGTCCATTTAGTTAGTTAGTTAGTTAGTTAGTCAGTCAGTAAGAATGATTTGTCATAAGTTGACGTGTCTGTGGCTACACAAGTATATAATGTAGCTTATGGTTATAGAGACCTGAAGAAGATTATGAAAAAGAAATGAAGAAATAAAAAGAATATAAGTAAGAAAAGCAGGAGGAAAGAAAGGAGGAAATAGAGAAAGGAATAATTCGCAACAAGTTATAGAGACGTTAAATTTATTATACGGAAAGAAAACATTTAATGGCTTGAAGCTTCTCGGGCTATGCCCGCTCGTCCTTGTTTTGTTGACCTGCAAACAACGTCCGTTCCTTTGTGCTGAATGCTCGCTACTACTGAAACAGTATTTTTTGTTAGAAAGTCGCTAGTCTTCGCCCACTTGTCCTTCTGATGAGAACAGTATTAGAATGAAGATAGATACGAAGTACTGACAGGTGATAACAGAAGTGCTCAGACAAAAACCTGTCCCTGTGGTGCTTTATCCACCACAAATCAACTGACAGGTGATAACAGAAGTGCTCAGACAAAAACCTGTCCCTGTGGTGCTTTATCCACCACAAATCAACTGACAGGTGATAACAGAAGTGCTCAGACAAAAACCTGTCCCTGTGGTGCTTTATCCACCACAAATCAACTGACAGGTGATGACAGAAGTGCTCAGACAAAAACCTGTCCCAGTGGTGCTTTATCCACCACAAATCAACTGACAGGTGATGACAGAAGTGCTCAGACAAAAACCTGTCCCTGTGGTGCTTTATCCACCACAAATCAACTGACAGGTGATGACAGAAGTGCTCAGACAAAAACCTGTCTCAGTGGTGCTTTATCCACCACAAATCAACTGACAGGTGATGACAGAAGTGCTCAGACAAAAACCTGTCCCTGTGGTGCTTTATCCACCACAAATCAACTGACAGGTGATGACAGAAGTGCTCAGACAAAAACCTGTCCCTGTGGTGCTTTATCCACCACAAATCAACTGACAGGTGATGACAGAAGTGCTCTGACAAAAACCTGTCCCAGTGGTGCTTTATCCCACAAATCACTGACAGGTGATGACAGAGTGCCAGACAAAAACTGTCCCTGTGGTGCTTATCACACAAATCAACTGACAGTGATGAAGAGTGCTCAGACAAAAACCTGTCCCTGTGGTGCTTTATCCACCACAAATCAACTGACAGGTGATGACAGAAGTGCTCAGACAAAAACCTGTCCCAGTGGTGCTTTATCCACCACAAATCAACTGACAGGTGATGACAGAAGTGCTCAGACAAAAACCTGTCCCAGTGGTGCTTTATCCACCACAAATCAACTGACAGGTGATGACAGAAGTGCTCAGACAAAAACCTGTCCCTGTGGTGCTTTATCCACCACAAATCAACTGACAGGTGATAAAAGAAGTGCTCAGACAAAAACCTGTCCCAGTGGTGCTTTGTCCACCACAAATCAACTGACAGGTGATACAGAATTGCTCAGACAAAAACCTGTCCCAGTGGTGCTTTATCCACCACAAATCCCACACAGACTGGACTGGGACTGAAGTCAGACCTGCCCAGTGACAGACCGGCTACTAACCGTCTGAGCCATGGCACAGCCTTTTTTGGTCACAAAAGTGTCATTACTGCCTCACAGAGAACACAGTTCTTCTGCATTACAAAAATCAGCTTGTTGATGCTGTGGATGGAAACGGTCGGAATTTATTGTGAGCACACTGTGCAGGTAAAATGCAGAGATGCTGGTTGTTAAAGCAGGTGGCGCGTATAGTTACCACTGTGTTTTAAATTATGTATTGGGGCTACGACTGCTGTTAAGAAGAACGTGGAAAAAGCTGTAGAAAACTTCTGTGCTTAAAGTGGAATCAAGGTGCGAGGGAAGATTTTGGTTTTAATCCCTCTTAATCAGTTACAGAATTGCTGTGACGTAACAAACACACATTGCTCAAGGGGAACAGGAAGGTGGGGCAAGAAGATGTGGAAGTAAGAGGAGCCTAGTGAGGACCTTGACCCAGGAAGGAACAAACTGTAATAATGTGACCTCTTAATTAATTATTTCATCCCAACAAATGCACTACAATATTTTAGTGTTTTCTGTCCCTACATACGTTTCGACACTTCCTGTGCCGTCATCAAGGGTGTCGTCGAGAGTTCAAAATCCTGGATTGTGAACTCTCGACAACACCCCTGAAAGGATTGTACTCTCGACGACACCCCTGAAAGGATTGTGACTCTCGACAACACCCCTGAAAGGATTGTGACTCTCGACGACACACCTGATGATAGCACAAGAAGTGTCGAAACATATGTAGGGACAGAAAACACTAAAACAGTGTAGTGTGCATTTGTTGGAATAAAATAATTAATTAGTTACTGAAATGCACGGTATATATATATATATATATATATATAATAAATGTGACGTCTGTCCGTTGCAGAAGGTGGCAAAGCGGCCAACGGCGAAGGTCCTCACAAGAAACACTCAGTGACTGAGTCCATGCATGAGAAGCTGAGGTCGCAGCAGCCTGACAGTGTTGAACAGTGAGTACCCGATGTGCGTGGCTCCACGTGACATCGTGTAGTCTGGTACGCTGGTACTAGTGTGTATAGAAAACACTTTTCCGTGGTACTAGAGCTACTAGGTTCGTCTGTAGAAAGAGGCGGTGTTTTCCTGCGAAACGCTGTAGTATCCAGTACCATACCATACCACGTGGTATGGTATCCACCTACCATACCACGTGGTATCATAAGCCTTAGGAACGTCACGAATTTTTATCGCTGTCAAAATTCGAAATCGAGCGTGTCTGTTGGATATCAGCACCAAAATTATGGCATTCTGAAGAAACTGGTTTCAAGCAATTAATTTCTGCAAAGTTAAATGGCAGTTTAACAATATACCTCTCCATCTTTCCCAGGTTCTAGCAACTGTAGTTTCACGTTGCATGAAACTAATTGTTTAAAACCAATTTATTCATTGTGTTCATCGCCCTATAATTTGGACCATAGTGATGTGTGTGTCCTGAAACTGTGTTCCATTGCTTTGTGGTTGTATTTCTTTTTTTATTGTCTTCTCTCAGCTCATATTGAATTTTCAACTCGTAAGTGTAACTTAAAATATTTGTATCAACTAAGTCAGTGCTTTCCAAACCTGGGTAAATTACCCAAAATTGGGTAAAAGTGGTTTTTCTTTGGGTAACGACACACCTTTCTATACACATTAAAATTTACCGTAAAAGTGTAGAAGATGAAGTGCTCTGAAGAACGTGATCAGTCAGTGTGCACCGATACTCTAAAACAGTCTAACTGTGGCATTATACTGACTGGCTGGGACCTGCGTGAAGAAATGTGCATGGTGAATAGTTACTGAATTGTTTGTGGCTGCTAATGTTTAGAGATGTTTAAACTAAAGACATTGCATCAAACATAATGTTTGTGGCTGCTGAATGTTTAGAGGTGTTTAAACTAAAGACATTGCATCAAACATAATGTTTGTGGCTGCTAAATGTTTAGAGATGTTTAAACTAAAGACATTGCATCAAACATAATGTTTGTGGCTGCTAAATGTTTAGAGATGTTTAAACTAAAGACATTGCATCAAACATAATGTTTGTGGCTGCTAAATGTTTAGAGACTGTTTAAACTAAAGACTATTGCATCAAACATATGTCTTGTGGCTGCTGTAAATGTTTAAAAGATGTTTAACTAAAGACATGTGCATCAACATAATGTTTGTGGCTGCTAAATTTTTTAGAGATTGTTTAACTGAAGTTAGCATCAAAATAATTGTTATGGCGTGCTAAATGTTTAGAGATGTTTTATACTAAGACATTGCATCAAACTAATGTTTGTGACTGCTAAATGTTTAGAGAATGTTTAAACTATAGACATTGCATCAAACATAATGTTTGTGGCTGTAATGTTTGAGATGTTTGAAACTAAGGACATTGCATAAACATAATGTTTGTGGCTGCTAAATGTTTAGAGATTTTAAATAAAGACATTGCATCAAACATAATGTTTGCTTCCTATTTTTTACCGATCTGTCTTTTTTTCTGTGCAGTTAGTGTTTTACCTACTTGGGTAAAAAGGACTTTCTGATAAGCGGTTTTGGGCAATGAAGGAAAAAGTTTGGGAAGCAGCGCTTTACTAGTTTAGGTATTGTCATCATGTCGCGACTAATTTACTGTGTCAGAGTGCCTTAATTGTTTGTCGCTTTTCATACAGACAGAACACTGTGTGATCTACTAGCTAACTGTGAACACGATTACTTCAGACAGGACATGCACTTGAGCTGTTAGCTATTTGAATTGTTGGTAAAAGTTCTCCCTAGAACAGGCCATGAATGCCCAGAGGAGGAGTAGAGGTATAGCTCTACTCTTTCTTTAACCTCGACGCTAGATGGGGTGGGTGGTCAACGCTACGCCCCGGCCACTTTACCCCCTGGAAAGTGACCTGGTACCCATTGTATAGGAGGCTGGGTGGGCCCCAGGGCCGGTCTTGACGGCTGCGAAAAATCTCGCCCCCACCGGGATTCGATCCCCGGACCGTCCAGCCCGTAGCGAGTCGCTATACCGACTGAGCTATCCGGGCCCCGTTTGAATTGTTGAGTCCTGCAAAATAATAACAATAATAAAAAATTCAGCTTCTCCGTCACGTAGAACACAGTTCGTCTGTGTCACGTAGAACAGTTCGTCTGCGTCACGTAGAACACAGTTCGTCTGCGTCACGTAGAACACAGTTCGTCTGCATTACACAAAGTCCACCTGTTAGTGCTTTTAGGAAAACGTTCCACATTTTTCGCGAGAATCATACGAAACTTATTAATACACAGTGTGGGTAGAACGTAGACGTTTAATGTCAAACAGAACGGTAAATGTAGTCACCACAGTCAAAACATTGGTGGATAATGAGGCACTTCCCAGTTGATACAGAACCGTTAAATCCGCAGGTCGTGGTGGTTCATATTCTGCAAGAGGTGTCGTCAGGCGGAGAGCGGACCGTCCTGGGAGCCGCCGTTGTGGCAGCGTCTGTGCCCCTACCCGTTCTGTCCGACCTACCGCCAGTTCGCCAGGATACTCTCCCTCGTGCTCATCGGGCTGCTGTGTTGGGGCATTGTTTACGCCGTGCTGGGCGACACTGCAGCTCCGGGTGGGCAGCTGTTCGGTCTGGCGGTCCTGTGCATCGCGGCGCACTTGGGGGCTGGCTCATGTCACTCACCACACTGCCGCCCCTTATCGGAATGCTCCTAACAGGACTTCTCTTACAGAACGTCGGATTGGTTCACATCGCAGGAGAGTACAGGGAAGTCGTCAGTCAACTCAGGTATGAACGCCGTCACACAATTAGACACAGTTTGGTTGATCGTTCATGCAATCCCGTAAGAGTGCGGGTGTGTGTGTTTGGCCCTTTCTTTCGTTCGTGGATTGCTTGATCGTTCATGCAATGCCCGTAAGAGTGCGGGGTGTGTGTGTTTGGCCCTTTCTTTCGTTCGTGGATTGCTTGATCGTTCATGCAATGCCCGTAAGAGTGCGGGATATGTTACAGCACCTGTTACTGACACGCAAGCCTCGAGGACCGTATGGCCACCGCAGTGGTTTGTGTTCCCAGTGGTACACCATTTGAAGATTGCTGACTGCAGTTTCCACTTTGAGATATGTTTGCTGTTCGTCAACGAAACATCAGAACAATTGCAGTTGTTGATACTGTATTTTAATTTGTATTGTTTATTTTTGATCGTGAAAGAACAATGGCCTCTTCAGTGAGCGTATACCAACTAGTTACAAAACAAACAAACAGTTCTACATGTGAGATGTCTTTTGTTGTTGCTAGCAGTAGCTGTACAACATTGACATAAAGCTTAACTTTAAATTTCGTAAAAATCAGTCGTCTGGTTCAAATTTTAAGAGGAGAAAACACACGCACAGACAGAATGGCGGTGTCATAAAAGTTCTTTCTTCATTGAAAGGACAGTAGCCTTTAAACACCAGACATTAATATGAAAATCAAATTTTGAAGTCTCTGACTGTAAACTTACACAGCCTCCCACTTCATAGCCCAAGAGGTATCTGGCATATCTACTGCTGTGAATCTAATTTGGTCATCTGCTCAGCACACCTTGTTTGGGATTGATACAGCCCTGCAGGAAGGGAGGGGGGGGGGGGTCGTGTGACGTCACACCTGATGACCAGAAGCCAAGTGGTCGAGCTTTCTGTCCTCACCCAAGACCCTGCAAAAGTCACATTGAAAGCACCACAAACACAGCTGCTGCACGGAGGCAGTGCTCCATCTTCCAAAACAATTTAAACTTTGTATGCTTCCTTTTACATACATACATACATACATACATACATACATACATACATCTACGTTTCAGAGTATTCATAAGTATGCTATCAGCACTGAATATAAAACTTGTCAAAAACAACAAATCACAGGACAGTCACAAACAAGATCACAAGGACATCAATTTAACTATAGTTAAAGTCTAGACTAATCACATCAGTTGATATACATACAGTAGTTACACATACAAACATGCAAAGTACAATAGGTAAATTAAGTATAATGATGAATTATAATAATAATAATAATAATAAAAAATATATATATATATATAGACACTAACATTGCAAACTGATTTACCACTTCCTAGTCATGTATACATATGCATTAGTGAAATATATAATTGTCATGTATTTATGATATAAAAATCTGCTCAGTAGTATAGTAAAATGTACCTAGTTCCTATATTTCTCAACTATAAATCTTGACAATAAAGCAAAAATTCATCCCCTGAATAGAAATAATTATGAATTAAAATTTCTTTTAACTTTCCTATGAACTGTTGTTCGTCTCGTACTGAGTCAATTAAGAAGGCAGGCAAGCTGTTAAAAATTTTTACACTCATATAATGAACCCCTTTTTGCCTTATTGTTAGATGTGACTGTAATACATGTAGGTTTCCTCTATGTCTAGTTGACTTATTATGGATTGCACAATTAAAGGTAAAATGCTCCAAACTGCTTATCATAAAAATCATTAAAGATAATATGTATTGGGAGGCCAATGTTAGTATATTTAATTTTTTGAATATTGGCCTGCATGTATCTGTTTGTTTCATTCCCATCATTATCCTTATAGTCTTTTTTTGTAAAGAAAACTCTTCTTAGCATCTGGCGAGTTACCCCAGCAAATTATCCCATACTTCTTAATTGAGTGAAAATATGAAATTCAAAGACGGAAATAATATTTCTGGTGATGGTGGCCTCTGAAAAGGAAATGATCAGGTCACGCAGGAACACTTTATGTGTGATGTGAAGTTGAGACAACTCATTACACCAAGACTATGGTCTTCTGGGTTGTTATGTGTTGTGGCTGGGTAGGTACTGACGTTTCGGAGAAACCTGCTCTCTCTGTCTTCAGTAAAGAATGTTTGACCCCAAAAATGTAGGTCGCAGGTTCTGTCAAAATGTTGATTCCTAACTAACAAACTTGCATGAAGGCTGTGAACTTTCATCTCTGTTTATTCCTTCATTTCCTCGGCTAGCGATCATACGGAATGTGATATCTGTTAACAGGAAGGTTGCTCTCGTGATCATCCTGACCCGTGCTGGTCTTGACCTTGACTCTGCCGCTCTTAAGCGAATGCGTATCACTGTCCCAAAGCTCGGACTCATACCATGGCTTGTGGAGTGCGCTGTTGTCGCCATAATGACACATTACTTACTGGACCTGCCATGGATTTGGGCATTTCTCCTTGGGTATGCCGTTTGAATCCTCATTCTTAATCTACTTGTATTTTTAATTACATCAGTATGATTACATTTTTTAATCTGAATATCATTCTTTCTTTGATATTTTGGCAAGAAAAGTGACAATATCCTGCGTGAAGAACGGGGACATCATCTAGTTTTAAATAAAACATGTAAATTGTTTAAACTGGCTGTCATTCACCTGTTCAGGTGAACGACATTTGAAGATGATACAGGTCCTTTTGCATGTGATGCTGTTTCGTTGGAAAAGTAGCTCGCAACATTTTGAAGTCTGTGGTGCCTTCACCTCCAGTGTCAGGCAATCAAAAAAACCACCTACATGCTACATTCCTTAAAAATGTCAGGAACTACTCATAGAGGGACACAGCATCACATCACAGAAGATTTGCTCCTTCAGCAGCACTGCTTAGGAAAGAGAATCTTGCAATATAAGAAGATATTCCTTTCTGTTGTACCCCCTAGGCACAACACCCGTCATACTCTGTTTCATGACTCTAAAGATTTTTGCAGAATTTCCTGAAGCTTGTGTTTCGTCATACACTGATTAAGTCTTGACAACACGTAAATGTTAGTCAGTGTACTTTATTTTAATATCACCGTGCATTTTTGAACATTAATACTGTTTTACACCAACCAAATGCACTTATTTATTTAAAGAACACTAAAATATTCTGTAAAAATTAGATAAAAAACCCCTACAA
Source organism: Reticulitermes speratus (assembly GCA_021186555.1). Classification (NCBI taxonomy): domain Eukaryota; kingdom Metazoa; phylum Arthropoda; class Insecta; order Blattodea; family Rhinotermitidae; genus Reticulitermes; species Reticulitermes speratus. The sequence continues at coordinate 1,176,028 of JAJKFL010000042.1, forward strand.
CAGAGGACCAATATGTGTACGTGTTTTTAAAAACAAGCAGTTGTGACACCCCCTGAAGATGGCTTATCGATAAGCTGAAACATATGTAAGGGTTTTTTATCTAATTTTTAAAGAATATTTTAGTGTTCTTTAAATAAATAAGTGCATTTGGTTGGTGTAAAACAGTGTTATAGTTAGTCAATGTGTTAACCTCACTCAAAGGAGAATACAGTGCAATGAAAGTCTTAACATTTCAGGTCCATCATAGCTGCTGTGTCGCCTGCAGTTGTGGTGTCATGTCTCTTCAGACTGCGACAGAAAGGATATGGTGTGGCAAAAGGAATTCCTACCCTCATCATTGCGGTATCTGGCATTGACGATGCAATGTCGGTGGCCCTCTTTGGTATCATTCACAGCATTATGTTCTCATCAGGTAGATAATGAAACCCATTACTTCTATCCATGTTTGTCAACACTTTCAAGATTCAAGAGGCAGAGTTCATTGTTTGGAAACTCAACAACATTTTTAGGGCCCAATGGTAGATATGTATTTATGTATTTCATATGGTTCTTGGAGTAAACAGCAGTTGTATCTTTGAAAAGCATTACATTTTTGGCATTTGTAATGGAGATGGATTGTGTTTTCTGTGAGGCACAAACTGAATTTCAGTATCTTATTCATATAAACTTGAGGATTCAGTGTGTTAACGACCTGCAAATGACTCAGTCCGCACTTGCTAATTCAATTTACAAATTAGGAAGTACCGTGACACAGAATGCACATCACAAGACAGGATTCCACACCATGGTAATTGCTTTAAAGTCCTGGCCTGTTGACACTCTGCTAATTCACAGCAATTCAGTTATACCTTACATGAAGCACATCAGTGAACAAAGTAACTGGTCAGTATACGTATTATATTTGGGATATTTGACACACAGATTTGTTCTGAATGACTGAATGGTTAAGTTGCATGATATTTTCAATCTTGTACTGTTCATATGTTTTAGTTCACAATGGATTTTTAAAAGATTTTAAGCATTATATTTGTTTTCCAGATGCACTCGTTTTTCAAATTATTCAAGGGCCACTGTCCATTGTTGGAGGCATTGGCTTTGGAATTCTCTGGGGAATTCTAGCTAGATATGTTCCTGAGAAGCAAGATGTAAGTTCAGCCATGTTGTGTTTCCTTCATTGCAGCTATTATGATATGTGAGAGAGGGATGGAAACATCTGATGTAAATATTGCATAACCTCCAGTGATCAATCAAAAGACTGATCTAATATCAGTTATGACATGCCTGTGTTTTCTGTTTCTGTTTCCAGATACATCAGGAAGAATTGTCACAAATTATTAACAGATGCTTTTGCTGTTGTTTTTATTATTATTGTTTCATTTTATAAAATATACATTGTACTTACATGGTATTTGCCTAGAATATGGTGGAATTGTTATTCACTTTGTTTGTGACATTTCACATATCCAAGAGAAAACATTCTTATATCACAGAAAGCATATTTTTAATCATAATTTGCAACATGTTGCACCAGAGCATTTTGGACGTTTGTATGTGATGTTTCCACAGCCATTTGTGGTGCCCTGCGTGTCCTGATGCTGTTTGGAGGTGGTCTGATTGCGTACTTGGGAGTGAGCACATTGGTTACGGTGGAGCAGGTCCACTCGGCTGCGTCACGGCTGCCTTTGTCTCTTGTTATGTCTGGACGAAGCAGGGTTGGGAGGTTCGAGGACGTAAGTGAGCATCTGCAGCAGCATGTAACTCAGCATAAACTGTTTTAAATGAATGAAACATTTGTTGTTGTTACAAACTTATGGGGAAAGAATCAGTCGTGAACAGTTTTGGTAACTTCATGCCTAAGTCTGGGAATAGAGACTTTAAATTATTTTGTCATGTGTGTTTGGTGACAGTAAGTAAGAGCTGTGATACTCACCGCCGTGCTGCTTAGGACTCGAGCCTTCTGGGATGTGACGCTGCGTCCTTACTTAAGTGGTTTCCGACATTTTGAAGGACCATGGTGCCTTCATCTTCATTGGTTAAACAGTCCAAAAGATTACCCTAACATGGGAGGAACTGTGGTATTGCGATCCTTTGCAATAACTGGAACCACATGTCTAATGACACAGTGTCACATTACAGAAGGCCTCAATCCTGGTGGAAGTTATTAATTTTGGAGCAGTCAGTATGTGTAGATAAAGTACTTTAAATCTCTCTTTTATACAAGGATGGTGTTATATTTTAACTTGGGCATAAGTATTATTATTAAAAAAATTGTATACTTGGCCAAATGGACCACACACACACACACACACAAGACTGATTCATTAATGCAGCTTGTGGTTCTAAAGCTTAATCTATTTTCACAAATGCTATAAATGAAGAAATTCAGATTATTTTTATAAAAGGACATCTGGCATGGTGTGCTAAATCACATGATAAGAAGAAAACGATTTTTGCATTTGTTTGAAGACAATATCATCTTTGTACCAAACGTCTGCAATTAGTGCATACAGAAAAGGTTTTGTGAAGCCTGCACAGTCACATGGATCGAATATTAGTTTTGCCTTTACTTTCTGAAAAAATCAACAGTATTTCAATACAGTCTGTATTCATGCTTGGCTTTGTTACTTGATAAGTGTCAAAAATTTGTGCACTATGTCTATCAGTGACTGCTGTCATTGCTTGTGACCATTGTCAGTCAAGTAATACAACAACAACATTGCTGTAGTCCGTGTCAGCAAGTTATAGTAGCTAAGAAGGTCAGCAACGTGGGTAGTACGACGTGGCTCACGGACAGTTGGAAAGTGCGATCTGGAGGTGCACTGGTAGCAAGGTCACACGTGGCTCACAGCAAGGTCACACGTGGCTCACAGCAAGGTCACACGTGGCTCACAGCCAGTTATGCTAGTCCTTATGGACTTAATGCCTTATTTAATGTAAATTAATCAAAGTATCTTGCCCTGAGAACTGCATGGAACATACTTATGAATATAATAATATATATATATATATATATATAAGTATAAATAAGCTGTGTTCTGCAACTGCACATATTTTAACGCTTTAAGATTGGCACAGATAGTAACCACTGTGCGCAGAGGTCTGTTTCCTCTTCTCCTTCCTGGCTACATGTGCAGTAACTGTTTTTCCAGAATCCTGTCGCCACAGCATTTGAGATATTCTGGATGATTTTTGAACCAATTCTGTTTGGCCTGACTGGCACTCAGATTAAGTTTAATGAGTTGGATCGTGACACAGTTGGCATCGGCATGGCGTGTCTTCTTGCTGGAATATTGTAAGTGTATGCCACAGAACATTTCTTTTAGTTTAACAAACACATGGCAGTAAAGAACTGATTGAACTGTGCAGAGACGATGGACATCTTTGTGGTTCCGAATGTTTTGATTACTTGCACTTGTAAACAAGTTACAGAATACTGTTACTGCTATCATTGTGGTGGTTGGTGGTGGTGGTAGTAGCAGCTGCAGCAGTAATAGTAGTAGCAGTAGTAAACTGAAATCGAAATACAGATTTAATACAGCTGCCATGTTTGTACATGGAACAAAAGCAGCTTAACATAACAAAACTTTCATGTTTCTTGAATATCTACAAGTATTGCCAAACCTAATTTCAGGTACCTCTATGAAGTAGCACTAGTGTCATTCAAACCGCACAGTTTTGAGTGCTTAAGATGTTATTTCTGATTGAAGAAACAAAGTGTGAGTTTAAGGTAGCCTCAAATGCAGTATTTTCACAACTTTTTGTGATAATCAGCTATTTGATGCAAAAGTGGAATCATAATCACAAAACAATATAAATGATCTTGTAAGTCTACTTTTTTCTTAGGAAATAGAAAAACTAAATATGGGTCTGAAATAAATACTGCAAGAGAAAAATATAAATATTTCATGTTTGTGGTGAAATATGTGATACAGAGACTGTAGAAATATCTTAAAAACTGTGTAAAACTGATATAAATATGCACAAATGCACAATTAGTATCATTGCTTGTGGTAAAAAAACCTACAAGTGAAGGCGTTAAAGGTACTTATTGTCCCCATTTGGGTACATAACCTCAAACATAAATGTGCTCTACGTACGTCATAGCTCTGTGACTAGGTCTGTGCACACTGCGCATGTATATATGCTTTAGCTGAAGGCAATTGTTAGATTGCTCTCTGAAATCACAGACGAACATAACGGAGTACAAGAACCAGAAATAAACATGTAAATGTCTAATTTTTTTACAGATTGTGTTATAAATGAAGTCAACAAAACAACTGTGTATGCAATGTGTGTTTTAGATTCGCATCATCTTCACAGTCCTTGTTGGTGTACGTTCAAAACTTAATCTCAAGGAGAAAATATTCGTAGCCTTATCATGGATGGCTAAAGCAACAGTTCAGGTAAATGTATCGGTCACCATGAGCTTAACACCCTTTGAAAGTTTTATGCCCAAATAGAATTTAAAATTATATAAATTCCTTTGTAATATAAATCAAAATGTGCTGAAACATTCGTCTGCTTCTACAAATAAATGAAAATATGTTTGCATTAATCTGGTACTGTAATAGAAGCTCTTACATTTGTTTAATATCTCTGTTATTGTTTACTGTTGGCCGCATTATTACGTGCACCTGTATGTTATGAGATACATTTCATCAATAACCATCGAAGTACACATTCAGCATGTAATAATAACCGTATATTTTTTTATCTCGTATGAGTTCTGGTTTAGGTATAAACCATCAGTAGCTGTAGAAGTCTACAGTACAGAGTTACTGAATTTGCGTGACTTATACACAGCATACGGACTACAGGTTGGCGTAAGTCATGACATTTTGTGTGCCCCTATGACAAAGGATGTGTTCTGTTGTGTACGAGTAATTTTGTATTAATTCTATGGATGTATAACATATTCAGATGTCATAATGCTACATCTTGAGAAGAAAACAGCATACAAGTAGATATTGAAGCAACTGGTCAGTGTTGTTTTGATACTTTTAACAAACTTTAACTCTTCCACATGATATTTGAATACCTGAATAATATGAAGTGTTGTGCGCCTATAGAGAATTAACTGTAAATCTCCAAAAAATATGTATTTTGCACATAATATAAATTTTACACCAGATTGTAGATTTGTATTATGTATAAGCCATGTAAATATAATGGCTGTGTACTGTAGTCTTGCATCCCTCTGATGGGTGATAACTAAATTGAAAATTGTCAGGAATAAAATATACAGTTATTATGTACTGCGTGCGTACTCCGATGGTTGTTGAGTAAATATTAACAGGTATGTGCATGGACAAAATGAATCAGTTGTGGTGTTATGTGAAAGTCTGCTGTATGAAGCCCTTTGAAACTTATTTATACTTACTGCATGTGTTGCATAGCAAGTCAAACAGCAGCCCACAAAGCAGTATTACGTCTGTCCAGCTGTGGGTTTATATGTAAAAGTCTGCTACAGATGAGCTGAGGCCTCATGATCATATGTTACAGAGTAGACTGGCTTTTGAAGAAGTTTAGCTTTGTTTAACAGACATTATTTCAATTTCAATTTCAGTTTATTTCATCCCTTTGACAACAGCTTGTATAGGATACATCAATATTTGTATTTTATTCTAAAATCTATATGTGAATTCTCACATACGTCTTATATAAAATGTATATACCCTTACATATACAGGTTATACACAAAAGAATGGTGCGGTTTCAATAGTGAAACTATTGAAACCGCACCATTATTTTGTGTATACTCTGTACATATACAGAGTATACACAAAAGAATGGTGAGTTTGGACATGGAAAGCTGGTTGAACCGCACCATTCTTTTGTGTATGCCCTGTATAACTTGTAAACCGTTTTAGGTCTTTTACAGTTATTGTACAAAATGCTTAACCAATCTGTCACATCTATATCACCTACTTTTATGCAAACAATATTCTTCTACTGAATAAAAAGATTGCTGCAGCTGCTTCTGAGGAAGTTCAGCTTGTTTAACACTAATTTTACTTGTAAGGGTGATTGGAACTACAGGCACCGCTGTCAATATGGACCTGCTAGAACAAATAGAGAGATTAAACTGTGATATGTGCAGGCGGCTCTGGGTCCAGTAGCAATGGACTCGGTTCGTGAAGGGAACAGGCCTGAGGAGGAGAGTGTGTATGCCGAATATGTCATGGTGATCTGCGTGCTGTCAATCCTGCTGACGGCCCCTGTCGGAGCCATACTCATCACCCTGTCTGGTCCGCGCCTTCTCAATAAGACCACAACGCCTGCCATTGTGGAGGGATGGCGACGCAGCGCTCGGCCCTCCCTCAGGGACATCACCATCACCGACGAAGATGACGATGGGAAGTATGTGGCCACGTAGCACAACGTGTTGTAGCAGCACACCAGTCTTACCAACAAGACTAATGTTTCGCAGTTGTGAAGACCCACAGCCAGCCGCTGTCAACACGCACGAACTACACAGGTGGCAGCGAACTGCACAGAGACGGACCCACAAGTGTGTGGCTTTTGTTTTTAAATACATGAGACTGCAGATGGCTTTATGAATTGCAATGTTTTGACTGAAAACTTGTGTTAACTTCGTATGTGAGCCATAAAAGGGTCCTAAAAATAATACTTTAAACATTTTCTGCTGGTTCAGAATGGACTTATTGCTTTAAGTAGGGAAGTAAACAAGAAGTGCAGAGGTAGTTACTGGCCGAATTTTGTATCACTAATTACCATGTGATGATGTTGCGCTCAGCACGTTATCAAACTAGAAGGTAGGAATTTGTATTAGAGTACATGAACATATTTTGAATGTGGAGAAGGGCAGAAAAGTGGCCTTACTTTACCCACATTTCAGACTGGGACATACACAACACTTGGTGGCTTCTAGGACTACTAAATTGTCATAACAAGGTCACTTGGATGCTAGAAAGCACTGTTGGGGTCAGCACAGTGTGTACTGAAGTGCTGCTGTTGCAGGAAGAGGTGTAGGATTGCACACTGAAGAACTGTTCCAGCAACGTGTACTGCAGTCAGCAGACTATGTACTAGCTGAGCTCCCTAACAACGCACATCGCTGCAGTCGGCACGGCGTGGTCGCTGCCAGGCTCACAGAGGGAAAATGAGGCAGCAGTACACACGTTTCAGAAACACTTACTGTGCACGGAGTACACACAGCTTCAGTCACGGTGGACTTTTCTGAAATGGACAGGAAACATTTGATGGTGTGTGTTTGTGTGCAGCGCGTCCCACTTACCAGTTCGCCTCTTCACCCCCCAGCCAACAGTTAGCATGTAGTTTGGTCTGTAAAACAACATAGTCTGAATTGCTGTTAAATGTCGTGTGTTAAGTGGAACATTGTGGTGACACTGCTGGATAGTGTACGGCCATAGTGTTTGTAACATCTGGTGACAGTTCTTTAGTGTTGCTGGTCACCGAAGTGTGTTCTTATAAAACTGTGAGGACGCTTGGATGTGTGACAGGACATAACGTGAACCTTTATCGTGTCTAGAATAATATGTGGTGACTTTTTTGTCATTGCTCTGTGGGAGTCAGTGTGAATTAATACAAAAATGGAAGCTGATATTGTCCTTAAAACTTAGATTTGTGTTATGTTTGTGATAGCATGGCACAGCCCAAATTTCTTTAATTCATTGGAAATGGAACATAATTCTTTACAAGTTGATAACAGGACACCAAATGCACACATCACATTGTCTAAGTAAGAGAAATTCAAATCCAAACAGTCAGTTTCTTTGATGGATAAGAACCGCAGAACAAAGCAGTTGGTCCAAGACTGTGCATGAAATGATGTGCTAGTGTGCTGTGTGCATGTTGGTGTTCATGTGATGAATGATGTGCTAGTGTGCTGTGTGCATGTTGGTGTTTATGTGATGAAATGATGTGCTAGTGTGCTGTGTGCATGTTGGTGTTCATGTGAGGAAATGATGTGCTAGTGTGCTGTGTGCATGTTGGTGTTCATGTGAGGAAATGCAGTTGATGTGGTTTTGTATGTTGCATAAAACCTTTAAACTGGCGCGATTTGAAGCTTTCACAGTTGAAATTTCCATGTTGAAGACTTGAGTGTTCTGGGTTGAAATGCTGAGTGTCAGAAGCAGAAGCCAACTTATTTCTTCGAATTTGGAAAGCCGTGCCTGGAGCTGTTGGCTTGAAGTGATATATGAACTGTAAGTGCAGGAAGCATATAGTGAAACAGCATTGTAAAATAAACTTGCACATAACAAGAGACCGTCAGTACGCATCCTGACAGGTCATGCATTCCACTCCCTAAACTCCCTTTCCTTTCGTGTCCTTAAACCAAATAAATTAAACTGATGAATCTTTCAAACACACCTAATGTTATCTTATTATTTATTAAAGAATTACAGTTCTCTTGCAAATCTTATGAACGCCCCTGATATATATGTATATATATATATATGTATATATGTAAAATATATAATGTATATATATATATATATATATATATGCCAGTTGGCCAGTCACCAACTGCCACGAATGCACACGACTTAGTAACCTCGGAAAGAGGAGGCACGAGGAGGCCCGAGCCCATATAGGGCTGTTGAGCCATGGTTATTATTATTATTATTATTATATTATATATATATATTACGAAATTACTCTTAACTTTTTCAACACTTTTATTTCCTTATTTAATTTATATTAATTTTTTATCACTTACGTAATTTCATAAGCAAGTTACCATTTGTTAGTTGCTTAGTAACACCGTATGATATACAATAGATCCTGTGGGAACCACAGGCTATAGAACAGGGAGCAGCACAGGTGTCACTGCAACTTCCAGGCCATCCTTGTAAGCCCTGGTATCAGGTACAGCCTAGAGTGACGCTTATCAGTTGAAAGGCTTATCTGAAGAGCAGCTTTCGAAATTTGGCGTGATTTTTTTTTCCCAATGGCTCGACAGCCCCTTGGGGGCCTAGGCCGCCTCATTGTTCGAGGCTTCACAATCACACACTTTAGACACACCAAACTCGGTAGGACTCCTCTGGACGAGTGATCAGCCCGTCGCAGAGACCTCTACTGACAACACACAACACTCACAACAGACAGATATCCATGCCCTAGGATTTTTTTTTACTAAGGAAGTCATTATATTATTTATTATACAAATATATTCAAAGTACAGTCTTGTACAATTATGACCAAGTTTCTGCACAAGTATGAAATATGCATATATAGACAAACACACAGACAGCCTTATTGTGAAATACTGGGAATGATAGACAGCACAACTGCATCATGTGCGGTATCTGCGATGTACACGTTAATGTACAAGTTACGTTCCTCGAAGCTGGGCCAGTAACACTTCGTTGCGACGGCACTCAATTGTGAGTTGTCTCACAGCGGCCACATATCGACGCTGTTGCTCTACCAAACCTAACAGCTCCTTACTTAACTTGTCTCGACGCTCACGTTCCTCACCATGCCTACGTTCCACTTTACTTTACTTTGCTTGACACCCTCAACAATGGCATCAAACTGCTTCATAAACTGCTCTTTGCCACTGCTGACGACATGGCCTCCGTGTAGTTGTCCAGGATGGAGTTCAGCAGGGTTAGCTCTTTGCTCAAATACAACTTTTTATCATCTAACGTGTTGTAAAGTGTGTAGAACTGTTTTGTTTCCTTGTGCTTGGCTGACAACTGATTATAAAGTTCTAGGAAGCGGCGTTGATAATGCGCTAGTTCGGCACGTCCTGGTACCTCATCCAGCTGTCTCAGCAGTGCAGCGATGGATCGTGTACGCTTAGCAAGAAGAAGACGCAGTTTCTGAACGCGCTGCTGTTCCTCTGCAAACTGTACCATCATCTGATCACTGTCCTTATCTGGGGTTACACGTTTCCTGTGCATCCCTGACCGGTTTCTGCAGTTTTCCGAGTTCCACCTTGCACTGCTCCCTAAAGTCAGTATCCTGTTGTTTCAGACTTTTCATTCAGTATCAGAATGCTTGTAATTTTTGTAATACCCCTTGGTTTTCCTCAGTCTCCAATGATGCCATGTCTTTAAGCACCTTGTCCACTCGCTCATGAGCCACACGCACGTGTCGCAGCTGCAATGACTCCTGTTCAACTGCTGCCTCAAAATGTGCTTTTGTTTCTGCAGCTTCACCACTCGTTCCTCCAGAGACCGCCTTCTGTCTTCCCAGCGCCACTACAGCTCTTGAATGACTAGACGGAGAACTGCCTCCTTCTCTTCTAGCTTTGCTTGTAATTCTGCATATCGCTCAGCAGCTCGAGCAATTTCTTGTGCTGTAAGTTGACAATGCTGCCAACAACACCTGCAGTCAGATGACCCTCCTGTTCTGCGATGTATGCCATGCTCTTCATCAGCGTCTCAATCTGCTGCTCCTCCAGCCTCTGTGTCTCCTGCACAGTTGACGTCTCCTGACTTGTCTCTCCAGATTCTGCTGACAACACAGGAGTGGCAACTGTCTGCTTGTACCGTACTGCAGAAGTGTACTCTGAACACGAGATTCTTCTTCTTCTTCAGGTGGAGCATCCTTCCTGCGAAAGTGGCGCTGTGGTCGTAAACCCTCCTTGATGGCACGTATACTTCTTAGAACATTGTCCTGTTGCTTCAAAATTCTCTGTTCTTCAGGCAATGAACACGATTTATTGAACTGACCAACAGCAAATGACCGAACAAAGTGCCACATCTCTTCTCTTGTCTCCACTGACCTCTTTACCAGCCATTGTATAACTGGAAATACATGAATAAAATCAAGACCCTGTATTTTATGTAGCTCAATATGGTGGGGTACTTAATTTCAGGCAACACAGCTACAATTTTCTCCGTAAGAGCAATTTTCTGTCCAATTGTGAGGTTCTCTTGGAACAGAAGGTCCACATCCACATCAAAATTACAAGTCTCAATGCACCATGTCATTCCTCCAACTACCTTGTCAAATGATGAAAGACCCTAGATACGTGCTCTGAAATAACCTGCAGCCACAAGGAGATCTATAATTTCTTGTAATTTGATTTTCTGTTCCTCATCTTCTCGCACTTCAACCTCAACTTCTTTTCCATCGGCATCTATCCGTGTTGACAGCTTGGAAGCATTTCTTGGGCGTGGAAAAAATACATTCCCTCCACCTGACATATTCTCTATATTGTCTGGAAACGACTGCTACACGATACTTAACACGAATTTACATTCTCAACTGTCAATTTCATGCCTTTGAAAAAGTTAATGACCCTCAAGTCCTTCAAAGTATATATTCCATAGGTACGTAACACTGACATTCATCTAACATGGACCAGCTGATGTTATTTGGAAACGTAACTACAAGCTTATTCTCCTTGCTTAAGATCCTGCCGATTCGAACCCACAATCCCAGTAAGCAAGCAGCCACAGACCCACGCCTTAGACCGCGCGGCCACTGGGATCGGCATTTGGGCGTGATTAGCGAAGTGAAACTAACGTGTGGCGTACAGCCCCCCTATATGTGTAGTGTGTGTAACCCATAAGTTTTCGGTCGCTGTTCCATGCGTCTATTAGACCACACCCTTTTATTAGTAGTTCTAATGGCTTGCTTGTGTTGGGAGTACCCGTGCAATCAGTGGCCTGCAGTACACAGTTGAAGTCTCCCCCCAATATGGTGTCTGCGAGCGCATACTGTAGGAGGAACGGGAGGTCCGTGATATAGAAGTCGTTTCGTTCTTTCTTTCTCTCAGCTCCAGAAGGCGCGTAAACGTTGATGATGTATAAATTATTGTATCGTCCCGCAATACGTCGCCCTGTTGGTAGTTGGTGTAAGTCCTCCAGGCGTGTATGGTCTTTCGTGAAGATTGCAGTGCCCCGTTGTTCTATCCCAACATTGATATATTTGTTATATTGTGGCAGGATGTCGAAATTGCTATGTGTAACTTCTTGTAATAAAAGAGTGTCAATATCATGCTGATAGCAGAACTCCTGTAACATTCTCAACCTCGCTTCTGCTCGTACACCATTAATATTAAGGGTCGCGACCGATAGGGTGTGTGGTGTTGTTATTGTGTTATTGTGACAGTTTGTTGCGTCTAGTACTCCTTACACTATTTCTTTCGTCCGCGGTAGTGTTTGTCGTGCGTGGTTTTTTATAGCGTGCGAAAGGCGGCCGTGACAGTACTTGTTCATCATCCGTCGAGGCCGATATATTTGACCTGTCCACCTCCACTGTTGTTGTGGTGTTATTGTCCCCCGTATCTGATATGGAGTCTTGTGACATTTCGTCTTCAGTCCAAGATGTTCGCCGGCGTTGATTTTGTGTCCCTACCGGGCGCTTGCCCGAATCTATCGGTTTTGTGTTGTGTTTTTGAGTGCTGTGTGGCTTAGCCTCAACCTTGCGGGATATATCACGCAAGGTTGAGGCATCGCTCTGATCATCAGAAATGTCCATTTGTTCGCATGTCTTGCCCATTTCTTCAAGAGGCTCTGTCTGTTGCGTAGTACTAGTTTCTCTCTTCTCTTGTGGATCCACATTCTGTACGATTGTTGTCATTGTCGGTGTTGTTTGTGGTAACTCTCGTTGTTGTTGTTGTGCTGTAGTGGCGGGTCGTTCGTGTTGTGTCTCATTATCTACATTTGAACCCCACCTAAGTCCATATTGCTCTGTGGACCCGTGGTAGCTATCTGTGCCCACGTTTCGTACGAAGGTCACTAGTCTCTTTCAGTCGTTTTTGTCGTGAGGGACATTCATTGGCTATATGTGTAGTACCATTGCAGATATAGCATGTGGTGGGTTGTCCTGTATAAGAGATGAGCGTTCTATATCCCGCTATATACAAATGGGAAGGTATATGCATGCGCAAGTCTATAGTAGCTATTCGTATGCCATTCCCTACCGCGTATCTGTACATATTGGACCATTTTTCGTCGGTTACCCCATTAACTATTCAATATTTTGTCATATGTTCCTTGATTATATCGTTCGGCATCTCGGGGGCCGCTACTTCTTCCGCATCCAACTTCAGTTCGTGATGTATCCATTTGTGAATTTCGTATGCGGAGATCCGCGGGATGCTTTTCTCGAATGAGCATACATGGCATGTCGTTAAACTGCACTTACTGATAACACTGTACACTGAAAGTTTACACACTAGACTTGTAGCGTCGGCAAGGGGTAGTGAATCGCTCCGAACCACCACCACTGAAAAGGTTGAAGGTTGATACAAAACACTTATTTAATGTATGTGTGGGGGTGAATTTCTTTAAATACGTGGGGTGAAGTTTGTAGAATGGATTTATGTGGCTGAAGACATGGCCTATTGGCTGGATTGTGGGCACACGGTACTGAATATGCTGGTGGCATATATTCGTAATTGTGTTGATTGGCTGAGCGACTGGTAGCCTCTCCATTGAGCTAGTTACGTAGTTTATTCTTTAAGGGAAGAGAGGCTGAAGTTGTGACACAAAGTCAGGGTAATGTCGGCCTGTAATGGTCCGGTCTGTCCGTGAGAAACGTGGAGCGACAGTAGGGAGATGACTGACGGAGTTAAACTGAAGTGCTGAAGTTAACGTTTTGTAGTTACATTGCGTACTTGTGTGGACGTTTGTGGAGATGACTGACGGAGGGAAACTGTTGTGCTGAAGTTAACGTGTCGTAGTTACATTGTGTAATTCTGTGGACTTTTGTGAAAATGACTGACGAGGGAAACTGAAGTGCTGAAGTTAACGTGTCGCAGTTACATTGTGTAATTGTGTGGACTTTTGTGGAGATGACTGACGTAGGGAACTGAAGTGCTGAAGTTAACGTGTCGTAGTTACATTGTGTACTTGTGTGGACTTTTGTGGAGATGACTGACGGAGGGAAACAGAAGTGCTGAAGTTAACGTGTCGTAGTTACATTGTGTAATTCTGTGGACTTTTGTGAAAATGACTGACGGAGGGAAACTGAAGTGCTGAAGTTAACGTGTCGCAGTTACATTGCGTAATTGTGTGGACTTTTGTGGAGATGACTGACGTAGGGAACTGAAGTGCTGAAGTTAACGTGTCGTAGTTACATTGTGTACTTGTGTGGACTTTTGTGGAGATGACTGACGGAGGGAAACAGAAGTGCTGAAGTTAACGTGTCGTAGTTACATTGTGTAATTCTGTGGACTTTTGTGAAAATGACTGAAGGAGGGAAACTGAAGTGCTGAAGTAAACGTGTCGCAGTTACATTGTGTAATTGTGTGGACTTTTGTGGAGATAACTGACGTAGGGAACTGAAGTGCTGAAGTTAACGTGTCGTAGTTACATTGTGTACTTGTGTGGACTTTTGTGGAGATGACTGACGTAGGGAACTGAAGTGCTGAAGTTAACGTGACGTAGTTACATTGTGTACTTGTGTGGACTTTTGTGGAGATAACTGACGTAGGGAACTGAAGTGCTGAAGTTAACGTGTCGTAGTTACATTGTGTACTTGTGTGGACTTTTGTGGAGATGACTGACGGAGGGAAACTGTTGTGCTGAAGGTAACGTGTCGTAGTTACATTGTGTAATTCTGTGGACTTTTGTGAAAATGACTGACGGAGGGAAACTGAAGTGCTGAAGTTAACGTGTCGCAGTTACGTTGTGTACTTCTGTAGACTTTTCCCACATTGAATCCGGAAATTTGTGATGTGAAACGGGTGAATAACCGCTTTGTTACGGCCTGGCACAGTTTGTTAGCTACGTAGTAGCAAGGTCAAAACTAAAGAAATAGTTTCGTTTCTATGTACATATGTTTACATACCTATGTATATAAAAACTTGGGTATAACAGAGCTGAAACAGAAAAACCGGGCTGGCAATTGTGATGTGAGTAGTTATATAAAGATATGCAGTTTTTGCAAACTACTCGTGTTATTAAGCAATACGTATGTTACTGTGTCTTGAGTACAAACATATATAAACTGTGCAGTTACAGCATTTGACTGTAACATTGTGTAGTCAGAGATAATGCTACAGTCAAAATAAGCTTATTGCGTATGCAGCGCCAAACAATTTGAGACCTTTTTGCTTGGTGTTAACTAAATAACTAACTACACGGTCATAGTCCTCCTTGAGAAGCTGGTAGTTCCTCAGCTAGTCAAACTGTCCCTGCATTTTAAGGAACCCGCAATGTCATTACCTTACTCACAACAGCTCGCACTGTCTCCATCGTGAGTCACATCAATTCCGTCCACGTACTTGCATCCTATTTGTAACATCCATTTCAATATCATACTTCCACCTACGCTTAGGTCCTACCAGTGGTCCCTTTCCCTCACGTTTCCCCACCAAACCCCTGTATGACACTCTCACCTCCGCCATAAATTCAGCATTCCCCGCCCATCACACTCTTCTTCATTTCAACACACAAATAATATTCGGTAAGCAGTGCAAATCATGAAGATCGTCATTATGTTTTATAACGTGACGAAATGTTTATGTTGAATTGAAATTATTTAAAAATGCATAAATTGTGAAGCAAACCGTGTTGACAGTTACTTAGTAAGACATATGTTGCCCTGCCATAACTCAGGCAGTTAGTGGACGGCCTCTCACCACCGAGACCCGAATTATTTCCTGGGTCGGTCCATGTGGGGTTTGTGGTGGACGAAGTTGCACTGGGACAGGTTTTTCTCCGCGTACTTCGGTTTTCCCTGTCAGTATCATTCCAGCGGTGCTCCATTACTTGGAAAAATAAAAGAACTGATATTTCTCTTTGTCTTTATCACAGGGTTGCACAAGAAGCTTTAAGGCTGCGGTCGTCCGTAGCATCTGCTGCGGGGCCCTTCAATAAAGAAAAAGAGATATGCAACCCTGAGTTGTGTGTGTCTGTGTGATATAACGTTAAAATACATCTCTGTTATTTGCAAATACAGGAACATATGAACAAAAAAATTCTTATATCGCAAGCTACAGCCAGGAAACTTATGGAGTCAGAAGCTGTCATCAGTGGTTTAAAGAACCAACTAGAAGTGAAAGAAGAAGTTATGAAGAGTATCAATGAGAAACAGACACAGCTGCAGACTACCATCGATGATCTAACAACGACAGTGGAGTCACTGAACCAGACGATAAAATGGCTGTGTGGGACACTGGAACAACTGCAGACTACCATCGAAGGCGTAACAAAGACAGTGGAGTCACTCAACCAGATGCCACAATTGCTGTGTGAGCTACCGAAGGATGAAAGTACATGTGAGATAACAGCTGTCACAGTAAGTTCACTGAAGTACCTTAGAAAATCAGCCGCGTCAAACTTGCGTCAAATATCAACGTTTCGGAGAACTGTTCTATCACCATCATCATGGTCACATTTGTATAATGGTCTTGCACCACTTGTTTATATATACAGAGTTGTGTTAGCGATTTGCACCGGCTGAAATTGTGAGTCGACTGCAGCGCCTGCAATGTGTGCGGCCGCTAATTAATTGTGACGTTGGTAAATAGCAAATTGGGATCGGACTGACGAAATGTGGGGAACTGAGATACATAGCGGTGAATATTGTAGTGTTAATACGTACCGGCCTGCTTAGCTGTGTTGCACAAATTGTGCGTACCGTACAGTACAGTAAGCTGTCTGTTACTGACATACTTAGTGTTACATAGCGGTGAATATTTTAGTGTTAATACGTACCGGCCTGCTTAGCTGTGTTGCACAAATTGTGCGTACCGTACAGTACAGTAAGTTGTCTGTTACTGAGATACTTAGTGTTACATAGCGGTGAATAGTTTAGTGTTAATACGTACCGGCCTGCTTAGCTCTGTTACACAAATTGTGCGTACCTTACAATACAGTAAGCTGTCTGTTACTGAGATACTTAGTGTTACATAGCGGTGAATAGTTTAGTGTTAATACGTACCGGCCTGCTTAGCTCTGTTACACAAATTGTGCGTACCGTACAATAGAGTAAGCTGTCTGTTACTGAGATACTTAGTGTTACATAGCGGTGAATAGTTTAGTGTTAATACGTACCGGCCTGCTTAGCTCTGTTACACAAATTGTGCGTACCGTACAGTACAGTAAGCTGTCTTTTGTTACAGTTAGTGTTGCTCATGTCTGCCTGTCGATATGCCATGTGTATGTATTATGTGTCATGCAATATGAATTGGCTTAAAGACATTCAGAAATTAGGTTGTAATAGGAATATCCGTGGCTGGGAAGACCACAGCTTTACGGGAACCTGGGAGTTAGGTGAACCGCGGCCTTCTTGATGACTTATCAAATTATACCGAAGTTCCGTTTTTCGTTTCCACAAGAAATGCCTAAAACGTTGGTCACAGAACACAATTATCAGAAGCCTCAGGCAATACGTACGTCTGTGGAAATGCATGTGTCTGTCAAATTGTTTGAGATGCAATTACAGCGCTCTTCGTAGTTAAATTTTATCTTTTTTGTGGTGAAGGTATTGACCGGTTTTTTTCAACAAAGTAACAACAATTTCCCAGAAGGTTTCTTAACCCCTGCTGTCCTATTTCCGTACTCTTCTGGTCCTATATAGCTGCATGTTATCTCATGTCACTCTTATGTGGACTTTCTTAGGTAATCATAGTTATTCAGCACTTTAAACCCGAAGGGAATAACTTAAAATTTCTAACTGCCATCATGCATGTAACTGCCGCCTTACAAGCAGTATTTTGCACACAATATCTTGGCACACTTTTGTTCTCGCTCCGTACCAAATTCCACTCGCCATGTTCCAACAGTCCATCAGTTATCAGAATCAAACCGACAGCTAAACAAATTGTGTGAACTGCCAGCAAATTATTTTACAGCACAAAAAACAAAATTGCCTTTCAAATGCACGTAATTTGAAACAATCTATTACCACAAATAATTTCATGTCCTCACGTTAAGTATCACAATTATAGCTGTGACGTCACGAGATCATCAGTCCGCCATGTTGCCATTACATACTGCAGTAAGTTAAAGTTACATGTTTGTAGTGTAATGCGATGGAATAGCCTTCATACGAAGAATCGTGAAAGTCGGTCAGATGCTTAAAGTGTTGAAACGTAAGTCAGTGTGTGGAACTTGGTTGGTGAGTGATTGCTGTGCTGGGAAGTAGTCTGATAATACGTGTATATGTGTGTAGCTGATAAATACACTAGTATAAACTTCAGGTACAGTAAATGTGTGCCTGTGCTTAGCTAAGCACCACGCCGTGAAGGCGTATGGCGGAGTGCAGGCATAGTTCCACGCAGTCTTGAGCTCAAACCCATAGATTGAGATAAGAAGAAAGATTGACGCCCCGGCCGCTTTATCATTTGGAAAAATAAGGCACTGCTCATTTCTCCCATTCTGTCACACAAAACTGATTTTTAGCCATTCCAATTTCTTCTACAGCATGGTTTTTCAAACTGTGGTACGCGTACCGCTACTAAAAAGCCTACTATTCTGTACTGATACTCGGCGTCAATAGAAATCGAAATATAACAAGGCAGGCAAGGTACGTATAACTTACTATTGAGGCGCGTTCACGTGGCCATTGTTGCCGTGGAAAAGAAATAAGTGTTACATATTGTGTGTTTATGTCTGTATGTCTGTAGCCTTAGTTATCCAGCATGCAAAGCGCATGCGCCATATTATATTGTCATCTGTGGCCTGTTTGGCTCTACCATATTTTTGCACATTATCTCATAAATGGCACGATTTTCGGAAAAACGTTTTTGGACGTAAAAGTTGTTTTGATTTATTCCACAACTTTTTGTGAGACATAATTTATTCTAAGAAGAATTGAGAGAGACGTTATCGTAAGTGTACAAAGGTCTTCATGTTAAGTATCCGATATTCTTCTCAGGTTTTAATGAAACTTGAATTTTCTCTCCAAATTTTCGAAAACTACTCAAATTGAAGATTCGTCTAGTGGGAACCGAGTTGGTCCTTGCAGGCGGAGAGGCAAAACAAAGCTAACAGTCGCTTTCGTAATTTTACAAACACGCCTAAAAAGGGAGAAAATTTTAAAAAGTAAATAAGGCACAAGCCATATATGTTTGCCAGTGTGCAGTGTTGCTGGCAACATTGTGTAACCCATCCCCGCTGTCAGCCAGTTTCTAAAATTTAACTCTGCTGTTTATAAACACATATTATTGGCGGGATATTGAAACTGTTTAATTTAATTTAGTGGTACGCTAGTGAAAATGTCTGAGAACCTTCTTTCTACAGGTCTGCCAGGATCTCCTTAAAGCTGCTAAATCCGGCGATGTGAACACTGCAAAGATCTTGATCAAATACAGCAATGACAACTGCACTTCAGATGATAGGTACCGTTACACACCGCTGACATATGCTGCTGAGTATGGCCATGTGGTGGTGGTGCGCGTGTTGCTGGAGGGTGGCGCTAACGTAGACAGAGCTGAGGCTCATCAGAATACCGCTCTGCATCTAGCAGCCTACAATGGACATCTGGATGTGTGCCGTCTGTTGCTGGACTGGGGAGCGGAGGTGGATCATCTGAACGTGTTTAAAAACAATCCGCTGCATGATGCGGCATTGAACGGACATTTGTCTGTGGTGAAGCTGCTTGTGGAGAGGGGAGCGGATGTTAGTGTGAAGAATGTCTTGGGTTCTACCGTGAGTGACTTGGCAAGGAGTGACTTGGCGCGGAGTGATAGGAAGGAAGATGTGGCAGATTGGCTGGACAATGTAGGCTGTGTGTAAGGAGTGTTAACTGTATAAAGGACAGTGGTAACTATATGTACCGAACATTCAACATGTCTGCATTCAGGCCACAGAGTAAATTTATGGGCTTTGTACAATAAAGAGCCTTTTTTATCCTATGCCACTCAGATCTTTTAGACAGATGGCAGAGAGTGTAGCCCTCGCCGCTATTGCAAATTGCCGTGAGCTCGATTCCATGCATCTTAGTTCTATGTACTGCCTGTAGTATCGGGTTTGACTCAGTATATTTAACGAGGGTGCTGAAGATAACATTTTCCTTCCACTCAGAAACACTTACTGTGCACACAGTACTCATGCAACTTCAGTCACTGTGACTTTTCTGAAACGGACAGAAAAATTTGATGGTGGTGTGTGTGTGTGTGTGTGTGTGTGCAGCTTGTCCCACTTACCAGTTCGCCTTTCACCCCCCAGCCAACAGTTATCATGTAAACTTAACGTTGTATTTACCGTGCATTTTCAAATGAGATATGTTCAATAAACACTAACTAATGCACATAAACTTTTTCACAATAGTTTATTCTTAAAATCCCCTATACGTATTTCGGTGGTTTAAACCACCATCTTCAGGGGGTCATAGAGATTATATGCATAGACTTTACAGTTATTACATATATATGGTTATATTTCTATATGTAGAATATAAGTGGTCTGATAATTTCCACTTCGTACAGTATGTAAAATAAATTACTATAAAATGAGTTAAAAGTTGCTAAATGATTACATAATTTGTAGTTAGCCTTAAATTAGTGGCAGATTAGCCTTGTAGTAAGGTCATCTGTAGTGTACTAAGTGTGCTGCGTGACGTACGTGTCGCGTTTTTGCAGAGTGATGACTCATCACTCTGCAAAACGTGAACTGCCTCATATGTAAACAGCTCAGTTCGATTAGAGTGGGTGCGGCAGAAACTGCAGGGATTGCGACTTACCGTCGATTTGAGCGTTTTCACAGAGTGGTTGATACAAACAGCATTCTGTGCACACAGTGCACAGAATGCTGTTTGAGGGAGATGAGTGATAGAGGAACTGAAGTGTTGAAGTTAACGTGTCGTACTTACATTGTGTATTTGTGTGGACTTTTGTGGAGATGACTGACGGAGGGAAACTGAAGTGCTGAAGTTAACGTGTTGTAGTTACATTGTGTATTTGTGTGGACCTTTGTGGATATGACTGACTGGAGGGAAATGAAGTGCTGAAGTTAACGTGTCGTAGTTACATTGTGTAACTTGTGTGGACTTTTGTGGAGATGACTGACGGAGGGAAACTGAAGTGTGAAGTTAACGTGTTGTAGTTACATTGTGTACTTGTGTGGACTTTTGTGGAGATGACTGACGGAGGGAAATGAAGTGCTGAAGTTAACGTGTCGTAGTTACATTGTGTACTTGTGTGGACTTTTGTGGAGATGACTGACGGAGGGAAACTGAAGTGCTGAAGTTAACGTGTTGTAGTTACATTGTGTACTTGTGTGGACTTTTGTGGAGATGACTGACGGAGGGAAATGAAGTGCTGAAGTTAACGTGTCGTAGTTACATTGTGTACTTGTGTGGACTTTTGTGGAGATGACTGACGGAGGGAAACTGAAGTGCTGAAGTTAACGTGTTGTAGTTACATTGTGTACTTGTGTGGACTTTTGTGGAGATGACTGACGGAGGGAAATGAAGTGCTGAAGTTAACGTGTCGTAGTTACATTGTGTACTTGTGTGGACTTTTGTGGAGATGACTGACGGAGGGAAACTGAAGTGCTGAAGTTAACGTGTTGTAGTTACATTGTGTACTTGTGTGGACTTTTGTGGAGATGACTGACGGAGGGAAATGAAGTGCTGAAGTTAACGTGTCGTAGTTACATTGTGTACTTGTGTGGACTTTTGTGGAGATGACTGACGGAGGGAAACTGAAGTGCTGAAGTTAACGTGTTGTAGTTACATTGTGTACTTGTGTGGACTTTTGTGGAGATGACTGACGGAGGGAAATGAAGTGCTGAAGTTAACGTGTCTTAGTTACATTGTGTACTTCTGTGGACTTTTGTGGAGATGACTGACGGAGGGAAACTGAAGTGCTGAAGTTAACGTGTTGTAGTTACATTGTGTACTTGTGTGGACTTTTGTGGAGATGACTGACGGAGGGAAATGAAGTGCTGAAGTTAACGTGTCGTAGTTACATTGTGTACTTCTGTGGACTTTTGTGGAGATGACTGACGGAGGGAAACTGAAGTGCTGAAGTTAACGTGTTGTAGTTACATTGTGTACTTGTGTGGACTTTTGTGGAGATGACTGACGGAGGGAAATGAAGTGCTGAAGTTAACGTGTCGTAGTTACATTGTGTACTTGTGTGGACTTTTGTGGAGATGACTGACGGAGGGAAACTGAAGTGCTGAAGTTAACGTGTTGTAGTTACATTGTGTACTTGTGTGGACTTTTGTGGAGATGACTGACGGAGGGAAATGAAGTGCTGAAGTTAACGTGTCGTAGTTACATTGTGTACTTCTGTGGACTTTTGTGGAGATGACTGACGGAGGGAAACTGAAGTGCTGAAGTTAACGTGTCGTAGTTAAATTGTGTACTTGTGTGGACTTTTGTGGAGATGACTGACGGAAGGAACTGAAGTTCTGAAGTTAACATGTCGTAGTTAAATTGTGTACTTGTGTGGACTTTTGTGGAGTTGACTGACGGAGGGAAACTGAAGTGCTGAAGTTAACGTGTCGTAGTTAAATTGTGTACTTCTGTGGACTTTTGTGGAGATGACTGACGGAGTTAAACTGAAGTGCTGAAGTTAACGTGTCGTAGTTACATTGTGTACTTGTGTGGACTTTTGTGGAGATGACTGACGGAAGGAACTGAAGTTCTGAAGTTAACGTGTCGTAGTTACATTGTGTACTTGTGTGGACTTTTGTGAAGATGACTGACGGAAGGAACTGAAGTTCTGAAGTTAACGTGTCGTAGTTAAATTGTGTACTTCTGTGGACTTTTGTGGAGATGACTGACGGAGTTAAACTGAAGTGCTGAAGTTAACGTGTCGTAGTTACATTATGTACTTGTGTGGACTTTTGTGAAGATGACTGACGGAAGGAACTGAAGTTCTGAAGTTAACGTGTCGTAGTTACATTGTGTACTTCTTTGGACTTTTGTAACGTGGAGCGATAGTAGGGAGATGACTGACGGAGGTAAACTGAAGTGCTGAAGTTAACGTGACGTAATTACGTTTTGTAATTGTGTGGACTTTTGTGAAACGTGGAGCGACAGTAGGGAGATGACTGACGGAGGGATACTGAAGTGCTGAAGTTAACGTGTCGTAGTTACATTGTGTACTTGTGTGGACTTTTGTGGAGATGACTGACGGAGGGAAACTGAAGTGCTGATGTTAACGTGTGTAGTTACATTTTGTACTTGTGTGAACTTTTGTGGAGATGACTGACGGAGGGAAACTGAAGTGCTGAAGTTAACGTGTGTAGTTACATTGTGTACTTCTGTGGACTTTTGTGAAGATGACTGACGGAGGGAAACTGAAGTGCTGAAGTTAACGTGTCGTAGTTACATTGTGTACTTATGTTGACATTTGTGGAGATGACTGACAGAGGGAACTGAAGTGCTGAAGTTAACGTGTCGTAGTTACATTGTGTACTTCTGTGGACTTTTGTGAAACGTGGAGCGACAGTAGGGAGAAGACTGACGGAGGGAAACAGAAGGTCTCAGAAGTTAACGTGCAGTAGTTACGTTGTGTACTTCTGTAGACTTTTCCCACATTGAATCCGGAAATTTGTGAAGTGAAAGGGGTGAATAACCGCTTTGTTACAGCCTGGCACAGTTTGTTAGCTACGTAGTAACAAGGTCAAAACTATAAAAATGGTTTCGTTTCTATGTACATATTTTTACATACATATGTATATAAACACTTGGGTATAACAGAGCTGAAACAGAAAAACCGGGCTGGCAATTGTCATGTGAGTAGTTATATAAAGATATGCAGTTTTTGCAAACTGCTCGTGTTATTAAGCAATACGTATGTTACTGTGTCTTGAGTACAAACATATATAAACTGTGCAGCTACAGCATTTGACTGTAACATTTGTGTAGTCAGAGATAAGGCTACAGTCAAAATCAGCTTATTTCGTACATAGTACCAAAAATGCGATAAGTGTATGTGTGTGGTTAACTAAATAATTAACTACACGGTCACAGCCCTCCTTGAGAAGCTGGTAGTTCTTCAGCTAGTCAAACTGTCCCTGCATTTTAAGGAACCCGCAATGTCATTACCTTACTCACAACAGCTCCCACTGTCTCCATCGTGAGTCACATCAATCCCGTCCACGTACTTCCATCCTATTTTTAACATCCATTTCAATATTACACATCCATCTACGCTTACGTCCTACCAGTGTTCTCTTTCCCCCATGTTTCCCCACCAAACCCCTGTATGACACTCTCACCTCCGCCATAAACTCAGCATTCCCCCCCCCCCCTCCCATCACACTCTTCTTCATTTCAACACACAAATAATATTTGGTAAGCAGTGCAAATCATCAAGATCATCATTATATTTTATAACGTAACGAAATGATTGAGTAGAAATGAAATTGTTTGAAATTGCATTAGTTTTGAAGGAAAGAGTGTTACCAGTTACTTGGTAAGAAATATGTTACACTGCGTTGTATTTGTGTGTGAAATAACGTTACAAGTATCACTCTGTTATTTGCAAATACAGGAATATCTGACAAAAAATTCCATTACCCGAAACTACAGCCAGGAATATTATGGAGTCAGAAGCGGTCAACAGTGGTTTAAAGAAACAACTAGAAGCGATGGAAGAAGATATAAAGAGTACCAAAGAGACACAGAAACAACTGCAGACTACCATCGATGATCTAACAGAGACAGTGGAGTCAATGAACCTAATGTCACAAGCAGGGTGTGAGACACCGAAAAATGTAAGTACATGTAGTTAAGAAGCTGTCACAGTAAGTTCACTGAAGTACCTTAGAAAATCAGCCACGTCAAACTTGGGTCAAACATCAACGTTTCGGGGAACTGTTCTACCACCATCATCAGGGTCACATATATATAATGGTCTTGCACCACATGTTTACATATAGAGTTGTGTTAGCGATTTGCACCGGTTGAAAGTGTGAGTCGACTGCAGCGCCTACAGATGTGTGCGGCCGCTAATTAATTGTGACGTTGGTAAACATAGCGATATTGGGATCGGACTGACGGAATGTGGGGAACTGAGATACTTAGTGTTATATAGTGGTGAATAGTTTAGTGTTAATACGTACCGGTCTGCTTAGCTGTGTTGCACAAATTGTGCGTATCGTACAGTACAGTAAGCTGTCTGTTACTGAGATACTTAGTGTTATATAGCGGTGAATAGTTTAGTGTTAATACGTACCGGCCTGCTTAGCTGTGTTACACAAATTGTGCGTATGGTACAGTACAGTAAGCTGTCTGTTACTGAGATACTTAGTGTTATATAGCGGTGAATAGTTTAGTGTTAATACGTACCGGTCTGCTTAGCTGTGTTGCACAAATTGTGCGTATCGTACAGTACAGTAAGCTGTCTGTTACTGAGATACTTAGTGTTATATAGCGGTGAATAGTTTAGTGTTAATACTTACCGGTCTGCTTAGCTGCGTTGCGCAATTTGTGCGTACCGTACAGTACAGTAAGCTGTCTGTTACTGAGATACTTAGTGTTATATAGCGGTGAATAGTTTAGTGTTAATACGTACCGGTCTGCTTAGCTGTGTTGCGCAAATTGTGCGTATCGTACAGTACAGTAAGCTGTCTGTTACTGAGATACTTAGTGTTATATAGCGGTGAATAGTTTAGTGTTAATACTTACCGGTCTGCTTAGCTGCGTTGCGCAATTTGTGCGTACCGTACAGTACAATAAGCTGACTGTTACTGAGATACTTAGTGTTACATAGCGGTGAATAGTTTAGTGTTAATACATACCGGCCTGCTTAGCTGTGTTGCACAAATTGTGCGTACCGTACAGTACAGTAAGATGACTCTTACTGAGATACTTAGTGTTATATAGCGGTGAATAGTTTAGTGTTAATACGTACCGGCCTGCTTAGCTGCGTTGCACAAATTGTGCGTACCGTACAGTACAGTAAGCTGTCTGTTACTGAGATACTTAGTGTTACATAGCGGTGAATTGTTTAGTGTTAATACGTACCGCCCTGCTTAGCTGTGTTACACAAATTGTGCGTACCGTACAGTACAGTAAGCTGTTTGTTGTTACAGTTAGTGTTGCTCATGAGTGCCTTTCGAAATGTCATGTGTTGGTATTATGTGTCATGCAATGTTTATTGGCTTGAAGACATTTGGAAATTAGTTGATAACATGAATACCCTTGTCTGGGAAGACGAAAGTTTACGGGAACCTGGGGGTTAGGTGAACGGCGGCCTTTATGATGACTAATCAAATTATACCGAAGTTCCTTGTTTCGTTTACAGAAGACAAGTATCAGAAGCCTCAGGCAATACGTACCTCTGTGGAAATTCATGTGTCTGTCAAATTGTTTGAGATGCCATTACAGCGCTGTTCGTAGTTAAATTTTATCTTTTTGTGGTGAAGCTATTGACCGCTTTTTTTCAACAAAGTAACAACAATTTCCCAGAAGTTTTCTAAACCCCTGCTCTCCTATTCCTTACTCTTCTGGTCCTATATATCTGCATGTTATCTCATGTCACTCTTGTGTGGACTTTCTTAGGTAATCAGAATTAATCTGCACTTTATACTCGAAGGGAATAACTTAAAAATTCTAACTGCCATCATGCATGTAACTGCCGCCTTACAAGCAATATTTTGCACACAATATCTTGGCACACTTTTGTTCTCGCTCCGTACCAAATTCCACTCGCCTTGTTCGAACGATCCATCAGTTATCGCAATCAAAGCGACAGCTAAACAAGATTCTATGAACTGCCAGCAAATTATTTTACATGCCTAAAAACAAAATTACCTTTCATAACGCACATATTTCCAAACAATGTATTACCACAAATAATTTCATGTCCTTATGTTAAGTATCACAATTATAGCTGTAACGTCACAAGATCGTCAGTCCGCCATGTTGCCATTACATAGTGCAGTAAATTAAAGTTACATGTTTGTAGTGTAATGTGATGACATAGCCTTCATACGAAGTTTCGTGAAAGTCGGTCAGATGCTTAAAGTGTTGAAACGTAAGTCAGTGCGTGGAACTTGGTTGGTGAATGATTGCTGTGCTGGGAAATAGTCGGAAGACATATATTTGTAGCTGATAAATACACTAGTATAAACTTCAGGTACAGTAAATGTGTGCCTGTGCTTAATTAAGCACCACATGTTGAAGTGAGTGCAGGCACAGTTCCACACAGTCTCGATCTCGACCCTAGATTGAGACAAATAGACATTTTCATTCCCCTATCCGCCTTACCGTTGGGAAAAAACGCACTGCTCATTTCTCTCGTTCTGTCACACGAAACTGATTTTTTTAGCAATTCCAATTTCCTCTATAGCACGGTTTTTCAAACTGTGGTTCACGTACCATTACTAATAAGCCTACTTGCTTCTACTACTACTTACTACTACTTACTGCTTACTACTACTTACTGCTTACTACTACTACTACTTCTTTACTGATACGCGGCTTGAATAAAAATCAAAATATTAGAACACAGGACATTGTACGTTTAACCTAACATTCAGGCGCGTTATCCTAACCATTGTTGTCGTGGAAAAGCAATAAGTATTACATATTGTGAGTGTGTGTCTGTAGCCATGGTTATTAGCATGCAATGCGCATGCGCTGTATTATCTGTCTGGCTTTACCATGTTCTACCACATTATCTCATAAAGGCACGATTTTCGGAATAAAGTTATTGAAGGTAAAATGTGTGTTTTGATTTTCTCTACAAAAGTTTTTCTGAGACATTTTTATTCTAAGAAGAATTGAGAGAGGCGTTATTTTAGGTGTACAAATGTCTTCATATTAAGTATCCGATATTCTTGTCGGGTTTTAATGAAACTTGAATTTTCTCGACAAATTTTAGATAAATATTGGAATTGAATATCCGTCTGGTGGGTACCGACTTGTTCCATGCAGACGGACGAACAGAAATGACAAAGCTATTAGTCGCTTTTCACAATTTTTCAAAAGCGCCTAAAAACGGATAAAAATTTTAAGAAGTAAATAAGACACAAGCAATATATATTTGCCAGTGTGCAGTGTTGCTGGCAACATTGTATAACCCATCCCCGCTGTCAGCCATTTTCTAAAATTTCAGCTCTTCTGCTTGAAAACATGTATAATTGGTGTTACATTGAAACTGTTTAATTTAATTTAGTGGTACGCTAGTGAAAATGTCTGAGAACCTTCTTTCTACAGGTCTGCCAGGATCTCCTTAAAGCTGCTGAATCCGGTGATGTGAACACTGCAAAGATCTTGTTCAAATACAGCAATGACAGCTGCACTACAGATGATAAGTACCGTAACACACCGCTGATACTTGCTGCTATAGAGGGCCATGTGGAGGTGGTGCGGGTGTTGCTGGAGGGTGGCGCTAAGGTAGACAGAGCTAATGCTTTTGGTAGTACCGCTCTGAATCTAGCAGCAGGGGGTATGGACATCCTGATGTGTGTGATCTGTTGCTGGACTGGGGAGCGAACGTGGATCATCTGAACAAGTCGAATGAAACTCCGCTGTATTATGCGGCACGGTGGGGACGTTTGTCAGCGGTGCAGCTGCTTGTGGAGAGGGGAGCAGATGTTAGTGTGAAGAACTTGTACGGTCAGACCGCGAGTGAGGCGGCGCGGTATCATCGACACGAAGATGTAGCAGATTGGCTGGACTAGGTAACGCGTTGCTAAGGACCGTTAACTGTATAAAGCACAGTGGTAACTATATGTACCGAACATCCAACATGTCTGCATTTAGGCCACACAGTGTATTTATTGGATTTGTATAATTCTCACAAATAAAGAACCTCTTTTTATCCGACAACTCACATCACAACTTCACTCTGACCGTTTCGCCTGACGTCAGAGAGTGTAGCACTCACCGATATCACAATTTTCCGTGAGCGCGGTTCCGTGCAACTTAGTTCTATATATTGCCTGTAGTAGCGGGTGTGACTCAGTATATTTAACGAGGATGCGGAAAATAACATTTTCCTTCCACTCAGAAACACTTACTCTGCACACAGGACACTCACAGCTTCAGTAATTGTACACATTTCTGAAATGGACAGGAAACATTTGATGGTGTGTGTGTGTGTGTGTGCAGCGTGTCCCACTTACCAGCTCGTTTCTTCACCCCTCAGCCAACAGTTAGCATGTAGTTTGGTCTGTACTACAACACAGTCTGAATTACTGTTAAATGTGTGTTAAGTGGAACATTGTGGTGACACTGCTGGATAGTGTACGGCCATAGTGTTCGTAACATCTGGTGACAGATCTTTAGTGTTGCTGATCACCGAAGTGTGTTCTTATAAAACTGTGAGGATGCATGGATGTGTGACAGGACATAACGTGAACCTTTGTCGTGTCTGGAATAATATGTGTGTGACTTTGTTTGTCATTGCTCTGTGGGAGTCAGTGTGAAGTAATACAAAAATGGAACCTGATATTGTCCTTATAACTTAGATTTGTGTTATGTTTGTGATAGCATGGCACAGCCCATATTTCTTTAATTCATTGGAAATGGAACAGAATTCTTTACAAAATTGATAACAGGACGCCAAATGCACACATCACATTTGTCTAAGTAAGAACAATTCATAATTCGAACAGTCAGTTTCTTTGATGGTTAAGAACCGCAGAACAAAGCAGTTGGTCTATAGCCTGTGCATGACATGATGTGCTAGTGTGCTGTGTGCATGTTGGTGTTCATGTGAGGAAATGATGTGCTAGTGTGCTGTGTGCATGTTGGTTTCATGTGATGAAATGATGTGCTAGTGTGCTGTGTGCATGTTGGTGTTCATGTGAGGAAATGATGTGCTAGTGTGCCGTGTGCATGTTGGTGTTTATGTGATGAAATGATGTGCTAGTGTGCTGTGTGCATGTTGGTGTTCATGTGATAAATGATGTGCTAGTGTGCTGTGTGCATGTTGGTGTTCATGTGATGAAATGATGTGCTAGTGTGCTGTGTATGTTGGTGTTTATGTGATGAAATGATGTGCTAGTGTGCTGTGTGCATGTTGATGTTTCATGTGATGAAATGATGTGCTAGTGTGCTGTGTGCATGTTGGTGTTCATGTGATGAAATGATGTGCTAGTGTGCTGTGTGCATGTTGGTGTTCATGTGATGAAATGATGTGCTAGTGTGCTGTGTGCATGTTGGTGTTCATGTGAGAAAAGATGTGCTAGTGTGCTGTGTGCATGTTGGTAATCATGTGATGAAATGATGTGCTAGTGTGCTGTGTGCATGTTGGTGTTCATGTGAGAAATGATGTGCTAGTGTACTGTGTGCATGTTGGTGTTCATGTGATGAAATGATGTGCTAGTGTGCTGTGTGCATGTTGATGTTCATGTGTTGAAATTATGTGCTAGTGTGCTGTGTGCATGTTGGTGTTCATGTGAGAAATGATGTGCTGTGTGCTGTGTGCATATTGGTGTTCATGTGAGGAAATGATGTGCTAGTGTGCTGTGTGCATGTTGGTGTTCATGTGAGAAATGATGTGCTGGTGTGCTGTGTGCATTTGGTGTGAATGTGATGAAATGATGTGCTAGTGTGCTGTGTGCATGTTGGTGTTCATGTGATGAAATGATGTGCTAGTGTGCTGTGTGCATGTTGGTGTTCATGTGATGAAATGATGTGTTTGTGTGCTTTATGCATTTGATGTTCATGGGTTGAAAGTGATGTGGCTAGTGTGCTGTGTTGCATGTGGTGTTCAATGTGAGGAAATTATGTGCTAGTGTGCTGGTGCATGCTGGTGTTCATTGTGAGGAAAATGATGACTGGTGTGCGGTGCATATGTGATCAGCTTTGTAGAAATGAGTTGCTAGTGTGCTGTGTGCATGTTGGTGTTCATGTGAGGAAATGAAGTTGATGTGGTTTTGTATGTTGCATAAAACCTTTAAACTGGCGCCATTTGAAGCTTCCACAGTTGAAAGTTGAATGTTGAAAACTTAGTGTTCTGGGTTGAAATGCTGAGTGTCAGAAGCAGAAGCCAACTTATTTCTTCGAATTTGGAAAGCCGTGCCTGGAGCTCTTGGCTTGAAGTGATATATGAAATCTAAGTGGAGGAAGCTTATAGTGAAATAGCATTGTAAAATAAACTTGCACATAAAACAGACCGTCAGTACGTATCCTGACAGGTCATGCATTCCACTCCCTAAACTGCCTTTCCTTTCGTGTCCTTAAACCAAATAAATTAAACTGATGCATCTTTCAAACACACCTAATGTTATCAATTATTTATTGAAGAATTACAGTTCTTTTGCAAATCTTATGAACGCCCCTGATATATATATATATATATATATATATATATATATATATATGCCAGTTGCTAGTCACCAACTGCCACGAATGCACACGACTTTGTAACCTCGGAAAGAGGAGGTACGAGGAGGCCCGAGCCCTTATAGGGCTGTTGAGCCATGGTTATTATATTATTTATTATATATATATATTACGAAATTACTCTTAACTTTTTCAACACTTTTATTTGCTTATTTAATTTATATTAATTTTTTTATCACTTACGTAATTTTATAAGCAAGTTACCATTTGTTAGTTGCTTAGTAACAACGATATGATATACAATAGATACTGTGGGAACCACAGGCTATAGAACAGGGAGCAGCACAGGTGTCATTGCAGCTTCCAGGGTATCATTGTAAGCCCGATATCAGGTACAGCCTAGAGTGACGCTTATCAGTTAAGGCTTATCTGAAGAGCAGCTTTCGAAATTTGGCGTGATTTTTTTTTCCCAATGGCTCGACAGCCCCTTGGGGGCCTAGGCCGCCTCATTGTTCGAGGCTTCACGATCACACACTTTAGACACACCACACTCGGTAGGACTCCTCTGGACGAGGGACAGCCCTCGCAGAGACTCTACCTGATAACACACAACACTCAAACAGACAGACTCTATGACACACAACACTACAACAGACAGACCTCTACTGACAACATACAACACTCAACAGACAGACATCTACTGACAACATACACACTCACAACAGACAGATATCCGTGCCCTAGGATTTTTTTTTTACTAAGGAAGTCATTATATTATTTATTATACAAATATATTCAAAGTACAGTCTTGTACAGTCATGACCAAGTTTCTGCACAAGTATGAAATATGCATATATAGACAAACACACAGTCAGCCTTATTGTGAACATACTGGGAATGATAGACAGCACAACTGCATCATGTGCGTATCTGCGATGTACATGTTAATGTACAAGTTACGTTCCTCGAAGCTGGGCCAGATAACACTTCGTTGCGACGGCACTCAATTGTGAGTTGTCTCACAGCGGCCACATATCGACGCTGTTGCTCTACCAAACCTAACAGCTCCTTACTTAACTTGTCTCGACGCTCACGTTCCTCAGCATGCCTACATTCCACTTTCACTTTACTTTGCTTGACACCCTCAACAATGGCATCAAACTGCTTCATAAACTGCTCTTTGCCACCTGCTGACGACATGGCCTCCGTGTAGTTGTCCAGGATGGAGTTCAGCAGGGTTAGCTCTTTGCTCAAATACAACTTTTTATCATCTAACGTGTTGTAAAGTGTGTAGAACTGTTTTGTTTCCTTGTGCTTGGCTGACACCTGATTATAAATTTCTAGGAAGCGGCGTTGATAATGCGCTAGTTCGGCACGTCCTGGTACCTCATCCAGCTGTCTCTGCAGTGCAGCGATGGATCGTGTAAGCTTAGCAAGGAGAAGACGCAGTTTCTGAACGCGCTGCTGTTCCTCTGCAAACTGTACCATCATCTGATCACTGTCCTTATCTGGGGTTGCACTTTCCTGTGCATCCCTGACCGGTTTCTGCAGTTTTCCGAGTTCCACCTTGCACTGCTCCCTAAAGTCAGTATCTGTTGTTTCAGACTCTCATTCAGTATCAGAAGTGCTTGTAATTTTTGTAATACCCCTTGGTTTTCCTCAGTCTGCAATGATGCCATGTCTTTAAGCACCTTGTCCACTCGCTCATGAGCCACACACACGTGTCGCAGCTGCAATGACTCCTGTTCAACTGCTGCCTCAAAATGTGCTTTCTGTTTCTGCAGCTTCACCACTCGTTCCTCCAGAGCCGCCTTCTGTCTTCCCAGCGCCACTACAGCTCTTGAATGACTAGACGGAGAACTGCCTCCTTCCTCATCTAGCTTTGCTTGTAATTCTGCATATCGCTCAGCAGCTCGAGCAATTTCTTGTGCTTGTAAGTTGACAATGCTGCCAACAACACCTGCAGTAAGATGACCCTCCTGTTCTGCGATGTATGCCATGCTCTTCATCAGCGTCTCAATCTGCTGCTCCTCCGGGCTCTGTGTCTCCTGCACAGTTGACGTCTCCTGACTTGTCTCTCCAGATTGTGCTGACAACACAGGAGTGGCAACTGTCTGCTTGTACCCGTACTGCAGAAGTGTACTCTGAACACGAGATTCTTCTTCTTCAGGTGAAGCATCCTTCCTGCGAAAGTGGCGCTGTGGTCGATAAACCTCCTTGATGCCACGTATATTTCTTAGAACATTGTCCTGTTGCATCAAAATTCTCTGTTCTTCAGGCAATGAACACGATTTATTGAACTGACCAACAGCAAATGACCGAACAAAGTGCCACATCTCTTCTCTTGTCTCCACTGACCTCTTTACCAGCCATTGTATAACTGGAAATACATGAATAAAATCAAGACCCTGTATTTTATGTGGCTCAATATGGTGGGGGCACTTAATTTCAGGCAACACAGCTACAATTTTCTCCTTAAGAGCAATTTTCTGTCCAATTGTAAGGTTCTCTTGGAACAGAAGGTCCACATCCACATCAAAATTACAAGTCTCAATGCACCATGTCATTTCTCCAACTACCTTGTCAAATGATGAAAGACCCTAGATACGTGCTCTGAAATATCCTGCAGCCACAAGGATATCTATAATTTAATGTAATTTGATTTTCTGTTCCTCATCTTCTCGCACTTCAACCTCAACTTCTTTTCCATCGGCATCAATCCGTGTTGACAGCTTGGAAGCATTTCTTGGGCGTGGAGAAAATACATTCCCTCCACCTGACATATTCTCTATATTGTCTGGAAACGACTGCTACACGATACTTAACACGAATTTGCATTCTCAATTGTCAATTTCATGCCTTTGAAAAAGTTAATGACCCTCAAGTCCTTCAAAGTATATATTCCATAGGTACGTAACACTGACGTGCATCTAACATGGACCAGCTGATGCTATTTGGAAACGTAACTACATGCTTATTCTCCTTGCTTAAGATCCTGCCGATTCGAACCCACAATCCTAGTAAGCAAGCGGCCACAGACCCACGCCTTAGACCGCGCGGCCACGGGATCGGCATTTGGCGTGATTAGCGAAGTGAAACTAAGGTGTGGCGTACAGCAGTGTAGCATGAAGAGTGACGTGTGCTAACTAAGGTGTGGCGTACAGCAGTGTAGCAGTGAAGGAGTGACGGTGGCTAACTAAGGTGTGGCGTACAGCAGTGTAGCAGTGAAGATGACGTGTGCTAACTAAGGTGTGGCGTACAGCAGTGTAGCAGTGAAGGAGTGACGTGTGCTAACTAGGTGTGGCGTACAGCAGTGTAGCAGTGAAGGAGTGACGTGTGCTAACTAAGGTGTGGCGTACAGCAGTGTAGCAGTGAAGAGTGACGGTTGCTAACTAAGGTGTGGCGTACAGCCCCTTATTTGTGTAGTGTGTGTAACCCATAAGTTTTCGGTCGCTGTTCCATGCGTCTATTAGACCACACCCTTTTATTAGTAGTTCTAATGGCTTGCTTGTGTTAGGAGTGCCCGTGCAATCAGTGGCCCGCAGTACACAGTTGAAGTCTCCCCCCAATTGGTGTCTGCGAGCGCATACTGTAGGAGGAACGGGAGGTCCGTGATATAGAAGTCGTTTCGTTCTTTCTTTTCCCAGCTCCAGAAGGCACGTAAACGATGATGTATAAATTATTGTATCGTCCCGCAATTCCTCGTCCTGTTGGTAGTTGGTGTAAGTCCTCCAGGCGTATATGGTCTTTCGTAAAGATTGCAGTGCCCCATTGTTCTATCCCAACATTGATATATTTGTTATATTGTGGCAGGATGTCGAAATTGTTGTGCGTAACTTCTTGTAATAAAAGAATGTCAATATTATGCTGTTAGCAGAACTCCTGTAACATTCTCAATCTCGCTTCTGCTCGTAAGCCATTAATATTAAGGGTCGCGACCGATAGGGTGTGTGGTGTTATATTGTGTTATTGTGACAGTTTGTTGCGTCTAGTACTCCTTACACTATTTCTTTCGTCCGCGGTAGTGTTTGTCGTGCGTGGTTTTTTTATATCGCGCGAAAGGCGGCCGTGACAGTACTTGTTCATCATCCGTCGAGGCCGATATATTTGACCTGTCCACCTCCACTGTTGTTGTGGTGTTATTGTCCCCCGTATCTGATATGGAGTCTTGTGGCATTTCGTCTTCAGTCCAAGATGTTCGCCGACGTTGATTTTGTGTCCCTACCGGGCGCTTGCCCGAATCTGTTGGTTTTGTGTTGTGTTTTTGAGTGTTGTGTGGCTTAGCCTCAACCTTGCGGGATATATCACGCAAGGTTGAGGCATCGCTCTGATCATCAGAAATGTCCATTTGTTCTCATGTCTTGCCCATTTCTTCAAGTGGCTCTATCTATTGCGTAGTACTAGTTTCTCTCTTCTCTTGTGGATCCACATTCTGTACGATTGTTGTCATTGTCGGTGTTGTTTGTGGTAACTCTCGTTGTTGTTATTGTGCTGTAGTGGCGGGTCGTTCATGTTGTGTCTCATTATCTACATTTGAACCCCACCTAAGTCCATATTGCTCTGTGGACCCGTGGTAGCTATCTGTGCCCAAGTTTTCGTACGAAGGTCACTAGACTCTTTCAGTCGTTTTTGTCGTGAGGGACATTCATTGGCTATATGTTTAGTACCATTGCAGATATAGCATGTGGTGGGTTGTCCTGTATAAGAGATGAGCGTTCTATATCCCGCTATATACAAATGGCAAGTTATATGTATGCGCAAGTCTATAGTAGCTATTCGTATGCCATTCCCTACCGCGTATCTGTACATATTGGACCATTTACTATTCCATATTTTGTCATATGTTCCTTGATTATATCGTTCGGCATCTCGGGGGCCGCTACTTCTTCCGTATCCAACTTCAGTTCGCGATGTATCCATTTGTGAATTTCGTATGCGGAGATCCGCGGGCTGCGTTTCTCGAATGAGCATACAATCGTGTCTTTACTGACGTAGCGTTGCTTGTCGTTAAACTGTACTTACTGATAACACTGTACACTGAAAGTTTACACACAATACATGTAGCGTCGGCAAGGAGTAGTGAATCGCTCCGAACCATCACGCTCAGAGTCTCGAGTGGAACTGGGATTCGATTCCCGGACCTTCAGCTCGTAGCGAGTCGCTATACCGACTGAGCTATCGCGGCCCACACACTACGATGAAATTCATGATTGTAGTTTCTGTCGGACATTGTTAAAGTGATGCAATCAAGGAAGGTAGCATAAATATGTTGTGCATGCAGCACACATGGGAGACATGAGAATTGCGTAAAGTCTTTTGACATTACAGGTTATCATGGTGTCGAATGTGTCAGTGTCAGTGTGTTAAGGCATATGACGCCGTGTGGTATGGTAGCACGTCGCCGACGTTTTGAAGGAACCTTTCATTTTTATTATGATAGAGAAAGATGGGTTCAGCAGGTTCCTCCGAAACATCGGTAACTTTCTATCAGACTTCACATCCCAGCAGACAGTATCCGCATACAAAATTTTGTCCGAAAAGCGCGAAGAAAAGTGACCACTCGGAAGCTCACGATGCATGTGGGTGGATATTGAAGACGGAGGTGTTACTTGGTCTTCGTTCTGGACGGGTGAACGTGATGATGAACCGAACGGGTGGCTCCATGAACTACCGGGAATTTGTGAATTAACTGAAAGACTACAAACTGTTGTGGCAGAACTGTGCTGTGTGGACTGAATGTCACCTTGTTAGAGGTAACACAAGGAGTAGAGCTGAGAAGCTTATGACATCTAATGAAGGATTTGCTGTTGTGATACACAGCTGTACACAGATATGTGTGCCACGATATATACAAAATGTAAATGTTGACGTCACATTAGCCATTTTAATATAATCTCCATCTTCGACCGCATGTAGTATAGATGTAATGAACTTTAGTACATCTGCTAACTTAATAAACTTGATGCACAAAGCGATAGCCAAGTGCAAAGACAAGGCATTAGTTGTGAGAGAAATGTGGACACCCCTTGGCTACTGATCATGTGTGCACAGATGTTTGTTGTGAGAGTAATGTGGACATACATTGGCTGCTGATCATGTGTGCAGAGATGCCTGTTGTGAGAGTAATGTGGACATACATTGGCTACTGATCATGTGTGCAGAGATGCTTGTTGTGAGAGTAATGTGTACATACATTGGCTACTGATCATGTGTGCTCAGATGCTTGTGAGAGTAATGTGGACATACATTGGCTACTGATCATGTGTGCACAGATGTTTGTTGTGAGAGTAATGTGGACATACATTGGCTACTGATCATGTGTGCACAGATGCTTGTTGTGAGAGTAATGTGGACATACATTGGCTACTGATCATGTGTGCACAGATGCTTGTTGTGAGATTAATGTGGACATACATTGGCTACTGATCATGTGTGCACAGATGTTTGTTTTGAGAGTAATGTGGACATACATTGGCTACTGATCATGTGTGCACAGATGTTTGTTGTGAGAGTAATGTGGACATACATTGGCTACTGATCATGTGTGCACAGATGCTTGTTTTGAGATTAATGTGGAAATACATTGGCTACAGATCATGTGTGCACAGATGTTTGTTGTGAGAGTAATGTGGACATACATTGGCTACTGATCATGTGTGCACAGATGTTTGTTGTGAGAGTAATGTGGACATACATTGGCTACTGATCATGTGTGCAGAGATGCTTGTTGTGAGAGTAATGTGGCCATACATTGGCTACTGATCATGTGTGCAGAGATGCTTGTTGTGAGAGTAATGTGGACATACATTGGCTACTGATCATGTGTGCAGAGATGCTTGATGTGAGAGTAATGTGGACATACATTGGCTACTGATCATGTGTGCACAGATGTTTGTTTTGAGAGTAATGTGGACATACATTGGCTACTGATCATGTGTGCAGAGATGCTTGTTGTGAGAGTAATGTGGACATACATTGGCTACTGATCATGTGTGCAGAGATGCTTTTTGTGAGAGTAATGTGGACATACATTGGCTACTGATCATGTGTGCACAGATGTTTGTTGTGAGAGTAATGTGGTCATACATTTGCTACTGATCATGTGTGCACAGATGTTTGTTGTGAGAGTAATGTGGACATACATTGGCTACTGATCATGTGTGCACAGATGTTTGTTGTGAGAGTAATGTGGACATACATTGGCTACTGATCATGTGTACACAGATGTTTGTTGTGAGAGTAATGTGGACATACATTGGCTACTGATCATGTGTGCACAGATGTTTGTTGTGAGAGTAATGTGGACATACATTGGCTACTGATCATGTGTGCACAGATGTTTGTTGTGAGAGTAATGTGGACATACATTGGCTACTGATCATGTGTGCACAGATGTTTGTTGTGAGAGTAATGTGGACATACATTGGCTACTGATCATGTGTGCAAAGATGTTTGTTGTGAGAGTAATGTGGACATACATTTGCTCCTGATCATGTGTACACAGATGCTTGTTGTGAGAGTAATGTGGACATACATTGGCTACAGATCATGTGTGCAGAGATGCTTGTTTTGAGAGTAATGTGGACATATATTGACTACTGATCATGTGTGCAGAGATGCTTGTTGTGAGAGTAATGTGGACATACATTGGCTACTGATCATGTGTGCAGAGATGCTTGTTGTGAGAGTAATGTGGACGTACATTGGCTACTGATCATGTGTGCACAGATGTTTGTTGTGAGAGTAATGTGGACATACATTGGCTACTGATCATGTGTGCTCAGATTCTTGTTGCCTGCTTGGACTGCAAACATAAAGCGAGGATGCTGTGAAATATATTGTGTTGTTACAACTGTATGTTGTGCTCATACGAGACATCTGAAGGAGGAAAATCCTATATTAATATAATCACTGATGCCACATATACAACGCTGTCGTCCTGGGCCGGTCCACATTTACTGTAAGACATTCGTATTCAGTTATCAGTATCACGTTCCAATCTGCAGTTGATAAGTTGTGTCAGTAAATATGTTACCATATATGTAAACAGCTAAGTGCATATCGAGTGTGTGTGGCAGAAACTGCAGGGAATGCGACTTTACCGTCGTTTTGTTCGCTTTCACTGTAAGTGATTGATACAAACAGCATTCTGTGCCTACACTGCTCGTGACCTCAACTGTCACGTTTCACTGGAAAATTTGAAGGTTAATACAAAACACTCTTTATAATGTCACAAATTCACCAGCACATGCACTTTCACTATTAAAAATTAATAGTTTGCTAAGAAGCCCTACATATGTTTCGGTCGGTTAACCGGCCATCATCAGGGGCGACTAGAGTTACATAATACAAACATATTCATTAGTTTATCCAGAGGTGTGGATTAAAAACAGTCAAGTGTGGGTATTATAAAACTGTAGTAACAAAATATTAAGTTCTAAAATTCACGTCGTATTTACGATCACTTCCAATGGTGTTGCACGACGTGTTGCAAATCACTTGTAGCGTACACTATGCTGTAGACATTGCGTTAGTTTTTGCTCACATTAAGTTGCGTATTTGATACTGTCCACTAGAAGTATGTTTTGCTATCTTGTTTACGTTGGTCGGTATTGTCCTTGCAGGCGGTACTCAGCTGTATATTATATTGGTTTTTGGCATGGTGTTACGTATATGTATTTGTTAGCTGTGGTGTAGTATCCGGGTGAGTGAGGTCTGTCTGCAGGCACACATCACTATTGCAGCTATGTAGGAAGAAGGGTGTAATACTGGAATGACGGCACATTGTGGATTCGTGTCCACGGCGGTCGCTTATCATTTCCTGTCGTAAACGAAGAGAGTAGAGGAAATCCTCGACACGTGACAGGCTGGTATGTTTTCCGGACTATAGTCTGTGTTAGATTGACCAGTACCGGTAACTCAGAGACTGGCTTAGCTAGAAGAAATATGTATATGTGATAATCAGAAGGAAAATCACCGCTGCAAGGTGACAGGTAGCAATTGACAAACCGATTGCCAGAGGAGCGGAGCCCTTCACGTCGGGTCTTCTGTCATCACACACTGATTCCACAGTAAGGACCAGAACGAAGGTGATCAGCGCCTACATAAAGAATGTCTGGGGCTGAATTTCTGTAAATAAATAGGGTGAAGTGTGTAGAATGGATTTATCTGGCTCAAGACATGGCCCATAAGCTCGCTCGTGGACGCACGGTACTGACTATGCTGGTGGCATATATTCGTAATTGTGTTGAGTTGCTAAGCGACTGGTAGCTTCTCCAATGAGCTAGTTACGTACGTTTATTGTTTGGGGGAGGAGAGGCGGAAGTTGCGACACAATGTCAGTGTAATGGCGGCCTGTTATTGTCCGGTCTGTCGTGTGAAACGTGGAGCGACAGTAGGGAGATGACTGACGGAAGGAATTGAAGTGCTGAAGTTAACGTATTGTAGTTACATTGTGTACTTGTGTGGACTTTTGTGGAGATGACTGACGGAGGGAAACTGAAGTGCTGAAGTTAAAGTGTCGTAGTTACATTTTGTACTTTTGTGGACTTTTTTGGAGATGACTGACAGAGGGAACTGAAGTGCTGAAGTTAACGTGTCGTAGTTACATTGTGTACTTGTGTGGACTTTTGAAACGTGGAGCGATAGTAGGGAGATGACTGACGGAGGGAAACTGAAGTGCTGAAGTTAACGTGACGTAGTTACATTGTGTACTTGTTTGGACTTTTGAAACTTGGAGCGATAGTAGGGAGATGACTGACGGAGGGAAACTGAAGTGCTGAAGTTAACGTGACGTAGTTACATTGTGTACTTGTTTGGACTTTTGAAACGTCGAGCGATAGTAGGGAGATGACTGACAGAGGGAACTGAATTGCTGAAGTTAACTTATCGTAGTAACATTGTGTACATCTGTGGACTTTTGAGGAGACGACTGACAGAGGGAACTGAAGTGCTGAAGTTATCGTGTCGTAGTTACATTGTGTACTTGAGTGGACTTTTGAAACGTGGAGCGATAGTAGGGAGATGACTGACGGAGGGAAACTGAAGTGCTGAAGTTAACGTGACGTAGTTACATTGTGTACTTGTTTGGACTTTTGAAACGTCGAGCGATAGTAGGGAGATGACTGACAGAGGGAACTGAATTGCTGAAGTTAACTTATCGTAGTAACATTGTGTACATCTGTGGACTTTTGAGGAGACGACTGACAGAGGGAACTGAAATGCTGAAGTTAACGTGTCGTAGTTATATTTTGTACTTCTGTGGACTTTTGTGGAGATGACTGACAGAGGAAACTGAAGTGCTGAAGTTATCGTGTCGTAGTTACATTGTGTACTTGTGTGGACTTTTGAAACGTGGAGCGATAGTAGGGAGATGACTGACGGAGGGAAACTGAAGAGCTGAAGTTAACGTGACGTAGTTACATTGTGTACTTGTTTGGACTTTTGAAACTTGGAGCGATAGTAGGGAGATGACTGACGGAGAGAAACTGAAGTGCTGAAGTTAACGTGACGTAGTTACATTGTGTACTTGTTTGGACTTTTGAAACGTCGAGCGATAGTAGGGAGATGACTGACGGAGGGAAACTGAAGTGCTGAAGTTAACGTGACGTAGTTACATTGTGTACTTGTTTGGACTTTTGAAACTTGGAACGATAGTAGGGAGATGACTGACGGAGGGAAACTGAAGTGCTGAAGTTAACGTGACGTAGTTACATTGTGTACTTGTTTGGACTTTTGAAACTTGGAGCGATAGTAGGGAGATGACTGACGGAGGGAAACTGAAGTGCTGAAGTTAACGTGTCGTAGTTACATTGTGTACTTCTGTGGACTTTTGTGAAACGTGGAGCGACAGTAGGGAGATGACTGACGGAGGGAAACAGAAGGGCTCAGAATTTAACGTGCAGTAGTTACGTTGTGTACTTCTGTAGACTTTTCCCACATTGAATCCGGAAATTTGTGAAGTGAAACGGGTGAATAACCGCTTTGTTACGGCCTGGCACAGTTTGTTAGCTACGTAGTAACAAGGTCAAAACTATAAAAATGGTTTCGTTTCTATGTACATATTTTTACGTACATAGTGTATGTATATAAACACTTGGGTATAACAGAGCTAAAACAGAAAAACCGGGCTGGCAATTGTCATGTAAGTAGTTATATAAAGATATGCAGTTTTTGCAAACTACTCGTGTTATTAAGCAATACGTATGTTAATGTGTCTTGAGTACAAACATATATAAACTGCGCAGTTACAGCATTTGACTGTAACATTTGTGTAGTCAGAGATAAGGTTACAGTCAAAATAAGCTTATTGCGTATGCAGCGCCAAACGATTTGAGAACTTTTGCTTGGTGTTATCTAAATAACTAACTACACGGTCACAGTCCTCCTTGAGAAACTGGTAGTTCCTCAGCTAGTCAACAATCTCCTGCATTTTAAGGAACCGCAATGTCATTACCTTACTCACAACAGCTCGCACTGTCTGTGAGTGTGAGTCACTCAATTCCGTCCACGTACTTGCATCCTATTTGCAACATCAATTTCAATATCATACTTCCATCTTCGCTTAGGTCCTACCAGTGGCCCTTTTCCTCACGTTTCCCCACCAAACCCCTGTATGACACTCTCATCTCCGCCATAAATTCAGCATTCCCCGCCCATCACACTCTTCTTCATTTCAACACACAAATAATATTCGGTAAGCAGTGCAAATCATGAAGATCGTCATTATGTTTTGTAACGTGACGAAATGTTTATATAGAATTGAAATTATTTAAAAATGCATAAATTGTGAAGCAAACCGTGTTGACAGTTACTTAGTAAGACATATGTTGCCCTGCCATAACTCAGGCTGTTAGTGGACGGCCTCTCACCACCTAGGCCCGAATTCTTTGGTGGTCGGTCCATGTGGAATTTGTGGTGGACGAAGTTGCACTGGGACAGGTTTTTCTCCGCGTACTTCGGTTTTCCTCTGTCAGTATCATTCCAGCGGTGCTCAATTACTTGGAAAAATAAAAAAAACTGATATTTCTCTTTGTCTTTATCACAAGGTTGCACAAGAAGCCTTAAGGCTGCGGTGCGTCCGTAGCATCTGCTGCGGGACCCTTCAATAAAGAAAAAGAGATATGCAACCCTGAGTTGTGTGTGTCTGTGTGATATAACGTTAAAAGTACATCTCTGTTATTTACAAATA
Source organism: Reticulitermes speratus (assembly GCA_021186555.1). Lineage (NCBI taxonomy): Eukaryota > Metazoa > Arthropoda > Insecta > Blattodea > Rhinotermitidae > Reticulitermes > Reticulitermes speratus. Next base: position 1,219,316 of record JAJKFL010000042.1, read on the forward strand.
CAGGAAAATCTGACAAAAAAATTCTTATATCGCAAGCTACAGCCAGGAAACTTATGGTGTCAGAAGCGGTCAACAGTGGTTTAAAGAAACAACTAGAAGTTAAAGAAGAAGTTCTAAAGAGTATCAATGAGAAACAGACACAGCTGCAGACTGACATCGTCGGCCTAACAAAGACAGTGCAGTCACTGATCCAGAAGATAAAATGGCTGTGTGGGGACACTGGAACAACTGCAGACTACCATCGATGGCGTAACAAAGACAGTGGAGTCACTCAACCAGATGCCACAATTGCTGTGTGAGCTACCGAAGGATGGAAGTACATGTGAGAAAACAGCTGTCACAGTAAGTTCATTGAAGTACCTTAGAAAATCATCCGCGTCAAACTTGCGTCAAATATCAACGTTTCGGAGAACTGTTCTACAACCATCATCAGGGTCACATTTGTATAATGGTCTTGCACCACTTGTTTATATATATAGAGTTGTGTTAGCGATTTGCACCGGCTGAAAGTGTGAGTCGACTGCAGCGCCTGCAGATGTGTGCGGCCGCTAATTAATTGTGACGTTGGTAAAGATAGCGACCTTGGGATCGGACTGACGAAATGTGGGATACTGAGATACTTAGTGTTACATAGCGGTGAATACTTTAGTGTTAATACGTACCGGCCTGCTTAGCTGTGTTGCACAAATTGTGCGTACCGTACAGTACAGTAAGCTGTCTGTTACTGAGATACTTAGTGTTACATAGCGGTGAATAGTTTAGTGTTAATACGTACCGGCCTGCTTAGCTGTGTTGCACAAATTGTGCGTACCGTACAGTAGAGTAAGCTGTCTGTTACTGAGACACTTAGTGTTACATAGCGGTGAATAGTTTAGTGTTAATACGTACCGGCCTGCTTAGCTGTGTTGCACAAATTGTGCGTACCGTACAGTACAGTAAGCTGTCTGTTACTGAGACACTTAGTGTTACATAGCGGTGAATAGTTTAGTGTTAATACGTACCGGCCTGCTTAGCTGTGTTGCACAAATTGTGCGTACCGTACAGTACAGTAAGCTGTCTGTTACTGAGACACTTAGTGTTACATAGCGGTGAATAGTTTAGTGTTAATACGTACCGGCCTGCTTAGTTGTGTTGCACAATTTGTGCGAACCGTACAGTACAGTAAGCTGTCTGTTACTGAGACACTTAGTGTTACATAGCGGTGAATAGTTTAGTGTTAATACGTACCGGCCTGCTTAGTTGTGTTGCACAATTTGTGCGAACCGTACAGTACAGTAAGCTGTCTGTTACTGAGATACTTAGTGTTACATAGCGGTGAATAGTTTAGTGTTAATACGTACCGGCCTGCTTAGTTGTGTTGCACAATTTGTGCGAACCGTACAGTACAGTAAGCTGTCTGTTACTGAGATACTTAGTGTTACATAGCGGTGAATACTTTAGTGTTAATACGTACCGGCCTGCTTAGCTGTGTTGCACAAATTGTGCGTACCGTACAGTACAGTAAGCTGTCTGTTACTGAGATACTTAGTGTTACATAGCGGTGAATAGTTTAGTGTTAATACGTACCGGCCTGCTTAGCTGTGTTGCACAAATTGTGCGTACCGTACAGTAGAGTAAGCTGTCTGTTACTGAGACACTTAGTGTTACATAGCGGTGAATAGTTTAGTGTTAATACGTACCGGCCTGCTTAGCTGTGTTGCACAAATTGTGCGTACCGTACAGTACAGTAAGCTGTCTGTTACTGAGACACTTAGTGTTACATAGCGGTGAATAGTTTAGTGTTAATACGTACCGGCCTGCTTAGCTGTGTTGCACAAATTGTGCGTACCGTACAGTACAGTAAGCTGTCTGTTACTGAGACACTTAGTGTTACATAGCGGTGAATAGTTTAGTGTTAATACGTACCGGCCTGCTTAGTTGTGTTGCACAATTTGTGCGAACCGTACAGTACAGTAAGCTGTCTGTTACTGAGATACTTAGTGTTACATAGCGGTGAATAGTTTAGTGTTAATACGTACCGGCCTGCTTAGCTGTGTTGCACAAATTGTGCGTACCGTACAGTACAGTAAGCTGTCTGTTACTGAGATACTTAGTGTTACATAGCGGTGAATAGTTTAGTGTTAATACGTACCGGCCTGCTTAGCTGTGTTGCACAAATTGTGCGTACCGTACAGTACAGTAAGCTGTCTGTTACAGTTAGTGTTGCTCATGTCTGCCTGTCGATATGTCATGTGTATGTATTATGTGTCATGCAATATGAATTGGCTTAAAGACATTCAGAAATTAGGTTGTAATAGGAATATCCGTGTCTGGGAAGACCACAGCTTTACGGGAACCTGGGGGTTAGGTAAACCGCGGGCTTCATGATGACTAATCAAATTATACCGAAGTTCCTTTTTTCGTTTCCACAAGAAATGGCTAAAAAGTTGGTCACAGAACACAAGTATCAGAAGCCTCAGGCAATACGTACGTCTGTGGAAATGCATGTGTCTGTAAAATTGTTTGAGATGTCATTACAGCGCTGTTCGTAGTTAAATTTTATATTTTTTATGGTGAAGCTATTCACCGCTTTTTTTTCAACAAAGTAACAACAATTTCCCAGAAGGTTTCTTAACCCCTGCTGTCCTATTTTGTACTCTTCTGGTCCTATATATCTGCATGTAATTTCATGTCACTCTTATGTGGACTTTCTTAGGTAATCATAGTTATTCTGCACTTTAAACCCGATGGGAATAACTTCAAATTTCTAACTGCCATCATGCATGTAACTGCCGCCTTACAAGCAATATTTTGCACACAATATCTTGGCACACTTTTGTTCTCGCTCCGTACCAAATTCCACTCGCCATGTTCCAACGGTCCATTAGTTATCAGAATCAAACCGACAGCTAAACAAATTGTGTGAACTGCCAGCAAATTATTTTACATCCTCTAAAACAAAATTGCCTTTGTAAAAGCGCATATTTTCAAACAATGTATTACCACAAGTAATTTCATGTCCTCACGTTAAGTATCACAATTATAGCTGTGACGTCACAAGATCGTCAGTCCGCCATGTTGCCATTAAATAGTGCAGTAATTAAAAGTTACATGTTTGTAGTGTAATGTGATGGCATAGCCTTCATACGAAGATACGTGAAAGTCGGTCAGATGCTTAAAGTGTTGAAACGTAAGTCAGTGTGTGGAACTTGGTTGGTGAGTGATTGCTGTGCTGGGAAGTAGTCTGATAATACGTGTATATGTGTGTAGCTGATAAATACAGTTGTATAAACTTCAGGTACAATAAATGTGTGCCTGTGCTTAGCTAAGCACCACGCCGTGAAGGTGTATGGCGGAGTGCAGGCATAGTTCCACTCAGCCTTGAGCTCGAACCTAAATTGAGATAAGAAGAAAGATTGACGCCCCGGCCGCTTTATCATTTGGAAAAATAAGGGCACTGCTCATTTCTCCCATTCTGTCACACAAAACTGATTTTTAGCCATTCCAATTTCTTCTACAGCATGGTTCTTCAAACTGTGGTACGCGTACCGCTACTAAAAAGCCTACCATTCTGTACTGATACTCGGCGACAATAGAAATCGAAATATAACAAGGCAGGCAAGGTACGTATAACGTACAATTAAGGCGCGTTCACGTAGCCATTGTTGCCGTGGAAAAGCAATAAGTGTTACATATTTTGTGTTTGTGTCTGTAGCCTTAGCTATCCAGCATGCAAAGCGCATGCGCTGTATTATATTGTCATCTGTGGCCTGTCTGGCTGTACGATATTTTTGCACATTATCTCATAAACGGCACGATTTTCGGAAAAACTTTTTTGGACGTAAAAGATGTTTTGATTTATTCCACAACCTTTTTGTGAGGCATAATTTATTCTAAGAATTGAGAGAGACGTTATCGTAAGTGTACATAGGTCTTCATGATAAATATCCGTTATTCTTCTCAGGTTTTAATGAAACTTGAATTTTCTCGCCAAATTTTCTAAAACTACTCAAATTGAAGATTCGTCTAGTTGGAACCGAGTTGGTCCTTGCAGGCGGAGAGGCAAAACAAAGCTAACAGTCGCTTTCGTAGTTTTACAAACACGCCTAAAAGGGATGAAAATTTTGAAATGTTTGCCAGTGTGCAGTGTTGCTGGCCACATTGTGTAACCCATCCCCGCTGTCAGTCAGTTTCTAAAATTTCAACTCTGCTGTTTATAAACATATATTATTGGTGCTACATTGAAACTGTTTAATTTAATTTAATGGTACGGTAGGGAAAATGTCTGAGAACCTTCTTTCTACAGGTCTGCCAGGATCTCCTTAAAGCTGCTAAATCCGGCGATGTTAACACTGCAAAGATCTTGTTTAAATACAGCAATGAAAACTGCACTGACGATGATAAGTACCGCAATATACCGCTGACATAAGCTGCTAGATATGGCTATGTGGAGGTGGTGCGAGTGTTGCTGGAGGTTGGCGCTAACGTAGAAGAGCTAATGCTCATCAGAATACCGCTGTGCATCTAGCAGCCTTGAATGGACGTCTGGACGTGTGCCGTCTGTTGCTGGCTGGGGAGCGAAGGTGGATCCTCTGGACGGGGGGAAATACACTCCGCTGAATTACGCGGCAGGGGGGGGGGACATTTGTCTGTGGTGAAGCTGCTTGTGGAGAGGGAGCAGATGTTAGTGTGAAGGATGGCGACGGTAAGACCGCGAGTGACGTGGCGCTGAGTTCGGGGAAGAAAGATGTGGCAGATTGGCTGGATGCGGTAACACGTGGCTAAGGACCATTAACTGTATGAAACAGTGGTAAACTATATGTACCGAACATTCAACATGTCTGCATTCAGACCACAAGTGTATTTAGTGGCTTTGTACAATAAAGAGCCTTTTTTTATCCTATCCACTCAGATCTTTTAGGCAGATGGCAGAGAGTGTAGCCTCGCCGCTATTGCAGTTTTCCGTGAGCTCGGTTCCATGCAACTTAGTTCTATGTATTGCCTGTAGTATCTAGTTTGACTCAGTATATTTAACGAGGGTGCTGAAGATAACATTTTCCTTCCACTCAGAAACACTTACTGTGCACACAGTACTCATGCAACTTCAGTCACTGTGGACTTTTCTGAAACGGTCAGGAAACATTTGATGGTGTGTGTGTGTGTGTGCAGCTTGTCCCACTTACCAGTTCGCCTTTTCACCCCCAGCCAACAGTTATCATGTAAACTTAACGCTGTATTTACCGTGCATTTTCAAATGAGATATGTTCAATAAACACTAACTAATGCACATAAACTTTTTCACAATAGTTTATTCTTAAAATACCCCTATACGTATTTCGGTGGTTTAAACCACCATTTCAGGGGTCGTGGAGATTATATGCATAGACTTTACAGTTTTACATGTATGGTTATATTTCTATATGTAGAATACGAGTGGTCTGATATTGTCCACTTCGTACAGTATGTAAAATAAATTACTATAAAATAAATTAAAAGTTGCTAAAATGTTTACATAATTTGTAGTTAGCCTTAAAATTAGTGGCAGATTGGCCTTGTAAAATAAGGTCATCTGTGTGTAACATGTGCTGCGTGACGCAAGTGTCGCGTTGTAGCAGAGTGATGACTTATCACTCTGCTACAACGCAGAACTTCCGCTTATGTAAACAGCTCAATTCGATTAGAGTGGGTGCGGCACAAACTGCAGGGATTGCGACTTCACCGTCGTTTTGGGCGTTTTCACAGTGAGTGGTTGATACAAACAGCATTCTGTGCACACAGTGCACAGAATGCTGTTTGAGGGAGATGACTGATAGAAAGAACTGAAGTGCTGAAGTTAACGTGTCGTAATTACATTGTGTAATTGTGTGGACTTTTGTGGAGATGACTGACGGAGGGAAATGAAGTGCTGAAGTAAACGTGTCGTAGTTAGATTGTGTAATAGTGTGGACTTTTGTGAAACGTGGAGCGACAGTAGGAGATGTTGACAGAGGGAACTGAAATGCTGAAGTTAACGTGGCGTAGTTACATTGTGTACTTGTGTGGACTTTTGTGGAGATGACTGACGGAGGGAACTGAAGCCTGTTGTTAACGTGTCGTAGTTACATTGTGTACTTGTGTGGATTTTGTGGAGATGACTGACGGAGGGAAACTGAAGTGTTGAAGTTAACGTGTCGTAGTTACATTGTGTACTTCTGTGGACTTTTGTGGAGATGACTGACAGAGGGAACTGAAGCTTGTAGTTAACGTGTCGTAGTTACATTGTGTACTTGTGTGGATTTTGTGGAGATGACTGACGGAGGGAAACTGAATTGCTGAAGTTAACGTGTCGTAGTTACATTGTGTACTTGTGTGGACTTTTGTGGAGATGACTGACGTAGGGAAATGAAGTGCTGAAGTTAACGTGTCGTAGTTACATTTGTAATTTGTGGACTATTGTGAAACGTGAAGCGACAGTAGGGAGATGACTGACACAGGGAACTGAAGTGCTGAAGTTACACGTGCGTAGTTACATTGTGTTTTGTGTGGACTTGTGGAGATGACTGAGTAGGGAAACTGAAGTGCTGAAGTTAACGTGTCGTAGTTATGTGATTGTAATTCTGTGGACATTTGTGAAACGTGGAGCGACAGCAGGGAGATGATGCAGAGGAACTGAAGTGTTGAAGTTACATTGTGTACATGTGTGGAATTTTGTGGAGATGTCTGACGGAGGGAAACTGAAGTGCTGAAGTTAACGTGTGTAGTTACATTGTATACTTGTGTGGACTTTTGTGGAGATGACTAACAGAGGAACTGATGTGTTAAAGTTAACTGTCCTAGTTAATTGTGTACGTCTGTGACTTTTGTGGAGATAACGAGTAGGGAAACTGAAGTGTCAGAAGTTAGCGTGTTGTAGTTATATTGTGTAATTCTGTGGACAATTTTGAACTGGAGGACAGTAGTGAGATGACTGATAGAAAGAACTGAAGTGTGAAGTTAACGTGTCGTAGTTACATTGTGTAATTCTGTGGACTTTTTGTTGATGACTGACAGAGGGAGACTGAATTGCTGAAGTTAATTTGTCGTAGTTACATTGTGTATTACTGTGGATTTTGTGGGAATGACTGACGGAGGATACTGACGTGCTGAAGTTAACGTGTCGAGGTTACATTGTGTAATTCTGTGGACTTTTTTGGAGATGTACTGAAGGAAGGAAACTGAAGTGCTGAAGTTAACGTGTCGTAGTTACATTGTGTAATTCTGTGGACATTTTTTGAGATGACTGACGGAGTGAAACTGAAGTGCTGAAGTAACGTGGACAGTTACATTTGTATTCTTTAGGCTTTTGTGAACGTGAGCGACATAGGAGATGACTGATAGAGGAACTGATGTGTCGAGGTTAACGTGTCGTAGTTAAATTATGTACTTCTGTGGACGTTTGTGGAGATGACTTACGTAGGGAAACTGAAGTGCTCAAGTTAACGTGACATAGTTACATTGTGTAATTCTGTGGACATTTTTGGAGATGACTGACAGAGGGAGACTGAATTGCTGAAGTTAATTTGTCGTAGTTACATTGTGTATTACTGTGGATTTTATGGGGATGACTGACGGAGGGAAACTGACGTGCTGAAGTTAACGTGTCGAAGTTACATTGTGTAATTCTGTGGACGTTTTTGGAGATGTCTGAAGGAGGGAAACTGAAGTGCTGAAGTTAACGTGTCGTAGTTACAATGTGTATTTCTGTGGACGTTTGTGAAGATGACTGACGAAGTGAAACTGAAGTGCTTAAGTATACGTGGCACAGTTACATTGTGTATTTCTGTTGGCTTTTGTGAAAACGTGGAGCGACAATAGGGAGATGACTGATAGAAGAAACTGATGTGTTCGAGTTTAACGTGTCGTATTGTAATTATGTACTTCTGTGGACGTTTGTGAAGATGACTTACGTAGGGAAACTGAAGTGCTGAATTTAACGTGACATAGTTACATTGTGTAATTCTGTGGACATTTGTGGAGATGATTGACAGAGGGAGACTGAATTGCTGAAGTTAATTTATCGTAGTTACATTGTGTATTACTGTGGATTTTGTGGAGATGACTGACAGAGGGAAACTGATGTGTTGAAATTAACATGTCGTAGTTACATTTTGTTTTTCTGTGGACTTATGTGGAGATGACTGACAGGTAAACTGAAGTGCTGAATTTAACGTGTCGTAGTTACATTGTGTACTTCTGTGGACTTTTGTAAAGATGACTGTCTGAGGGAAACTAAAGTGCTGAAGTTAACATGTCGTACTTACATTGTGTACTTCTGTGGACTTTTTTGGAGATGACTGACAGAGGGAAACTAAAGTGCTGTTGTTAACGTGTCGTAGTTACATTGTGTACTTCTGTGGACTTTTTTGGAGATGACTGACAGAGGGAAACTAAAGTGCTGAATTTAACGTGACATAGTTACATTGTGTAATTCTGTGGACATTTGTGGAGATGACTGACAGAGGGAGACTGAATTGCTGAAGTTAATTTATCGTAGTTACATTGTGTATTACTGTGGATTTTGTGGAGATGACTGACAGAGGGAAACTGATGTGCTGAAGTTAACATGTCGTAGTTACATTTTGTTTTTCTGTGGACTTTTGTAGAGATGACTGACAGGTAAACTGAAGTGCTGAAGTTAACGTGTCGTAGATACATTGTGTACTTCTGTGGACTTTTGTAAAGATGACTGACTGAGGGAAACTAAAGTGCTGAAGTTAACGTGTCGTAGTTACATTGTGTACTTCTGTGGACTTTTTTGGAGATATCTGACAGAGGGAAACTAAAGTGCATATGTTAACGTGTCGTAGTTACATTTTCCTTTCTGTGGACTTTTGTGGAGTCGACTGACAGAGGGAAACTAATGTGCTGAAATTAACGTGTCGTAGTTACATTTTGCCCTTGTGTGGACTTTTGTGGAGATGAGTGACGGAGGGAAACTGAAGTGGTGAATTTAACATGTCGTAGTTACATTGTGTACTTCTGTGGTCTTTTCAGAGATGGTTGCCAGAACTTCATGTACTGAAACGGGTGGACAACCGCTTTCGCTATGGCGTGATACAGTTTGTTAGTTACTTAGTAACAATGTCAAATGTTATGTGTCTACGTAGGTATTTTTCGTACATATGTATGTAAATACGTGGGCATTTAAATGCAGATTTATGTGGCTATTTCCTCCAAAGCATTAGTGACTAGTAACAAACTACCAGACTGCACGGTGTCACATATTCAACTAATCACCTGTTTGTTTACAGAGCAACAACAATGTTTCGTGTTACCTTCTCTCTGCAGTTGCTGCTTGTGGTATTGATACTGCGGCAGTCAGCTGCAATTTCTGATCAGTGCAGTAAACAACAGGATGAAATATCTCGTTTGGAGAGAGATACAGTGAGTATAAGAGAGTTGAAGGACAAGAACGAATTTCTGGTCCTCAAATATTATATGAGTGGTTATTATAGTAGCTTAATTACGTGTCGTCACTGTGATACATTTATGTGTAGACCAATGTTATGTGAGTGGTCATTATTCTGTGCATGTGTCGTCACTGTGATACAGTTATATGTATTCCAATGTTATGTGAGTGGTTAGTATATTGTGCATGTGTCGTCACTGTGATACAGTTATATGTAGCCCAATGTTATGTGAGTGGTTATTATACTGTGCATGTGTCGTCACTGTGATACAGTTATATGTAGCCCAATGTTATGTGAGTGGTTAGTATACTGTGCATGTGTCTTCACTGTTATACAGTTATATGTAGCCCAATGTTATGTGAGTGGTTAGTATACTGTGCATGTGTCGTCACTGTGATACAGTTATATGTAGCCCAATGTTATGGGAGTGGTTAGTATACTGTGCATGTGTCGTCACTGTGATACAGTACTATGTAGTCCAATGTAATGACGTCACTTGATAAATAGCGGTGGTATTCTCCTTAATTTTTCAATTCTTATCTTTGCTGTTCTAATAAAGTTAGTTAACTGTATTTGAAGAACGTTAATCTACTTGAAGTTTTTTCTCATTTAATGAAAGTACGTTCTCACTTCAGTATAAAGCAGTAAGCATGTTCCCGCGTCTTAAATAAGCTCACAAATAGACGCCAACTCTGCATGTTACAGCACGTTAACTGTCAATTTTTGGAATAAGAGTACTCGATATCAGAGACTGGATATATTTCGTGCATGGTATGGAGAAATGAGAAAATTTGTCAAAGTAACAACAATTTCCCAGGACAGTTCTTAACACCTGCTTTCCTATTCCACAGCCTTCTGGTCCTGCATATCTGTACGTTATCTTGTTTAATTGTTGTGTTGATCTCCTTACGTCATATAGACACTGTGTACTTTAAACTGTAACAAGTCACATCAAAGTTCTAACTGCCATCATGCATGTAACTGCCGCCTTACAAGCAATATTTTGCACACAATATCTTGGCACACTTTTGTTCTCGCTCCGTACCAAATTCCACTCGCCATGTTCCAACGGTCCATCAGTTATCAGAATCAAACAGAACCAAACAAATTGTGTGAACTGTCAGAAAATTATTTTACAGCATAAAAAAAACAAAATTACCTTTGTAAAACCGCATATTTTCAAACAATGTATTACCACAAATAATTTCATGTCCTCACGTTAAGTATCACAATTATAGCTGTGACGTCACAAGCTCGCCAGTCCGCCATGTTGCCATTACATAGTGCAGTAAGTTGAAGTTATATGTTTGTAGTGTAATGCGATGACATAGCCTTCGTACGAAGTTTCGTGAAAGTCGGTCAGATGCTTAAAGTGTTTAAACGTAAGTCAGTGTGTGGAACTTGGTTGGTGAGTGATTGCTGTGCTGGGAAATTGTCTGATAATACGTGTATATGTGTGTAGCTGATAAGTACAGTTGTATAAACTTTAGGTACAGTAAATATGTGCCGGTGCTTAATTAAGCACCGCGCCATGAAGTGAGTGCAGGCACAGTTCCACACAGTCTTGATCTCGACCCTAGATTGAGACAAATAGACATTTTCATTCCCCGGCCGCCTTACCGTTGGGGAAAAACGCACTGCTCATTTCTCCCATTCTGTCACACAAAAATGATTCTTTAGCCATTCCAATTTCTTCTACAGCATGGTTTTTCAAACTGTGGTACGCGTACCACTACTAATAAGCCTACCATTCTGTACTGATATGCGGCGTCAATAGAAATCTAAATATAACAAGGCAGACAAGGTACGTGTAATGTAATATTGAGGCGTGTTATTCTAAACATTTTTGCCGTGGAAAAGCAATAAGTGTTACATAGTCTGCGTGTGTCTGTACCCTTAGTTATTAGCATGCAATGCGCATGCGCTGTATTATCTGTCTGACTTTATCATGTTCTACCACATTATCTAATAAAGGCACGATTTTCGGAAAAAATTTATTGAACGTAAAATGTATGTTTTGATTTTCTCTAAAAACGTTTTTCTGAGACATTTTTCATTCTAAGAAGAATTGAGAGAGGCGTTATTTAAAGTGTACAAAGGTCTTCATATAAAGTATCCGATATTCTTGTCAGGGTTTAACGAAACTTGAATTTTCTCGACAAATTTTCGAAAAATATTGAAATTGAAGATCCTTCTGGTGGGTACCGACTTGTTCCATGAAGACGGACGGACAGAAATGACAAAGCTAATAGTCGCTTTTCACGGTTTTGCAAACGCGCCTAAAAACGGATGAAAATTTTAAAAGGTAAATAAGGCACAAGCCATATATTTTTGCCAGTGTGCAGTGTCAGCTTCCCCGCTGTCAGCCATTTTCTAAAATTTCAGCTCTTCTGCTTAAAAACATATATTATTGGTGTTACATTGAAACTGTTTATTTCATTTAGTGGTACGGTAGTGAAAATGTCTGAGAACCTTCTTTCTACAGGTCTGCCAGGATCTCCTTAAAGCTGCTAAATACGGCGACGTGAACACTGCAAAGATCTTGTTTAAATGCAGCAATGACAAATGCACAGACGATGATAGGTACCGTAACACACCGCTGACATATGCAGCTAGATATGGCTATGTGGAGGTGGTGCGAGTGTTGCTGGAGGGTGGCGCCAACGTAGATAGAGCTAATGTTGTTCGGAGTACCGCTCTGCATCTAGCAGGCGGGTATGGACGTCTGGATGTGTGCCGTCTGCTGCTGGACTGGGGAGCGAAGGTGGATGCTCTGAACAGGTGGAAAAACACTCCGCTGCATTATGCGGCACAGTGGGGACATTTGTCTGTGGTGAAGCTGTTTGTGGAGAGGGGAGCAGATGTTAATGTGAAGGGTTATGGCGGTCGGAACGCGAGTGACATGGCACGGAATTGGGGACACAAAGCTGTGTCAGATTGGCTGGACTCGGTAACGCGTGGCTAAGGACCGTTAACTGTATAAAGCACAGTGGTAACTATATGTACCGAACATTCAGCATGTCTGCATTCAGGCCACACAGTGTATTTATTGGCTTTGTATAATTATCACAATAAAGAACCTTTTTTTATCCGACAACTCACATCACTGTTTACTCAGATCTTTTTGCCTGACGGCAGAGAGTGTAGCGCTCGCCGATAATCGCAATTTTCCGTGAGCGCGGTTCCATGCATCTTATTTCTATGTACTGCCTGTAGTACCGGGTTTGACTCATTATATTTAACAAGGGTACGGAAAATAACATTTTCCTTTCCACTCAGAAACACTTACTGTGCACACAGTAATCATGCAACTTCAGTCAATGTGGAATTTTCTGAAACGGTCAGGAAACATTTGATGACGATGATGATGATGATGATGATGTGTGTATGCATGTGTGTGTGTGTGTGTGTGTGTGTGTGTGTGTGTTTGTGAGTGTGTGTGTGTGCAGCGCGTCCCACTTACCAGCTCGCCTCTTCACCCTCCACCCAACAGTTAGCATGTAGTTTGGTCTGTACTACAACACAGTCTGTATTACTGTTAAATGTTGTGTGTTAAGTGGAACATTGTGGTGACACTGCTGGATAGTGTACGGCCATACTGTTCGTAACATCTGGTGACAGTTCTTTAGTGTTGCTGGTCACCGAAGTGTGTTCTTAAAAACTGTGAGGATGCTTGGATGTGTGACAGGACATAACGTGAACCTTTATCGTGTCTAGAATAATACGTGTGTAATATATAAATGGATATGTCAACCAACAACTGCACTGGTCAAGTTTTATTTAACACTTTACAATTGCGCTACATATGTTTCGGTCACAAAGTGACCATCATCAGGGGCTTCGTACGCACGTGTGTGCAGTTCACTTCAACATATGTAGGGCAATTGTAAAGTGTTAAATAAAACTTAACTAGTGCAGTTGTTGGTTGACATATCCATTTATATATTACCATAATGCACGGTGAACAAAAAAGTCAAGTTAAAAATGTGTGTAACTTTGTTGGCCGTTGCTCTGCTGAAGTCAGTGTGAATTAATACAAAAATGGAACCTGATATTGTGCTTATAACTTAGATTTGTGTTATGTTTGTGATAGCATGGCACAGCCCATATTTCTTTAATTCATTGGAATTGGAAGAGAATTCTTTACAAAGTTGATAACAGGACGCCAAATGCACACACCACATTTGTCTAAGTAAGAACAATTCATTATCCAAACAGTAAGTTTATTTGATGATTAAGAACCGCAGAACAAAATAGTTGGTCCAGAGCCTGTGCATGACATGTAGGAGTGACGGTGTGCTAACTAAGGTGTGGCGTACAGCAGTGTAGCAGTGTAGGAGTGACGGTGTGCTAATTAAGGTGTGGCGTACAGCAGTGTAGCAATGTAGGAGTGACGGTGTGCTAACTAAGGTGTGGCGTACAGCAGTGTAGCAGTGTAGGAGTGACGGTGTGCTAACTAAGGTGTGGCGTACAGCAGTGTAGCAGTGTAGGAGTGACGGTGTGCTAACTAAGGTGTGGCGTCCAGCAGTGTAGCAGTGTAGGAGTGACGGTGTGCTAACTAAGGTGTGGCGTACAGCAGTGTAGGAGAAGGAGTGACGGTGTGCTAACTAAGGTGTGGCGTACAGCAGTGTAGCAATGTAGGAGTGACGGTGTGCTAATTAAGGTGTGGCGTACAGCAGTGTAGCAGTGTAGGAGTGACGGTGTGCTAACTAAGGTGTGGCGTACAGCAGTGTAGGAGAAGGAGTGACGGGTGTGCTAACTAAGGTGTGGCGTACAGCAGTGTAGCAGTGTAGGAGTGACGGTGTGCTAACTAAGGTGTGGCGTACAACAGTGTAGCAGTGTAGGAGTGACGGTGTGCTACTAAGTTGTGGCGTACAGCAGTGTAGCAGTGTAGAAGTGACGGTGTGCTAACTAAGGTGTGGCGTACAGCAGTGTAGCAGTGTAGGAGTGACGGTGTGCTAACTAAGGTGTGGCGTACAGCAGTGTAGCAGTGTAGGAGTGACGGTGTGCTAACTAAGTTGTGGCGTACAGCAGTGTAGGAGTGTAGGAGTGACGGTGTGCTAACTAAGGTGTGGCGTACAGCAGTGTAGCAGTGTAGGAGTGACGGTGTGCTAACTAAGGTGTGGCGTACAGCAGTGTAGCAGTGTAGGAGTGACGGTGTGCTAACTAAGTTGTGGCGTACAGCAGTGTAGCAGTGTAGTAGTGACGGTGTGCTAACTAAGGTGTGGCGTACAGCAGTGTAGCAGTGTAGGAGTGACGGTGTGCTAACTAAGTTGTGGCGTACAGCAGTGTAGCAGTGTAGGAGTGACGGTGTGCTAACTAAGGTGTGGCGTACAGCAGTGTAGCAGTGTAGGAGTGACGGTGTGCTAACTAAGTTGTGGCGTACAGCAGTGTAGCAGTGTAGGAGTGACGGTGTGCTAACTAAGGTGTGGCGTACAGCAGTGTAGCAGTGTAGGAGTGACGGTGTGCTAACTAAGTTGTGGCGTACAGCAGTGTAGGAGTGTAGGAGTGACGGTGTGCTAACTAAGGTGTGGCGTACAGCAGTGTAGCAGTGACGGTGTGCTAACTAAGTTGTGGCGTACAGCAGTGTAGGAGTGTAGGAGTGACGGTGTGCTAACTAAGTTGTGGCGTACAGCAGTGTAGGAGTGTAGGAGTGACGGTGTGCTAACTAAGTTGTGGCGTACAGCATTGTAGCAGTGTAGAAATGACGGTGCGCTCAGGGGTCAAGTGTAGACACAGTGCGTGAATATTTGAGCTCATAAGGTAAAGTTCTCCCTAGACGGGCCATGAAGGGCCAGAGGGAAAGTACAGGTACAGATCTACTCTTTCTTTAACCTCGGCGCTTGATGTGAATGGGTGGTCAACGCCACGCCCCGGCCGCTTTACCCCCGGGAAAGGAACTCGGTAGCCATTGTGTAGGAGGCCCATACATCCCGAAATTAATGTAGACAAATTTAGTATAACTACGAGTTCTCATGCTTTCGCTATGGTGTAGCTGAGAAAATGCTCTTTCGCTAACCCGAAACGTCGAAAACCAACTTTTGCCTCACAACATTCCAGAAGAGCGAGTATCTAAACTAGTGTAAGAACTTGCCAAAGACAGGAAGATACTGTTACATAAATATCAGCGCCTGTAGCCGTAAGTTCGTGTTTGTTGTGTTGTTACACTGTAAATGTGCATTGTATAATGTGACGTTAAGAGCACACGCTGTGTAGGACTGAAGTCTCTGCAGTAATGCAGTTGGCTGTGCTGTTTATACAGGCCTGTCACTGCAGTATAAACAGGCACAGTCTGCATAACGGACAGCAGTCACACTGCAGGTATCGGCCACTTGCTGCAGTCACACTGGTCAGTGCTGTACCTTACTGACATAGGAACTGTGCTTTGTAACGGTACGTGCTGGTACTGCTTACCGGAACGTAGTGTCAGTCTTTACAAAAGAACTGCGAAAAGCGTCTCTTAGCTTCGTCGTGTCTGTCCGCATGAACGGCGTCGAATCCCGTTAGGCTGATTTTTGTGAAATACCGTATTTGAGATTTTCCCCAAAATTTGTGAGTACTTACGGACTTTGGTTGAAATCTGGCAGAAGTAACAGACACCTGTGCTGTGTTTTTGTCGTCTGTCGCCGTGACCGGTCTTACAGCTGAGAGAGGCTGTGTTGTCTGTGCGGTACGCGCTGAGCCTGCGGCAGACATTTGGTCAGACCGACATGACCGCCACACTGACAGATACAAAGTGCGTGGTGTGCGTACACTAAAGGACAGGAGACGTAGGGTGGCCGAAGCTGAGGACAAATACACTACGATGTAAGGTAAAGGTAAAGGTAGAGTTCACCCTACAACAGGCCATGAAGGCCCAGAGGGGGAGTAGAGTTACAGCTGTACTCTTTCTTTAAACACGGCGGTTGATGGGGTGGTAACGCCACGCCCCGGCCGTTTTACACCCGGGAAAGAGACCCGGTACCCATTGTACAGGAGGCTGTTTAGGCCCCAGGGATGGTCTGGACGGGTGCTGAAAATCTCGCCCCCACCGGGATTCGATCCCCGGACCGTCCAGCTCGTAACGAGTCGCTATACCGACTGAGCTATCGCGGCCCACACACTACGAGGAGCTTCATGATTTGTATTAAATTAAGTTACAGACCGACTGATGCACACTAAAACCACTTTTTATGTAGCTTTATTATTAAAATTATTAAAATTGTACCTCTACACGTGTTTCGATCCTAGGATCATCGTCAGGGGTTTCTTTGTTGAAAGCTACAGTCACTTCATATATATGATTTTAATATTCTAATGGCACTTTAAAACTTATATATTATAAGTTAAAATATTGTAAAAAGACTCATTAAAAGTTGTAAAATTGTAAAAGTACTGTAGATATTAGATTGCGGAAGATTCCGCAATCTACTATCTACACGGTGTCAACAGTGTGAAATTCATGATTTGTAATTTCTGTCAGACATTGTTAAAGTGATGCAATCAAGGAAGGTAGCATAAATATGTTGTGCATGCAGCACACATGGGAGACATGAGAATTGCGTAAAGTCTTTTGACATTACAGGTTATCATGGTGTCGAATGTGAGTGTCAGTGTGTTAAGGCATGTGACGCCGTGTGGTATGGTAGCACGTCGCCGACGTTTTCATTTTCATTAGGATAGAGAAAGATGGAGGCAGCAGGTTCCTCCGAAACATCGATAACTTTCTATCAGACTTCACATCCCAGCAGACAGTATCCGCATACAAAATTTTGGCCGGAAAGCGCGAAGAAAAGTGACCACTCGGAAGCTCACGATGCATGTGAGTGGATCTTGAAGACGGAGGTGTCACTTGGTCTACGTTCTGGACGGGTGAACGTGATGATGAACCGAACGGGTGGCTCCATGAACTGCCGGGAATTTGTGCATTAACTGAAAGACTACAAACTGTTGTGGCAGACCTGGACTGAGGAACTGAATGTCACATTGTTAGAGGTAACACAAGGAGTAGAGCTGAGAAGCTTATCACATGTAATGAAGGATTTGCTGTTGTGATACACAGCTGTACACAGATATGTGTGCTGTTGTGATACACAGCTGTACACAGATATGTGTGCTGTTGTGATACACAGCTGTACACAGATATGTGTGCCACGATATATACAAAATCTAAATGTTGACGTCACATTAGCCATTTTAATACAATCTCCATCTTCGACCACATGTAGTATAGGTGTAACGAACTTTAGTACATCTGCTAACTTAATAAACTTGATGCATAAAGCGATAGCCAAGTGCAAAGACAAGGCATTTGTTGTGAGAGTAGTGTGGACATACATTGGCTACTGATCATGTGTGCACAGATGCTTGTTGTGAGAGTAATGTGGACATACATTGGCTACTGATCATGTGTGCACAGATGCTTGTTGTGAGAGTAATGTGGGCATACATTGGCTACTGATCATGTGTGCACAGATGTTTTTTGTGAGAGTAATGTGGACTTACATTGGCTAATGATCATGTGTGCACAGATGCTTGTTGTGAGAGTAATGTGGACATACATTGCCTACTGATCATGTGTGCACAGATGTTTTTTGTGAGAGTAATGTGGACATACATTGGCTACTGATCATGTGTGCACAGATGCTTGTTGTGAGAGTAATGTGGACATATATTGGCTACTGATCATGTGTGCACAGATGCTTGTTGTGAGAGTAATGTGGACATACATTGGCTACTGATCATGTGTGCAGAGATGCTTGTTGTGAGAATAATGTGGACATATATTGGCTACTGATCATGTGTGCTCAGATGCTTGTTGTGAGAGTAATGTGGACATACATTGTCTACTGATCATGTGTGCACAGATGCTTGTTGTGAGAGTAATGTGGACATATATTGGATATTGATAATGTGTGCACAGATGCTTGTTGTGAGAGTAATGTGGACATACATTGGCTACTGATCATGTGTGCACAGATGCTTGTTGTGAGAGTAATGTGGACATATATTGGCTACTGATCATGTGTGCACAGATGCTTGTTGTGAGAGTAATGTGGACATACATTGGCTACTGATCATGTGTGCACAGATGCTTGTTGTGAGAGTAATGTGGACATATATTGGCTACTGATCATGTGTGCACAGATGCTTGTTGTGAGAGTAGTGTGGACATACATTGGCTACTGATCATGTGTGCACAGATGCTTGTTGTGAGAGTAATGTGGACATACATTGGCTACTGATCATGTGTGCACAGATGCTTGTTGTGAGAGTAATGTGGACATATATTGGCTACTGATCATGTGTGCACAGATGCTTGTTGTGAGAGTAGTGTGACATACATTGGCTACTGATCATGTGTGCACAGATGCTTGTTGTGAGAGTAATGTGGACATATATTGGCTACTGATCATGTGTGCACAGATGCTTGTTGTGAGAGTAATGTGGACATATATTGGCTACTGATCATGTGTGCACAGATGCTTGTTGTGAGAGTAATGGGGCATACATTGGCTACTGATCATGTGTGCACAGATGCTTGTTGTGAGAGTAATGTGGACATATATGGCTACTGATCATGTGTGCACAGATGCTTGTTGTGAGAGTAATTTGGACACCACTTGGCTGCTAATCATGTGTGCACAGATGCTTGTTGTGAGATTAATGTGGACATATATGGCTAATGATCATGTGTGCACAGATGCTTGTTGTGAGAGTAATGGGACATACATTGGCTACTGATCATGTGTGCACAGATGCTTGTTGTGAGAGTAATGGGGACATATATTGGCTACTAATCATGTGTGCACAGATGCTTGTTGTGAGAGTAATGTGGACATACATTGTCTACTGATCATGTGTGCACAGATGCTTGTTGTGAGAGTAATGTGGACATATATTGGATATTGATCATGTGTGCACAGATGATTGTTGTGAGAGTAATGTGGACATACGTTGGCTACTGATCATGTGTGCTCAGATGCTTGTTGTGAGAGTAATGTGGACATACATTGGCTACTGATCATGTGTGCTCAGATGCTTGTTGTGAGAGTAATGTGGACATACATTGGCTACTGATCATGTGTGCACAGATGCTTGTTGTGAGAGTAATGTGTGGACATATATTGGCTACTGATCATGTGTGCACAGATGCTTGTTGTGAGAGTAATGTGGACATACATTGGCTACTGATCATATGTGCAGAGATGCTTGTTGTGAGAATAATGTGGACATATATTGGCTACTGATCATGTGTGCTCAGATGCTTGTTGTGAGAGTAATGTGGACTTATATTGGCTACTGATCATGTGTGCACAGATGCTTGTTGTGAGAGTAATGTGGACATACATTGGCTACTGATCATGTGTGCTCAGATGCTTGTTGTGAGAGTAATGTGGACATACATTGGCTACTGATCATGTGTGCACAGATGCTTGTTTTGAGAGTAATGTGGACATATATTGGCTACTGATCATGTGTGCACAGGTGCTTGTTGTGAGAGTTATGTGGACATATATTGGCTACTGGTCATGTGTGCTCAGATGCTTGTTGTGAGAGTAATGTGGACATATATTGGCTACTGATCATGTGTGCACAGATGCTTGTTGTGAGAGTAATGTGGACATACATTGGCTACTGATCATGTGTGCACAGATGCTTTGTTGTGAGAGTAATGTGGACATACATTGGCTACTGATCATGTGTACACAGATGCTTGTTGCCTGCTTGGACTGCAAACATAAAGCGAGGATGCTGTGAAATATATTGTGTTGTTACAAATGTATGTTGTGCTCGTACGAGACACCTGAAGGAGGAAAATCCTATATTAATATCGTCACTGGTGCCAGACATACAACGCTATAGACCTGAGCAAGCTTATCTTTACTTTGAACCATTCCTATTCAGTTATCAGTATCACGTTCGAATCTGCAATTGATAAGCTGTGTCAGTAAATGGAACCGATATTTTTGTAAACAGCTTAGTGAATATCGAGTGTGTGTGTGGCAGAAACTGCAGACGTTTCAACATCACCGTGGTGTGGTTAGATTTTTCTGTGAGTGGTCTATACAAACGGCATTCTGTTCCGCACAGTATTCGTGATCCCAACTGTCACATTTCGCTGGAAAGATTGAAGGTTGTTACAAAACACTCTTATTTAATTTATGTGTGGGGTGAATTTCTTTAAATATGTAGGGTGAAGTTTGTAGAATGGATTTATCTGACTCAAGACATGGCCCATTGGCTGGCTTGTGGACGCAAGGTACTGAATATCCTGGTGGCATATATTCGTAATTGTGTTGAGTGGCTGAGCGACTGGTAGCTTCTGCATTGAGTTAGTTACGTACTTTTATTCTTTGGTGGTGTAGAGGCGGAATCTGCGGCACAATGTCAGTGTAATGGCGGCCTGTAATGGTCCGGTCTGTCCGTGTGAAATGTGGAGCGACAGTAGGGAGATGGCTGACAGAGGGAAACTGCTAATTAACATTTCAGAGGAATGTAGTGCCTCTGTCTTCAGAGTAGGTCTAAATATGGTCGTAGCAGTGTCCTACAAAATAGCAGTAAATCTCTCCCAGACTGCACGCTGTCATATGTCTAACTAATGACCTGCTTCTTTACAGAACAACGCCAATGGCTCGCGTCTGTCTGCTTCTACTACTTGTGGTTGTCATAGCGTGGCAGTATTATCAGAACACTAAATTAAACAACGAAATATCCCTCTTGAATCGACAGAAATTTGATTCGTGGAGACAAATTTCCTCTTTGAAAAAAGATAGTGTAAGTATAACAGATGAAACACAGGAAAGAACTTCCTTTGGATAAGTGTTATGGGAGTGGATATTACACTGTGCATGCGTCGTCACTGTGAAACAGTTATATTTAACCAATGTTATGTGAGTGGTTATTATATTGTGCATGTGTCGTCACTGTCATACAGTTATATTTAGCCAATGTTATGTGAGTGGTTATTATATTGTGCATGTGTCGTCACTGTCATACAGTTATATTTAACCAATGTTATGTGAGTGGTTATTATATTGTGCATGTGTCGTCACTGTCATACAGTTATATTTAGCCAATGTTATGTGAGTGGTTATTATATTGTGCATGTGTCGTCACTGTCATACAGTTATATTTATCCAATGTTATGTGAGTGGTTATTATATTGTGCATGTGTCGTCACTGTCATACAGTTATATGCAGCCCAATGTTATGTGAGTGGTTATTATATTATGCATGTGTTGTCAATGTCATACAGTTATATTTAGCCAATGTTATGTGAGTGGTTATTATATTGTGCATGTATCGTCAGTAGGGTACAGTTATATGTAGCCCAATGTTATGTGAGTGGTTATTATATTGTGATGTGTCGTCACTGTCATACAGTTATATGTAGTCAAATGTTATGTAAGTGGTTATTATATTGTGCATGTGTCGTCACTGTCATACAGTTATATGTAGCCCAATGTTATGTGAGTGGTTATTATATTGTGCATGTATCGTCAGTAGGGTACAGTTATATGTAGCCCAATGTTATGTGAGTGGTTATTATATTGTGATGTGTCGTCACTGTCATACAGTTATATGTAGTCAAATGTTATGTAAGTGGTTATTATATTGTGCATGTGTCGTCACTGTCATACAGTTATATGTAGCCCAATGTTATATGAGTGGTTATTATATTGGGCATGTGTCGTCAGTGATACAGTTATATGCAGCCCAATGTTATGTGAGTGGTTATTATATTATGCATGTGTTGTCACTGTCATACAGTTATATGCAGCCCAATGTTATGTGAGTGGTTATTATATTATGCATGTGTTGTCACTGTCATACAGTTATAATTAGCCAATGTTATGTGAGTGGTTATTATATTGTGCATGTGTCGTCACTGTCATACAGTTATATGCAGCCCAATGTTATGTGAGTGGTTATTATATTATGCATGTGTTGTCACTGTCATACAGGTATATTTAGCCAATGTTATGTGAGTGGTTATTATATTGTGCATGTGTCGTCACTGTCATACAGTTATATGTAGCCCAATGTTATCTGAGTGGTTATTATATTATGCATGTGTTGTCACTGTCATACAGTTATATGTAGCCCAATGTTATGTGAGTGGTTATTATATTGTGCATGTGTCGTCACTGTCATACAGTTATATGCAGCCCAATGTTATGTGAGTGGTTATTATATTGTGCATGTGTCGTCACTGTCATACAGTTATATGCAGCCCAATGTTATGTGAGTGGTTATTATATTGTGCATGTGTCGTCACTGTCATACAGTTATATGCAGCCCAATGTTATGTGAGTGGTTATTATATTATGCATGTGTTGTCACTGTCATACAGTTATATTTAGCCAATTTTATGTGAGTGGTTATTATATTGTGCATGTATCGTCAGTAGGGTACAGTTATATGTAGCTCACAACACATTTGCCACAACGAACGAAACGGTATTACCGGTTTGTATTCGTAACTGGAAAACATTGCGTTTTTTGCAATGTCGAAGTGAATATTTGTGTCTGACGTGTATTTCGATGAACCGTTGCGATTTTCATGTGTCTATGACAGTAAGAAATTAAAAATTTTTAAATGAAATCTTTATGGTGATGGTGAAATTTTTCTTCTACAAGATATCTTGGCATATGTGGAGGTGGAGGTAGATTTCCACTTATTCTTAAGTTTGGCACTAGATGGCACCCTACTCTCTATCACTGCAAAGGCTAATAATGGTTAGAAACATACATTGGTACTTACTGCTTCATCCAGACTATCAGGATATTGGCTGAGGGTGCCTGGGCGAAGAGGGCTGAGTGCAATATGTAAATATAGGAGGGAGAAAGTGGCAGGAGGTTGGAGAAAATTGCATAATGAGATTAATGTCTCATGGTTATCGAAAATCATTAGGCTGCAGAAATCATAACATTAGGCTTAATAACGCGACATGTAGCACGCATATGAGAGATGAAGTTGTGTGCAGCTATTTAATAGGAAAATATGAATGGAAGACACCATTTGGCAGATCTAATGATAGATGGGAATACAATAGTGTTAAAATGGTTCTTAAAGATGGAGTGTGTTGGCTTGTGGACCGGATTCCACTGACGAAAGGTCTAGTCAACACGGCATAGAACATTGTTGACCTTGTTGATATTGACAGAGGCAAACAAGTGTGTCGCAGTGTAAGAAGTGGCTGTGTTGAAATTAATTGTGTTAGGCTACGTTGATTGCGAGTCTGAAAGCAAAGGTTCTGCATGACGTCACAGTCCTGTGTTTGTGTATTAAAATTTGATCCGTGTGAGCTCTCTTCTATGCAAAGTACATATTAATCTTATATTGAGAACTAGTTGGTTTCTGGACTTTGTCCATCGTCCGGATATCTAAAATCACGAGGTTTCGGAAACTGGATCTGCTTCCATCCTCAGGTGAACAGTGATTGAGGTTAGCTCTGTCTAAGGGACTCAACACAGTAGGTGTCTCCTCCCCCTTCACCTGAGGACGGAAGCAGATCCATCTTTCGAAACGTCGTGATTTTAGATATCCGGACGATGGACAAAGTCCAGAAACCAATTAGTTCTCAATGTTGCATACCGTCGTCAGAACGTTTGGAATTTATTCATCTTATAAATTTTATATTGCCGATCCCAGTGGCCGCGCGGTCTAAGGCGTGGGTCTGCGGCCGCTCGCTTGCTGGGATTGTGGGTTCGAATCCCGCCGGGAGCAATGATGTCTGTCTGTTGTGAGTGTTGCGTGTTTTCAGGTAGAGGTCTCTGCGACGGGCTGATCTCTCGTCCAGAGGAGTCCTACCGACTGTGGTGTGTCTGAGTGTGATCAAAAGGAACTACAACCTCGACACTGAAACGGGAAACCGGAGTAGGTAGAAGAGGACGACTAAATAAAATTATATTTCTTACATATATTTTTATATTATGCTTATGGCAGTTTATTCTCATTTAAATAACGTTATATTTTAAAATTATTATTAAGGAGTACAAGGGGAGTAGCTGGGGAGGGGGGGGGAGAGTAGTGCGATCGCCACCGGCGGTAGCGTTGAAGAGGCAACAAAATGAAAGGCAAAATTAATATATTTAAAAAAATTATTGCCCACAGAAATTTGTAACTATCGAGCCAAATAAAACAAAATTTAATAAATAGTTCATAATTTCTGTAATGGGCGGCCATTGTGTTTATTCGCCCCGAAAGCCAAAACACGCAGCACCGCCATGTTCTGTGTTTTGCATAAAAGTAGCTATAGCTATAAACCTTACATGTGACAAATTTTGTGTGTAATTTCTATGGTCACAGAAACAGCTGTAGACAAAACGAACTTGTACCGTACAGGGTATCGAAACAGTGCGAGAAGGTGCGATCTGCTGTTAGCTAAATGACTATTTTGACTCTGGACATCCCGTTGTGTTTGAATATATCACAAGGCAGTCAGCACTCACCATCAACACAAATCTGTTAAAACACGTTAAATAATTGTGTTGACGGTCAGTGACAAGTAACTTGTAACAAACTAATTAAATAACTAAGTAATTCCATGGTCGCAGTCCTTCTTGAGAAGCTAGTATTGATCAGCTAGTCAAAATCTCCCTCCTATTTAAGAAACCAGGAATTTCATTACCGTGTGTACAACAACTCGCACCGTCCCATCGTAAGTCACTGCAAATCATTCAAGCCGTACCATCCTTATTATGATGCATTTTAATATTATCCTTCCATCTACGCCTATGTCTTGCGAGTGGTCTCTTTCCTTCAGGTTTCCCACCAAACTCTCTATGAATCTCTCTTCTCGACGGTAAATGCAGATACCCCGCCATTCCCATTCTTGTTCTTTTCATCACTTGAATAATACTTGAGAGAAGTACAGAGCATGAAGTACAGAGCATGAAGTACCGCATTATGTTTTTTAATCACATGAAATGATCAAGGAAAACTGAAATTACTTAATAATGCATTAATTTTGAAGGAAACCGTGTCTCCAAATACTTAATAATATATATGGTACATTGAATTGTGTGTGTGTGTGTGTGTGACATAACGTTACAAGTACCTCTGTGTTGTTTGTATGTGTGTGATATAACGTTACAAGTACTCTGTGTTGTTTGTATGTGTGTGATATAACGTTACAAGTACCTCTGTATTGTTTGTATGTGTGTGATATAACGTTACAGTACTTCTGTGTTGTTTGTATGTGTGTGATATAACGTTACATGTACCTCTGTGTTGTTTGTATGGTGTGACATGACGTTACAAGTATCTCTGTGTTGTTTGTATGTGTGTGATATAACGTTACAAGTATCTCTGTGTTGTTTGTATGTGTGTGATATAACGTTACAAGTATTCTGTGTTGTTTGTATGTGTGTGATATAACGTTACAAGTATCTCTGTGTTTTTTGTATGTGTGTGATATAACGTTACAAGTACCTCTGTGTGTTTGTGTGTGTGTGATATAACGTTACAAGTACCTCTGTGTTGTTTGTATGTGTGTGATATAACGTTACAAGTACCTCTGTGTTGTTTGTATGTGTGTGATATAACGTTACAAGTACCTCTGTGTTGTTTGTATGTGTGTGATATAACGTTACAAGTACCTCTGTGTTGTTTGTATGTGTGTGATATAACGTTACAAGTACCTCTGTGTTGTTTGTATGTGTGTGATATAACGTTACAAGTACCTCTGTGTTGTTTGTATGTGTGTGATATAACGTTACAAGTACCTCTGTGTTGTTTGTATGTGTGTGATATAACGTTAAAAGTACCTCTGTGTTGTTTGTATGTGTGTGATATAACGTTAAAAGCACCACTCTGTTATTTGCAAATACAGGAACATCTGACAAAACAAATTCATATGTCTCAAGGTACCTTCCTGGAGACTTCAGAATTCAGAATCATTCAACATTGGTTTAAACAGACAACTAGATGAGTTCAGAATTAGACTTGAGCAGTCAGAAGCAGGCAAGAGAGATTTAAAAACACAACTAGAAGCGAAGGAAGAAGTTCTGAAGAGTAACAATCAGAAACAGACACAGCTGCAGACTGACATCGATGGCCTATCGAAGACAGTGGAGTCACTGAACCAGAGGTTACAAGTGCTGTGTGAGCTACCGAAATTTGTAAGTACATGTAAGATGGTAGCTGTCACAGTAAGTTCACTGAAGTACCTTAGACAATCAAGCACGTCAAAATTGCGTCAAACATCAACGTTTCGGAGAACAGTTCTACCACCATCATCATGGTCACATTTATATAATGGTTTTGCACCACATGTTTATATATACAGAGTTGTGTTAGCGATTTGCACCGGCTGAAAGTGTGAGTCGACTGCAGCGCCTGCAGATGTGTGCGGCCGCTAATTAATTGTGACGTTGGTAAACATAGCGATCTTGGGATTGGACTGACGAAATATGGGGAACTGAGATACTTAGTGTTACATAGAGGTGAATAGTTTAGTGTTAATACGTACCGGCCCGCTTAGCTGTGTTACACAAATTGTGCGTACCGTACAGTACAGTAAGCTGTCTGTTACTGAGATACTTAGTGTTACTTAGCGGTGAATAGTTTAGAGTTAATACGTACCGACCTGCTTAGTTGTGTTGCACAAATTGTGCGTACCGTACAGTACAGTAAGCTGTCTGTTACTGAGACACTTAGTGTTACATAGCGGTGAATAGTTTAGTGTTAATACGTACCGGCCTGCTTAGCTGTGTTACACAAATTGTGCGTACCGTACAGTACAGTAAGCTGTCTGTTACTGAGATACTTAGTGTTACATAGCGGTGAATAGTTTAGTGTTAATACGTACCGGCCTGCTTAGCTGTGTTACACAAATTGTGCGTACCGTACAGTACAGTAAGCTGTCTGTTACTGAGATACTTAGTGTTACATAGCGGTGAATAGTTTAGTGTTAATACGTACCGGCCTGCTTAGCTCTGTTACACAAATTTTGCGTACCGTACAGTACAGTAAGCTGTCTGTTACTGAGATACTTAGTGTTACATAGCGGTGAATAGTTTAGTGTTAATACGTACCGGCCTGCTTAGCTCTGTTACACAAATTGTGCGTACCGTACAGTACAGTAAGCTGTCTGTTGTTACAGTTAGTGTTGCTTCATATCTACCTGTCGATATGTCATGTGTATGTATTGTGTGTCATGGAACGGGATTTGGTTTATAGAGATTCAGAAATTATGTGATTATGAGAATACAAGCGGTTTGCAAGACCAAAGGTTTACGGGGAACTGGGGTCAGGGGAACCGCGACCTTATGATGACTAACCAAATTATACCAAAGTTCATTGTTTCGTTTTCACAAGAAATGGCTAACAACTTTGGTAACAAAACACAATTATAAGAAGCCTCAGAAAATACGCGCCTCTATGTAATTTTATATATCTCTAAAATTGTTTTCAGATGCCATTACAGCGCTGTTCGTGCTACATGTTTATCTCTTTGCACACAAGCTACCCACGGCTTCTTTGTTTCAAAAAATTAAAAAATTTGCCAGAAGAGTCCTTAAGACCTGAGAGCTGCGCTCTTCTGGGACATTAAGCAGCTTCGAGTGGTAATTCTGTACCGACGTTTCGGGACAGCCCATCGGTCACAACTTCAGAAATCCTCTTGACCAATGAGAAAATTTAAAGTTAGAATTTGTAGTGTAATGCAATGGCATAGCTTTCATACAAAGATTCGTGAAAGTCGGTCAAATGCTTCAACATTTGAAACATTAGAAGTCACATACAGGCAACACAGTGATGGCATAAGCTTTCATTTTTACTTTTATAAAGGGATGTTTGTCTATAATTCAAGGACACAATTGAAGTCGACAGCGGGTGGAACTTTGTTGGCGAGTGATTGCTGTGCTGGGAAGTAATCGAAGACATACATGTGCAGCTGATAAATACACTAGTATAAACTTCAGGTACAATAAATGTGTGCCTGTGCTTAATTACGCCCAACGCCATGAAGATGCATGGCGGAGTGAAGGCATAGTTCCTCGCTCTCTTGATCTCGACCCTAGATTGAGATAAGAAGACAGTTTCACGCCCCGGCAGCTTTATCATTGGGGGCAACAATTTACTGCTGATTTCTCCCATTCTGCCGCACAAAACACAGTCTTTAGCCATTCCAATTTCTTCTACATCATGGTTTCTCAAACTGTGTTACACGTACCCCTGCTGGTGGACCAACTATTGTTAACTGTTACGCTGCCTTAATAGAAAATCTAATTATAAAAATAATAAAAGTTTTAAAAAGTAAATAAGCCACAAGCCACATATTTGCTAATAAGCAGTATTGTTGGCTGCATTCTGCAATCCATCCCCGCTGTCAGCCAATCTTTCCAATTTCAGCTTCTCTCTTTCAATACAAAAAACTAGCGTGAGTACACAGTAAGTGTTAAATTTCATTTCGTGGTAGGCGAGCGAAAATTTTGAGACCTTTTTTCCTTCAGGTCTGCAGGTCTCTGCTTCAGGCTGCTAAATCTGGAGACGTGGAAAATGCAAAGAGGTTGGTGAAATGTGACACCAATGACAACTGTATTGGCACTGATGTGTTCGGTCACACACCGCTGATATTTGCTGCTAGAAATGGCCATGTAGAGGTGGTGCGGGTGTTGCTGGAAGCCGGAACCAACTTGGAGAGGGGTAGTGCTTCCGGGTGGACAGCTCTGCACGTAGCAGCGAGGCAAGAACGTCTGGAGGTGTGCCGTCTGTTGCTGGACTGGGGAGCGAAGGTGGATCGTCTGAACGACGGTAGGGACACCCCGCTGCACTTGGCGGCAAGGCACGGACATTTGTCAGTGGTGAAGCTGC
Organism: Reticulitermes speratus; assembly: GCA_021186555.1. Classification (NCBI taxonomy): domain Eukaryota; kingdom Metazoa; phylum Arthropoda; class Insecta; order Blattodea; family Rhinotermitidae; genus Reticulitermes; species Reticulitermes speratus. Next base: position 1,248,526 of record JAJKFL010000042.1, read on the forward strand.
TCGTGGAGAGGGGGCAGATGTTAGGCTGGAAAATGGTGATGGTCACACTGCGAGAGATTCGGCGCGGTCAGGTGGAAAGGAAGAGGTGGCAGAGTGGTTGCACTCGTTAGCTGTCTAAGGCGCAGTGGTGAGAGTGTGTTTCTTATATTCAACATCTCTGCATTTGGGACACAAAATGAATTCATGTGTCCTTTACAGTTCTCAGAATAAAGACTCGTTATTTTATCTGTCAACTCGCATCACTTTTCGGTCAGACCGTTTTGCCTGACGGCAGGCAGCACAGCGCTCGCCTCTGTTGTAATTTGCCATAAGTGCACGTCATCGCGTATTAGTTTAAAGTATTGCAGATTATATTTGGATTTTACTCGTCATATTTCAAGATGGTGCCGGGAATACTTTCTGTTTCCTCGCAGAGTCATCACAACTGACAAAGATGCTGTTCATCGCACGTCGAAGGTGTGTAAGTTAAGCAAACCGACGGGAAGTGACTGTAATCTACCGATACTAATTAATATTGTTGTAGGTGGAAGAGCCGAATCAATTGTTCAAAGTCAAACAGCCAGCTGCCCCTGCCTGTAATCGAAACTGGATCCTCTGGTCTATAGCCAGTGAAGTTATGACCGACATTTCTAATTCATTCCAGTTTATTTGGTGAAACACAAGGAAAGTGACAGTGAAACATAGTCACAAATTTCAAGAAGTCTGTCTCAGTTAATTTACTTTCATTGTGTCCCTGAACACAGTAGCCTTATCACATTGAATGCCCAACTTCCGCCGGACATCCCGTTACATATACCGTGCTCAAGGTCACGACGGAAGGGACGCTGTGTATATTTAGGTCTAATTTGTACTGACTGCCAGCGTTCGGTTATGTTGATATGACACAGTGCGTAACAGGGACAAGAGACACTGCCTTGTGGAATTACGTTAGGCGTGTGTGTGTGTGACAAAAACAATGTGTACAAATTGACCAGATGGATAAATATGCTGTAGACTTCATAGAAAATGATAGAGTTCTGAATATGTGGCACGCTGGGAGAACCCGAAGAAGCGAGGGAATTTGAGCGACACACATGTAGATAAAACATATTGTTAAAACGTACCTTAAAGAAATGGCGTGCTACAGTACGAGATAAATTTAACTGGTTCAGCAAAGGCCCACCTGTAAACACGGCAACTAACCTTCCACTACCTCTAAGCACTCGCAATTACGTCACCACTTAGTGACTGCTGTGTCTCGACATGCATTCTGGTCCAGGGACTGACAGTAACGAGATTTGGCATCAACTTATTGTGACCTGTCTCTGAGCTTTCTGTGAACTTCCCTCTTTTGTGACATGTCATTGTCATTCTGCATGCGAGGCCAGTTTAACCCAAAAACGCTCAACACAGAGGTTCATTGCGATATGAGAGTAAGTACAGGCGGATGACAAATATTCGGGTCTTGAAACCCAAGACTGCCTCAACACAGGACACAGGCCTGCTGCTGTAAGAGGCACGGTCAATAGACTGTGTTCCCTATCCTGTAACATTGTGATAATCAAGACTGCCTCAACACAGGACACAGGCCTGTTGCTGTAAGAGAGAGGTCAATAAGCTGTGTTCCCTATCCTGTAACTTTGTGATAATCAAGACTGCCTCAACACAGGACACAGGCCTGTTGCTGTAAGAGGCGGGTCAATAAGCTGTGTTCCCTATCCTGTAACTTTGTAATAATCAAGACTGTCTCAACACAGGACACAGGCCTGTTGCTGTAAGAGGCACGGTCAATACGCTGTGTTCCCTATCCTGTAACTTTGTGATAATCAAGACTGTCTCAACACAGGAAACAGGCCTGTTGCTGTAAGACGCACGGTCAATACGCTGTGTTCCCTATCCTGTAACTTTGTGATAATCAAGACTGCCTCAACACAGGACACAGGCCTGTTGCTGTAAAAGGCACGGTCAATAAGCAGTGTTCCCTATCCTGTAACTTTGTGATAATCAAGAATGCCTCAACACAGGACACAGGCCTGTTGCTGTAAGACGCACGGTCAATACGCTGTGTTCCCTATCCTGTAACTTTGTGATAATCAAGACTGCCTCAACACAGGACACAGGCCTGTTGCTGTAAGAGAGAGGTCAATAAGCTGTGTTCCCTATCCTGTAACTTTGTGATAATCAAGACTGCCTCAACACAGGACACAGGCCTGTTGCTGTAAGAGGCGGGTCAATAAGCTGTGTTCCCTATCCTGTAACTTTGTAATAATCAAGACTGTCTCAACACAGGACACAGGCCTGTTGCTGTAAGAGGCACGGTCAATACGCTGTGTTCCCTATCCTGTAACTTTGTGATAATCAAGACTGTCTCAACACAGGAAACAGGCCTGTTGCTGTAAGACGCACGGTCAATACGCTGTGTTCCCTATCCTGTAACTTTGTGATAATCAAGACTGCCTCAACACAGGACACAGGCCTGTTGCTGTAAAAGGCACGGTCAATAAGCAGTGTTCCCTATCCTGTAACTTTGTGATAATCAAGAATGCCTCAACACAGGACACAGGCCTGTTGCTGTAAGACGCACGGTCAATACGCTGTGTTCCCTATCCTGTAACTTTGTGATAATCAAGACTGCCTCAACACAGGACACATTCCTGCTGCTGTAAGAGGCAATGTCAATAAGCTGTGTTCCCTATCCTGTAACTTTGTGATAATCAAGAATGCCTCAACACAGGACACAGGCCTGCTGCTGTAAGAGGCACTGTCAATAAGCTGTGTTCCCTATCCTGTAACTATGTGATAATCAAGACTGCCTCAACACAGGACACAGGCCTGCTGCTGTAAGAGGCACTGTCAATAAGCAGTGTTCCCTATCCTGTAACTTTGTGATAATCAAGACTGCCTCAACACAGGACACAGGCCTGCTGCTGTAAGAGGCACGGTCAATAAGCAGTGTTCCCTATCCTGTAACTTTGTGATAATCAAGACTGCCTCAACACAGGACACAGGCCTGCTGCTGTAAAAAGCACGGTCAATAAGCAGTGTTCCCTATCCTGTAACTTTGTGATAATCAAGACTGCCTCAACACAGGACACAGGCCTGCTGCTGTAAAAAGCACGGTCAATGAGCTGTGTTCCCTATCCTGTAACTTTGTGATAATCAAGACTGCCTCAACACAGGACACAGGCCTGCTGCTGTAAAAGGCACGGTCAATAAGCTGTGTTCCCTATCCTGTAACTTTGTGATAATCAAGACTGCCTCAACACAGGACACAGGCCTGCTGCTGTAAGAGGCACGGTCAATAAGCTGTGTTCCCTATCCTGTAACTATGTGATAATCAAGACTGCCTCAACACAGGACACAGGCCTGCTGCTGTAAGACGCACGGTCAATAAGCAGTGTTCCCTATCCTGTAACTTTGTGATAATCAAGACTGCCTCAACACAGGACACAGGCCTGCTGCTGTAAAAAGCACGGTCAATGAGCTGTGTTCCCTATCCTGTAACTTTGTGATAATCAAGACTGCCTCAACACAGGACACAGGCCTGCTGCTGTAAGAGGCACGGTCAATAAGCTGTGTTCCCTATCCTGTAACTTTGTGATAATCAAGACTGCCTCAACACAGGACACAGGCCTGCTGCTCTAAGAGGCACGGTCAATAAGCTGTGTTCCCTATCCTGTAACTTTGTGATAATCAAACATTTATCTTTCGTTAGGACGTAGCATTTTAAAGGGCGGTCTATTTCGTGCTTGACCGACAAGCGGCGGTCTGTCGCTCCGCCGGTGTTGGCTTTGTATGCCGCATGTCGGGAGGTTAACAGTCTGTGAAGGGAGCTGCACAAAGTATCGCAGCGGTAATGAACTTCAGAGAATGTAATAAAACCTCACCAGTGCTACAGCAGATGCTGATAATATGGCCCCTTCACTAAATGCAGGCAGTATAACTGCTGGTCACGTTGTAGTTAACTGCTTCATTACTTGAGTAATGTCAATAGGGAGAACTGCTGAAATTGAAGGAGAAGGGGGAGAGGAGTATGGGGGAGGAGGAGAGCTGTAGCAGGGAAATGTAATGACAGCGCACAGCGTAACTGGTACTGGCATTGAGATTGTACTGATTTATTACGAGTCATTCTTAAATGTAGAACTGACGTCATTTGAAAATAAAAGCGACAGTCGTTGAACTCGGTGGTCCAGCATTAGCCTTCAGTCAATATTCACAGCTTCGGATTACAAATTATGTCATAGATTTACAAATCTTCCTTCTTATGAGAAATGTTACACACTTTAAATTGTAATTCTTTTATTTTGTATAAGAACAAAACATTTTATTTTATAGATGTTTGTTTTTGAAGTAAGAAAACAAAGCGTAAAATGCTTTACGAATGTGTATGTGATTATTTGCGTATAATATTGATTGTGTTATAAAGGTCATGGAGCTTGTTTACGCTATATTAAAGGCAAACACTTGCTGTTCTATGTCTATGTACTTATGAAGGGAAGAGCAATATAATAATGATGACTGTAAAATATGCTGAGACGATATTACAGGTTATGTCTTTATAGAGAAGTTCCTAGCACAGCTGCATAAAGCAGCACTGCATTGTTCTGCTATCCTATGCAGTTCAGTAATCAGTATAAATGTAGCCAGCTGTCCAGAACTTACAAAGTTCACAACTTGCACAGTCGGTGATCCTTTGATATCAAAGTGTCATGTATAAGAGAGTATCACAGTGCGATGTGTGCAGTGCGACCGACTGACGTGGTGATACACACAACAAGTGCACCTCTAAAACCTCACAATACGTAAGCTGATACAGTTGATACACACAACAAGTTCACCTCTAAAACCTCACAATACGTAAGCTGATACAGTTGATACACACAACAAGTTCACCTCTAAAACCTCACAATACGTAAGCTGATAGAGTTGATACACACAACAAGTTCACCTCTAAAACCTCACAATACGTAAGCTGATACAGTTGATACACACAATAAGTTCACCTCTAAAACCTCACAATACGTAAGCTGATACAGTTGATACACACAACAAGTTCACCTCTAAAACCTCACAATACGTAAGCTGATAGAGTTGATACACACAACAAGTTCACCTCTAAAACCTCACAATACGTAAGCTGATACAGTTGATACACACAACAAGTTCACCTCTAAAACCTCACAATACGTAAGCTGATAGAGTTGATACACACAACAAGTTCACCTCTAAAACCTCACAATACGTAAGCTGATACAGTTGATACACACAATAAGTTCACCTCTAAAACCTCACAATACGTAAGCTGATACAGTTGATACACACAACAAGTTCACCTCTAAAACCTCACAATACGTAAGCTGATAGAGTTGATACACACAACAAGTTCACCTCTAAAACCTCACAATACGTAAGCTGATACAGTTGATACACACAATAAGTTCACCTCTAAAACCTCACAATACGTAAGCTGATACAGTTGATACACACAACAAGTTCACCTCTAAAACCTCACAATACGTAAGCTGATAGAGTTGATACACACAACAAGTTCACCTCTAAAACCTCACAATACGTAAGCTGATAGAGTTGATACACACAACAGTTCACCTCTAAAACCTCACAATACGTAAGCTGATACAGTTGATACACACAAAAGTTCACCTCTAAAACCTCACAATACGTAAGCTGATAAGTTGATATACACAACAAGTTCACATCTAAAACCTCACAATACGTAAGCTGATACAGTTGATACACACAACAAGTTCACCTCTAAAACCTCACAATACGTACGCTGATACAGTTCATACACACAACAAGTTCACCTCTAAAACCTCACAATACGTACGCTGATACAGTTGATACACACAACAAGTTCACATCTAAAACCTCACAATACGTAAGCTGATACAGTTGATACACACAAGTTCACCTCTAAAACCTCACAATATTACGCTGATACAGTTGATACAAACAACAAGTTCACCTCTAAAACCTCACAATACGTACGATAACACAGTTGATACACAAAAGAAGTTCACATCTAAAACCTCACAATATGTACGCTGACACAATTGATACACACAAGTTTACATCTAACACCTCACAATACGTACGCTGACAAAGTTGATACACAAAACAAGTTCACATCTAAAACCTCACAATATGTACGATGACACAGTTGATACACAAAAGAAATTCACATCTTAAACCTCACAATATTTACGCTGACACAGTTGATACACACAAGTTTACATCTAAAACCTCACAATACATAAGCTGACACAGTTGGTACACACAACAAGTTCACATCTAAAACCTCACAATATGTACGATGACACAGTTGTTACACACAACAAGTTCACATCTAAAACCTCACAATATGTACGCTGACACAGTTGATACACACAACAAGTTCACATCTAAAACCTCACAATACGTACGCTGACACAGTTGATACACACAACAAGTTCACATCTAAAACCTCACAATATTTACACTGACACAGTTGATACACACAACAAGTTCACATCTAAAACCTCACAATACATACGCTGACACAGTTGATACACACAAAAAGTTCACATCTAAAACCTCACAATATGTACGATGACACAGTTGATACACACAAGTTCACATCTAAAACCTCACAATACGTACGCTGACACAGTTGATAAACACAAGTTCACATCTAAAACCTCACAATACGTACGCTGACACAGTTGATACACACAACAATTTCACATCTAAAACCTCACAATACATACGCTGACACAGTTGATACACACAACAAGTTCACATCTAAAACCTCACAATATGTACGCTGACACAGTTGATAAACACAAGTTCACATCTAAAACCTCACAATACGTACGCTGACACGGCTTCCTGTGACTTTTGCTGCCCAGTCAGCAGTGCGGTCGCTATAAAGTCTCACGATGCATGTCTTGCAGTCAGTATATCAGCGGTCAGCACATTACTTTGCAAGAACCTCAGAACAGTCTGCCACGTCTGCAGTCTGTGATGGCCGTGCTGAGTGTTGAACTGCTGGAGGTTTTCCTCACACGATGTGGGTCGTAACACGTGGTGGGATGCTGAGTGGTGTTGGGCCTTGTGATGGGGCCGAGGTTACGGAACACAAGTCTGTGTGCCAATGTGCGAATTACTTTGCGCTTTAAGACGAAGATGCAGAATATGAGTGCCCCCTGCAGTGCATTAGCTGCATCAGCCAGGTACCAGATCCACGGTGGTTCAGTCACAAACGAAGACACGATCTCCAGTGTCCACGTGACACCCATCACGACAAACAGCTTTGCGTTCATGATCAGCCTAGAACAGACAACAGGACGCACTGTGTAACAGAGACAAAAACGAATTTGTAACTAATTAGTGACGGTGACATATTGCAGTGTTTGTTGTTCCTGTGTTGTTCTAATCTAACACAGTGTTTGCATAAACATCTAAGTGTTACTTTTCCTACCGCAAACCGAACACAAAGCACGCAATATTTCTCCATATACCGGTACAGCACAATTCGTTCAGTTTGTGACTGAGTGACTAAGTCACACGCAAGTTAACACGGTGACGGTCGACCTTACCACAGCAATGACAGCACAACTTGTGTGTGACGTCACAGTCGGGTTGTTGTATTTACGATAAAGCTTGGATTTGGAGAGACGACAGTAACTGGAAAACTAGACATAGGAAAGGCAGAGTAGCAGAGTATTCGCAATTCGTGCAATAAGTTACCTAATTAGTTTAAGCTACATTGTATTAAGGTGTTGTGTATTGAGGTGTCATAGTGTGCCACCTGTCACATGTCGGGCCTAATTCCAGTAACACAAAGTCTGTAGTCCTACCAGTATGTACGGTAGCCTTAATGTAAAAGCACGCTAAGAATGGACTACTGTGTCTTCTTTTCTTGAAGTGTATTGCCAACCTATAACAACTGCACTGAGCAAAAGTCCCTTTGAGCAGTCGATAGCGGCTCTGTCTTTAAGATCTCCCTCCATTTATGCCAGTCAAAATGAATTACAAGTACACAGGAGCACCCTGTTGTACTCTAACTAGAGTCCTCTTCATTCCACCATGTCTACACACACACAGGCACGCAAACACACAGCAAGCTGGCCTCACGCAAATATACATTCACGCAACCAAGCACGCACACAATAACATAAAAATATAAGTTTTCAAAATCGTACATTGTGTCCCCATTTACGGTATGATATTGGTAAAATACCGTTGTGTCACAAGTCAGGAGCCGCAACTGCTTGCAGATTATCGGGTACGGACCTACTGAAGAGAACACGTATGTTGAGTGCAATAAAGTTCAGAAGGTAAATACCTTACACTTTAAAGGCAATATTAGCCTTAATTTTGTATAAAGATTTAGTCCGTACCGCGCAGTAAACACACTCTGTCTCGACTACAAAAACCAATCAGTTGATGCTGCATAGGTAAATAATCGCTGTTTGTTCTGAGATCCACACAAAACACATAAATACACTGTGAGGGCAGAACGTGGATTTTGTGAATGTTAAACATGGCGGTACATACAGTCCATACCGCACAGTAAACACAATCGTCTCAGTTATACAAACCAGTCAGTTAATGTTGTACAGTGAAATAATCGCTGTTTGTTCTGAGATCCACACAAAACACATAAATACAGTCCGTACCGCGCAGTAAACACACTCCGTCTCACTTATACAAACCAGTCAGTTAATGTTGTACAGTGAAATAATCGCTGTTTGTTCTGAGATCCACACAAAACACATAAATACAGTCCGTACCGCGCAGTAAACACACTCCGTCTCAGTTATACAAACCAGTCAGTTAATGCTGTACAGTGAAATAATCGCTGTTTGTTCTGAGATCCACACAAAACACATAAATACAGTCCGTACCGCGCAGTAAACACACTCCGTCTCACTTATACAAACCAGTCAGTTAATGTTGTACAGTGAAATAATCGCTGTTTGTTCTGAGATCCACACAAAACACATAAATACAGTCCGTACCGCGCAGTAAACACACTCCGTCTCAGTTATACAAACCAGTCAGTTAATGCTGTACAGTGAAATAATCGCTGTTTGTTCTGAGATCCACACAAAACACATAAATACAGTCCGTACCGCACAGTAAACACACTCGTCTCAGTTATACAAAACAGTCAGTTAATGTTGTACAGTGAAATAATCGCTGTTTGTTCTGAGATCCACACAAAACACATAAATACATTCCGTACCGCGCAGTAAACACACTCCGTCTCAGTTATACAAACCAGTCAGTTAATGCTGTACAGTGAAATAATCGATGTTTGTTCTGAGATCCACACAAAACACATAAATACAGTCCGTACCGCACAGTAAACACACTCGTCTCAGTTATACAAACCAGTCAGTTAATGCTGTACAGTGAAATAATCGCTGTTTGTTCTGAGATCCACACAAAACACATAAATACAGTCCGTACCGCGCAGTAAACACACTCCGTCTCAGTTATACAAACCAGTCAGTTAAAGCTGTACAGTGAAATAATCGCTGTTTGTTCTGAGATCCACACAAAACACATAAATACAGTCCGTACCGCGCAGTAAACACACTCGTCTCAGTTATTCAAACCAGTCAGTTAATGCTGTACAGTGAAATAATCGCTGTTTGTTCTGAAATCCACACAAAACTCATAAATACACTGTGTGAGCAGAACGTAAAATTTGTGAATATTAAACTTGTGGTACATATAGTAACCACTGGCCTTAAATTTCGAAACATAACACATAAATACACTGTGTGGGCAGAAAGTGGAACATTTGAACGTTAAAAATGGTGGTACATATAGTAACCACTGGGCTTTAATTTCCAAATCGCAAACCATGTAAAATGCAGAGACAAAATGTTTGCACACAAAAGTAACTTTTTCACATTATTCGCTCTATAAAGCGGTCTGTTTTGCAGTGTCACGTTTAGCTACAATAAAGTCGTACAGCAGTGTAGCAATGTAGAGGGATGTGTGGGCCTGAGAGCCTCAAGTGTAGACAAATTGTGTAAATATGTGTGTCTGTACCTGTCGTATGTGATGTACACAGAATTAGTGTACGTACGAGATATCAGGCCTTCGCTGCGGTGTAGTTGAGAACTTTGCTCTTACGATATCCCGAAACGTCGGTAACAAACCAACCCACGCCTCGCATACACAAAGTCAGGTTATTTCAGGCTCGTCAGCCATTTCAATCCACTATATAACTTTACACACTGTAATAATTTCAGTATATACACTAACTGCTATAATATCCAACACAAAGCCACACACACGCCACATTCCTAGCCACAGTACGTGTAGCCGGAAGACACTGGTTGCTACTGTCACGTGCGGACAGTACACTGTTTGCTACTGTCACGTGCTGACAGTACAATGTTTGCTACTTTCACGTGCAGACAGTACACTGTTTGCTTATTTACAGCGGGACTGCAAATAGTGCGTGGGAATTGCTTGACAAATACAGGGACAGTAATAAACTGTTACAAATATTTGTTGGTGTTCAAACAGGACAACTGAAGGAGGAACACTTTTACTGTCATCACTGATGATTATACTGATGACTTTTATTCTGTTTTATTGCAGCCACACGTTTCCAAAGAACGCGTTATTATCTGCAGTTGATAACCTTTGCAATAACTATAATCGCCATTTATGTAACAAACTCAGTTCCCATCGCGTGTGTGTGGCAGAAACTGCAGACGTTTCAGCATCATCGTGGCTTTTTTCGCTTTCACTGTAAGTGGTTGATACAAACAGCATTCTGTGCCTACAGTGCTCGTGACCTCAACTGTCACATTTCACTGGAAAGTTTGAAGGTTGATAAAAGCGACTCTGATTTAATGTATGTGTGGGGGTGAATTTCTGTAAATAAGTAGGGTGAAGGATTGTAGATTAGATTTATCTGGCTCAAGACATGGTCCATTGGCTGGCTTGTTGACCCACGGTAGTGAATATGCTGGTGGCATATATTCGACATTGTGTTGAGTCGCAAAACGACTGGTAGTTTCTCAATTGAGCTAGTTACGTACGTTTATTGTTTGGGGGAGAGAGGAGGAAGTTGCGACACAATGTCAGTGTAATGGCGGCCTGTAATTCTCCGGTCTGTCCGTGTGAAACGTGGAGCGACAGTAGGGAGATGACTGACAGAAGGAATTGAAGTGCTCAGAATTTAACGTGTCGTAGTTACATTGTGTACTTCTGTGGACTTTTCCGAGATTGAATCCGGACGTTTTAGTGGTGAAACTGGTGAATAACCGCTTTTGTTACGGCCTGGCATAGATAGTTAATTTCTTACAATGTCAGAATTTAAAATACGTTTTGTAAGCTTGTTCACAATTATATGTAGTCACCTATGTACCTATGTACGTATGTATGCATGTATGTAAGTATGTATGTATGTACGTATGTATGTACGGACGTATGTATGTATGTACGTACGTATGTATGTATATATGTTAACTATGTGCCTGAGATGTGAGGTTTGACGAAAGAATATACTCATATAAAGATCAGTATTATGACCACCTGCAGTCTGGTAAGTTATTTACGTTTCAGAGGAATATATTGCCTCCATCTTCAGTACAAACCAGAAGATTGATGGAGCGATTTCCTCCAAAACATTAGAGACTAGAAACAGACTTCACGGTGTCACATGTTCAACTAACCACCTGTCTGTTTACAGAGCAACACCAATGGTTCGTGTTACTGTCTGGCCGCAGTTGCTGCTTGTGGTTTTGATACTGCGGCAGTCAGCTGCAGTGTCCAATCACTGCAGTCAACTGCAGGAAGAAATATCTCGTTTGGAGCGAGATATAGTGAGGATAACAGAGCTGAAAAACAAGAACGAACTTCTGGCTGGCAATTGTGATGTGAGTAGTTATATAAAGATATGCAGTTTTTGCAAACTGCTCGTGTTATTAAGCAATACGTATGTTACTGTGTCTTGAGTACAAACATATATAAACTGTGCAGTTACAGCATTTGACTGTAACATTTGTGTAGTCAGAGATAAGGCTACAGTCAAAATAAGCTTTTTTCGTACATAGTACCAAAAATGCGATAAGTTGTTGTGTGTGGTTAACTAAATAACTAACTACAAAATTACAGTCCTTGTGAAGCTAGTAGTTCCTCAGCTAGTCAAACTCTCCTTGCATTTTAAGTAACCCAAAATTTCATTACCGTGCTCACAACAGCTCGCACTATCTATATCGTGCGTTACATCAATACGGTCCACGTACTTCCATCCTAATTTTAATATCCATTTCTATGTTATTATTTTATCTACACCTAGGTCTTTCGAGTAGGCCCTTTCCCTCATGTTTCCCCACCAAACGCCTGTATGAATCTCTCTCCTCCGCCATAAATTCAGCATTTCCCGCCCATCAAACTCTTCTTCATTTCAACAAACAAATAATATCTGGTGAGCAGTGCAAATCATGAAGATCGTCATTATGTTTTATAACGTAACGAAATGATTATGTAGAAATGATATTGTTTTAAAATGCATTTGTTTTGAAGGATACTGTGTCTGAAATTACTTAATAAGATAAATGGTACATTGAATTGTGTGTGTTATACAACGTTAAAAGCACCACTCTGTTATTTGCAAATACAGGAAAATCTGACAAAACAAATTAATATGTCGCAAGCTACATCCAGGAAACTTAACGAGTCAGTAGCTGTCAACAATGATTTGAAGAAACAACTAGAAGTGAAGGAAGAAGTTCTGAAGAGTATCAATGAGAAACAGGAACAGCTGCAAACTAAAATCGATGGGCTAACAAAGACAGTGGATTCAATTAACCAGGTGGTACATAGCCTGTTTGAGAAACAGGAACAGCCGCAGACTAAAATAGATGGCTTAACAAAGAGAGTGGAGATACTGAACAAGACGTCACAATTGCGGTGTGGGACAAAGGAAGATGTAAGTACATGTAAGATAACAGCTGTCACAGTAAGTTCACTGAAGTACCTTAGACAATCAGCCACGTCAAACTTGGGTCAAACATCAACGTTTCGGAGAAATGTTCTACCACCATCATCAGGGTCACATTTATATAATGGTCTTGCACCACATGTTTATATATACAGAGTTGTGTTAGCGATTTGTACCGGCTGAAAGTGTGAGTCGACTGCAGCGCCTGCAGATGTGTGCGACCGGTAATTAATTGTGACGTTGGTAAAAATAGCGATCTTGGGATTGGACTGACGAAATGTGGGAAACTGAGATACTTAGTGTTACATAGCGGTGAATATTGTAGTGTTAATACGTACCGGCCTGCTTAGTTGTGTTGCACAAATTGTGCGTACCGTACAGTACAGTAAGCTGTCTGTTACTGACATACTTAGTGTTACATAGCGGTGAATATTGTAGTGTTAATGCGTACGGCTGCTTAGTTGTGTTGCACAAATTGTGCGTACCGTACAGTACAGTAAGCTATCTGTTACTGAGATACTTAGTGTTACATAGCGGTGAATAGTTTAGTGTTAATCGTACCGGCCTGCTTAGCTGTGTTGCACAAATTGTGCGTACCGTACAGTACAGTAAGCTATCTGTTACTGAGATACTTAGTGTTACATAGCGGTGAATATTGTAGTGTTAATGCGTACCGGCCTGCTTAGTTGTGTTGCACAAATTGTGCGTACCGTACAGTACAGTAAGCTATCTGTTACTGAGATACTTAGTGTTACATAGCGGTGAATAGTTTAGTGTTAATACGTACCGGCCTGCTTAGCTGTGTTGCACAAATTGTGCGTACCGTACAGTACAGTAAGCTGTCTGTTATTGAGATACTTAGTGTTACATAGCGGTGAATAGTTTAGTGTTAATACGTACCGGCCTGCTTAGTTGTGTTGCACAAATTGTGCGTACCGTACAGTAGAGTAAGCTGTCTGTTACTGAGATACTTAGTGTTACATAGCGGTGAATAGTTTAGTGTTAATACGTACCGGCCTGCTTAGTTGTGTTGCACAAATTGTGCGTACCGTACAGTACAGTAAGCTGTCTGTTACTGAGATACTTAGTGTTATATAGCGGTGAATACTTTAGTGTTAATACGTACCGGCCTGCTTAGCTATATTACACAAAATTTCCGTACCGTACAGTAAAGTAAGCTGTCTGTTGTTACAGTTAGTGTTGCTCATATCTACCTGTCGATATGTCATATGTAGATATTATGTGTCATGCAACGTGATTTGGTTTATAGACATTTGTAAATTATGTTATTATAAGAATACCCGCGGGTTGCAAGACCAAAGCGTTACAGGGAACTGGGGTCAGGGGATCCGCGACCTTTAAAATGACTAATCAAAATATCCTGAAATTCCTTCTTTAGTTTCAACAAGAAATGCCTTCGGTCATAGAACACAAATGTAAGATGCCTCAGGCAATAAGCACCCTATCAAAACTATTGTGTCTCTAAAATTGTTTTCGATGCCATAACACCGCTGTTCTTAGTAAACTCCTAGAGATTTGTGCTGAAGCTACTGACCGCTGCTTTGTTTCAACAAAGTAACAACAATTTCCCAGGACAGTTCCTAACACCTGCTTTCCTATTCCACAGTATTCTGGTCCCACATATCTGTACGTTATCTTGTTTCATTTTTGTATCGAACTGCTTACGTCATATAGACACTGTGTACTTTAAACTGTAACAAGTCACATCAAAATTCCAACTGCCATCATGTATGTAACCGCCGCCTTACAAGCAATATTTTGCACACAATATCTTGGCACACTTTTGTTCTCGCTCCGTACCAAATTCCACTCGCCATGTTCCAACGGTCCATCAGTTATCAGAATCAAACCGACAGCTAAACAAATTTTGTGAACTGCCAGCAAATTATTTTACATCTTAAAAGCAAAATCGCCTTTCAAAACGCGCATATTTCCAAACTATCTATTACCACAAATAATTTCATGTCCTCACCTTAAGTATCCCAATTATAGCTGTAACGTCACAAGCTCGTCAGCCCGCCATGTCCCCATTACATAGTGCAGTAAGTTAAAGTTACATGTTTGTAGTGTAATGCTATGGCATACCCTTCATACGAAGATTTGTGAAATTCGGTCAGATGCTTAAAGTGTTGAAACGTAAGTCAGTGCGTGGAACTTGGTTCGTGAGTGATTGCTGTACTGGGAAATAATGAGAAGACATATATGTGTAGGTGATAAATACACTAGTATAAACTTCAGGTACAGTAAATGTGTGCCGATCCCAGTGGCCGTGCGGTCTAAGTCAAGGGTCTGCGGCCGCTCGCTTACTAGGATTGTGGGTTCGAATCCCACCGGGGGCATGGACGTCTGTCTGTTGTGATTGTTGTGTGTTATGAGGTAGAGGTCTCTGCGACGGGCTGATCACTCGTTCAGAGGAATCTTACCGAGTATGGTGTGTCTAAAAAAGTAAGATCGTGAAGCCTCGAAAAATGAGGCGGCCTAGGCCCCCAAGGGGCTGTCGGGTCATTGGAAAAAAAATGTGTGCCTGTGCTTAATTAAGCACCGCGCCATGAAGACGTGTGGGGAAGTGCAGGCATAGTTCCACGCAGAAATGACCTCGATTCTATATTGAGATAGGTAGACAGTTTCATTCCCCGGCCAATTTGTCTTTCGAAAAAGAAAAGCTCGCTGTTAATTACCCTCTTCTGACACACAAAACAGTCTCTAGTCACTCCAGTTTCTTCTAGAGCACTGATTTTCTAATTGTGGTACGCTTACAATTATTTACTGGTACGCGACCTTAATAAAATTAAAAACATGAAAAGGAAAAAAATTAATATTGCATGAGCCATAATAAGCAGCATTGCTGGCAACAAACTGTAACACATCCTGCTGTCAGGCGGTCCTTCCAATTTCAAATTTTCCATTTCAATACGCAAACCCTTGTTGGTAAACTGAAATGTTTATATTTCATTTACTAATAAGTGAATGAAAATGTCTGAGAACCTTCCTTCTACAGGTCTGCCGGTCTCTGATTGACGCTGTTAAATCTGGAGACGTGAACAGCACAAAGATCTTGTTGAAATGCAGCAATGACAACTGCACTGACAATGATGTAAACCGTAACACACCGCTGACATATGCTGCTATATATGGCCATGTGGAGGTGGTGCGGGTGTTGCTGGAGGGTGGCGCCGACGTAGAAAGAGCTAATGCTGATCGGCGTACCGCTCTGCATCTAGCAGCCGCGAATGGACATCTGGACGTGTGTCGTCTCTTGCTGGACTCTGGAGCGAAGGTGGTTCCTTTGGACAGGTGGAAATACACCGCGCTGCATTATGCGGCAGAGAACGGATATTTGCCCATCGTGATGCTGCTTGTGGAGAGGGGAGCAGATGTCAATGCGAAGGGAGGTGACGGTTAGACCGAGAGCGTTGAGGCGCCGATTAGGAGGTGGAAATATTTACCAGAGCGGCTGGAATCAGTAAGGCGTGGCTAAGGAGAGTTTTAACTGTATAAAGCACAGTGGTAACTATATGTACCGAATATTCAACATGTCTGCATTCAGGCCACACATTGTATTTATGAGCTTAATAAAATTATCACAATAAAATACCTTATTTTATCCGACAACTCATATCAATACTTCACTCAGATATTTTCGCCTGATGGCAGAGTGTAGCGCTCACCGCTACCGCAATTGGCCGTTAGCGCCATTCAGTGCACTTTACTTTGATGTATTGCCTGTAATATTGGGTTTGACTCAGTATATTAAGCATGTTAAGTGAGTCGGAGGGAAGTGACTGCAATGTTCCTACACTAAAAGTTACTTTTTGTAGCAAGGAGGAATAATTTTTCTAAGTTCAACAGGCAGCTGCCTGCCGAGAGCTAAACAAGATTATGTGAACTGCCAGCAAATTATTTTACATCCTAAAAAAATTACCTTTCAAAACGCACATATTTTCAACCAATATATTACCACAAATAATTTCATGTCCTCACGTTAAGTATCACAATTATAGCTGTGACGTCACAAGCTCGTCAGTCCGCCATGTTGCCATTACATAGTGCAGTAAGTTAAAGTTCAGTGTTTGTAGTGTAATGCGATGGCATAGACTTCATACGAAGTTTCGTGATGTCGATCAGACGTTTAAAGTGTTGAAGCCATCATAAGACATGTGTGTAGCTGATAAATACAGTTGTATAAACTTCAGGTACAGTAAATATGTGCCTGTGCTTAATTAAGCACCGCGCCTTGAAGACGTATGGCGGAGTTCAGTCATAGTTCCACGCAGTCTTGACGTCGACTGTAGGTTAAGATCGGTAGACAGTTTCACTTCCCGGCACTGTGGTTCGCGTACCGTTATTTACTGGTACGTCGACTGTAGATTAAGATCGGTAGACAGTTTCACTCCCCCGCACTGTACCAATATTTACTGGTACGCTGCTTAATAAAATTACATATGTAAAAGGAAACATTTTTAAGAAAAAAATAGGACATGAGCCATAATACGCAACATTGTTGGCAACATACTATGTTACTGGCAACATACTGTATTATGGCACATATGATCATCCCTCTGTCAGACGGTCTATCTAATTTAAAATTTACTATTTCAATATAGAAAACTATTCTTGGTACACTCAGAGTTTTATATTTCATTTACTGGTAAGTGAATTAAAATGTGTGAGATCCTTCCTTCTACAGGTCTGCCGATCTCAGCTTGAGGCTATTAAATCCGGTGACATGAACATTGTAAAGTTCTTGTTGCAATACAGCATGACATCTACACTGACAATGATGTAAACCGTAACACACCGCTGACATATGCTGCTACATATGGCCATGTGGAGGTGGTGCTTGTGTTGCTGGAGGGTGGCGCTAACGTAGACAGAGCTAATGTTGTTCGGAGTACCGCTCTGCATCTAGCAGCTGGTATGGACATCTGGATGTGTGCCGTCTGTTGCTGGACTGGGGAGCGAAGGTGGATCCTCTGGACAATTGGCAATACACAGCGCTGCATGTTGCGGCACGGGAGGGAAGATGGTGAAGCTGCTTGGGAGAGGGGACGGATGTTAGTGTGAAGAACAAGTACGGCGAGACCGCGAATGACGTAGCGCGGAGAAGTGGGAAGAAAGACGTGGCAGATTGGCTGGACTCGTTAAGCTGTGTGTAAGGAGCGTTAACTGTATGAAGCACAGTGGTAACTATATGTACCGAACTTTTTGCATGTCTGCATTCAGGCCACACATTTTATTTATTGGCTTTGTGAAATTCTCACAATAAAGAGCCTTATTTTATCCGACAACTCGCATCAATATTTCACTCAGAACTTTTAGACAGATGGCAGAGAGTGTAGCCCTCGCCGCTATTGCAATTTGCCGTGAGCGTGGTTCCATGCATCTTAGTTCTCTGTACTGCCTGCAGTATCGGGTTTGACTCAGTATATTTAACGACGTTGCTGAAAATAACATTTTCCTTTCCACTCACACACAAACCGTCACGTCTAAGAATCACGTATTGCACTGCACGTCGAAGATTTTTATATGTTAAGCGAGCCGATGGGAAGTAACTGGAAAGTTTCTACACTTATAGTCACTTTTTGTAGCAGGCCGATACATTTGTTCTAGTTTCACCAGCCAGCTGCCCCTGCCTACAATCGAACCAAGATCCTCTGGTCTATGGCCGTAAAGTTATGACTAATCAATCCAAATTAATTCCATTTCACTTGGTGAAGCACAACGAACGTGACAATAAAACTTAGTACAAATTTAAAGAAGTCTCAGTTAATTTGCACTGTGTCCTTTCTATTGTGTCCCTGAACACAGTAGCTTATCACGTAGAATGCCCTGCTACCGCTGGGATATCCCGTACATATGCCGTCTTCAAGGTCACGATGGAAGGGACGCCGAGTATTACTGAGTGTCAGAAAGTCGAATGGGATCATCAGGGGTCGCTTGCGACCTGAAGGATCTATTAATACTATTAATTCTGTACCGGACTACCAACGATAGGCTCTGTTGTTATGAAAAAGTGCATAACAGAAGACAAGAGACACTGCGTGCTGGAGGTTCGTTAGGTGTGTGTGTGTGTGTGTGTAAATTGACAAGATAGCTCAGTATAGACTTTGAAGTACACGGCACTCTGTGGTGGTGAGAAAATTTAGAGAAGACATTTTAATAGGTCCTGCTATCGGCAAGTGAGGCATGTTACGTAAGTAAGGTTCCATAAACTGCCAATTTGTGAGGCATGTCCTGTATGTAAGGTTACTTAAATTGCCGCTTTGTGAGGCATGTTCTGTAAGTAAGGTTCACTAACCTGCCGCTTTGTGAGGCATGTTCTGTAAGTAAGGTTCCCTAGTCTGCCGCTGTGTTAGGCATTTTCTTTAAGTAAGGTTCCCTACACTTCCACTTTGTGAGGAATGTACTGTAAGTAAGATTCCCTCGATTGCCGCTGTGTTAGGCATGTTCTCTAGGTAAGGTTCCTTACACTTTTGCTTTGTGAGGTATGTACTGTAAGTAAGGTTCCCTAGACTGCCGCTGTGTTAGGCATGTTCTGTAAGTAAGGTTCCCTACACTTCCACTTTGTGAGGCATGAACTGTAAGTAAGATTCCCTAGACTGCCGCTGTGTTAGGCATGTTCCTAAGTAAGGTTCGCTAGAGTGCTGCTTTGTGTTCTACAGTCTCTTGTCACTTAGTCATGTTCATTAGACATCACAAAGTTGTGCAACTGACGTCACGCTGTTCCTCGTCACTAAGTGTTCTACAGTCTCTTGTCACTTCGTCATGTTCATTTGACGTCACAATGCTGTGCAACTGACGTCATACAGTTCCTCGTCACTAAGTGTTCTACAGTATCTTGTCAGTTCGTCATGTTCATTTGACATCACAATGTTGTGCAAATGACGTCACGCTGTTCCTCGTCACTAAGTGTTCTACAGTCTCTTGTCACTTCTTCATGATTATTTGACGTCACAATGCTGTACAACTGACGTCACGCTGTTCCTCGTCACTAAGTGTTCTACAGTCTCTTCTCACTTCATGTTCATTTGACGTCACAATTCTGTGCAACTGACGTCATACAGTTCCTCGTCACTAAGTGTTCTACAGTCTCTTTTCACTTCATGTTCATTTGACGTCACAATTCTGTGCAACTGACGTCATACAGTTCCTCGTCACTAAGTGTTCTACAGTCTCTTGCCACTTCGTCATGTTCATTTGACATCACAATGTTGTGCAAATGACGTCACGCTGTTCCTCGTCACTAAGTGTTCTACAGTCTCTTGTCACTTCATGTTCATTTGACTTCACAATGCTGTGCAACTGACGTCATAGAGTTCCTCATCACTAAGTGTCCTACAGACACTTTTCACTTTGTCAAGTTCATTTGATATAACAATGTTGTGCAACTGACGTCATACATTTCCTCGTCACTAAGTGTTCTACAGACTCTTATCACGTCATCATGTTTATTTGACGTCACAATGTCTTGGATCTGACGTCATGCTATTCCTCGTCACTAAGTGTTCTACAGTCTTTTGTCACTACGTCATGTTCATTTGATGTCACAATGTTGTGCAACTGACGTCATACATTTCCTAGTCACTAAGTGTTCTACAGTCTATTATCACTTCATCATGTTCATTTGACGTCACAAAATTGTGCAACTGACGTCACAATATTGTGCAACTGACGTCACGCTGTTCCTCGTCACTAAGTGTTCTACAGTCTTTTGTAACTTCGTCATGTTCATTTGACGTCACAATGCTGTGCAACTGACGTCATACAGTTCCTCGTCACTAAGTTTTCTACAGTCTTTTGTCACGTCATCATGTTCATTTGACGTCACAATATTGTGCAACTGACGTCACGCTGTTCCTCGTCACTAAGTGTTCTACAGTATCTTGTCAGTTCGTCATGTTCATTTGACATCACAGTGTTGTGCAACTACACGTCATACATTTCCTAGTCACTAAGTGTTCTACAGTCTCTTGTCACTTCGTCATGTTCATTTGATATCACAATGTTGTGCAACTGACGTCATACATTTCCTAGTCACTAAGTGTTCTACAGTCTATTATCACTTCATCATGTTCATTTGACGTCACAATATTGTGCAACTGACGTCACAATATTGTGCAACTGACGTCACGTTGTTCCTCGTCACTAAGTGTTCTACAGTCTTTTGTAACTTCGTCATGTTCATTTGACGTCACAATGCTGTGCAACTGACGTCATACAGTTCCTCGTCACTAAGTGTTCTACAGTCTCTTGTCACGTCATCATGTTCATTTGACGTCACAATATTGTGCAACTGACGTCACGCTGTTCCTCGTCACTAAGTGTTCTACAGTATCTTGTCAGTTCGTCATGTTCATTTGACATCACAATGCTGTGCAACTGACGTCATACAGTTCCTAGTCACTAAGTGTTCTACAGTCTCTTGTCACTTCGTCATGTTTATTTGATATCACAATGTTGTGCAACTGACGTCATACATTTCCTCGTCACTAAGTGTTCTACAGTCTCTTATCAATTCATCGTGTTCATATGACGTCACAATGTTGTGTAACTAACGTCACTCTGTTCTTCGTCACTAAGTGTTCTACAGTCTTTTGTCACTTCGTCATGTTTATTTGACGTCACAATTCTGTGCAACTGACGTCATACATTTCCTCGTCACTAAGTGTTCTACAGTCTCTTGGCACGTCATCATGTTCATTTGGCTTCACAATGTTGTGCAAATGACGTCACTCTGTTCCTCGTCACTAAGTGTTCTGCAGACTTTTGTCACTTCGTCATGTTCATTTGATCTCGCAATGTTGTGCAACTGACGTCATACAGTTCCTCGTCACTAAATGTCCTACAGTCTTTTGTCACGTCGTCATATTCGTTTGACGTCACAATGCTGTGCAACTGACGTCATACAGTTCCTCGTCAATAAGTGTCCTACAGTCTTTTGTCACGTCGACATATTCATTTGACGTCACAATGCTGTGCAACTGACGTCATACAGTTCCTCGTCACTAAGTGTTCTACAGACGTTTGTCACGTCATCATGTTCATTTGATCTCACAATGTTGTGCAACTGACGTCATACAGTTCCTCGTCACTAAGTGTTCTACAGACTCTTGTCACGTCATCATGTTCATTTGACGTCACAATACTGTGCAACTGACGTCATACAATTCCTCGTCACTAAGTGTTCTACAGTCTCTTGTCACGTCATCATGTTCATTTGACGTCACAATACTGTGCAACTGACGTCATACAGTTCCTCGTCACTAAGTGTTCTACAGACTCTTGTCACTTCGCCAAGTTCATTTGATATCACAATGTTGTGCAAATAACGTCATATATTTCCTCGTCACTAAGTGTTCTACAGACACTTATCACTTCGTCATGTTCATTTGACGTCACAATGCTGTGCAACTGACGTCATACAGTTCCTCGTCACTAAGTGTTCTACAGTCTTTTGTCACTTCGTCATGTTCATTTGACGTCACAATGCTGTGCAACTGACGTCATATATACTGTTACATACCGGTGAATAGTTTAGTGTTAATACGTACCGGCCTGCTTAGCCGTGTTGCACAAATTGTGCGTACTGTACAGTACAGTAAGCTGTCTGTTACTGAGGTACTTAGTGTTAGATTGCGGTGAATATTTTAGTGTTAATGCGTACCGGCCTGCTTAGCTATGTTGCACAAATTGTGCGTAACGTACAGTACAGTAAGCTGTCTGTTACTGAGATACTTAGTGTTACATAGCGGTGAATATTTTAGTGTTAATACGTACCGGCCTGCTTAGTTGTGTTGCACAAATTTTGCGTACCGTAAAATACAGTAAGCTATCTGTTACTGAGGTACTTAGTGTTACATAGCGGTGAATAGTTTAGTGTTAATACGTACCGGCCTGCTTAGCTGTGTTGCACAAATTTTGCGTACCGTACAGTACAGTAAGCTGTCTGTTACTGAGATACTTAGTGTTACATAGCGGTGAATAGTTTAGTGTTAATACGTACCGGCCTGCTTAGTTGTGTTGCACAAATTTTGCGTACCGTACAGTACAGTAAGCTATCTTTTACTGAGGTACTTAGTGTTAGATAGCGGTAGATAGTTTAGTGTTAATACGTAAGGGCCTGCTTAGCTGTGTTGCACAAATTGTGCTCACCGTACAGTACAGTAAGCTGTCTGTTACTGAGATATTTAGTGTTACATAGCGGTGAATATTTTAGTGTTAATGCGTACCGGCCTTCTTAGTTGTGTTGCACAAATTTTGCGTACCGTACAGTACAGTAAGGTGACTGTTACTGAGATAATTAGTGTTACATAGCGGTGAATAGTTTAGTGTTAATACGTACCGGCCTGCTTAGCTGTGTTGCACAAATTGTGCGTACCGTACAGTACAGTAAGCTGACTGTTACTGAGATAATTAGTGTTACATAGCGGTGAATAGTTTAGTGTTAATTCGTACCGGCCTGCTTATTTGTGTTGCACAAAATGTGCGTACCGTACAGTACAGTAAGCTGTGTGTTACTGAGATACTTAGTGTTACATAGCGGTGAATAGTTTAGTGTTAATACGTACCGGCCTGCTTATTTGTGTTACACAAATTGTGCGTACCGTACAGTACAGTAAGCTGTCTGTTACTGAGATAATTAGTGTTACATTGCGGTGAATAGTTTAGTGTTAATACGTACCGGCCTGCTTAGCTGTGTTGCACAAATTGTGCGTACCGTACAGTACAGTAAGCTGTCTGTTACTGAGATACTTAGTGTTACATAGCGGTGGATAGTTTTGTGTTTAATTCGTACAGGCCTGCTTAGCTGTGTTGCACAAATTGTGCGTACCGTACAGTACAGTAAGCTGTGTGTTACTGAGATACTTAGTGTTACATAGCGGTGAGTAGTTTAGTGTTAATACGTACCGGCCTGCTTAGTTGTGTTGCACAAATTGTGCGTACCGTACAGTACAGTAAGCTGTGTGTTACTGAGATACTTAGTGTTACATAGCGGTGAATATTTTAGTGTTAATTCGTACCGGCCTGTTTAGCTGTGTTGCACAAATTGTGCGTACCGTACAGTACAGTAAGCTGTGTGTTACTGAGATACTTAGTGTTACATAGCGGTGAATATTTTTGTGTTAATTCGTACCGGCCTGTTTAGCTGTGTTGCAGAAATTGTGCTTACCGTACAGTACAGTAAGCTGTCTGTTACTGAGATAATTAGTGTTACATAGCGGTGAATAGTTTAGTGTTAATACGTACCGGCCTGCTTACCTGTGTTACACAAATTGTGCGTACCGTACAGTACAGTAAGCTGTCTGTTACTGAGGTACTTAGTGTTAGATAGCGGTGAATATTTTAGTGTTAATGCGTACCGGCCTGCTTAGCTGTGTTACACAAATTGTGCGTACCGTACAGTAAAGTAAGCTGTCTGTTACTGAGATAATTAGTTTTACATAGCGGTAAGTAGTTTAGTGTTAATACGTACCGGCCTGCTTAGCTCTGTTGCACAAGTTGTGCGTACCGTACAGTACAGTAAACTGTCTGTTACTGAGGTACTTATTGTTAGATAGCGGTGAATATTTTAGTGTTAATACGTACCGGCCTGCTTAGCTGTGTTACACAAATTGTGCGTACCGTACAGTACAGTAAGCTGTCTGTTGTTACATTTAGTGTTTCTGATATCTGCCTTTCGATATGTCAGTGTAGATATTATGTGTCATGCAAAGTAATATGTTTTCCAGACATTAAGTAATTATGTGATCATAAGAATACCCGTGGCTGGGACGACCACAGCTTTACGGGAACCTGGGGTTAGGGGAACGGCTGCCTTTATGATGACTAATCAAATTATGACGATTTTCCTTGTTTCGTTTCCAGAAGTAATGTCTAACATCGTTGGTAACAAAACACAATTATAAGAAGCCTCAGGCATTATGGACATCTATGTGCCACTACAGCGCTGTTCGTAGTAAAGCCTTATTGCTTTTTTATGAAGCTCCTGACCGCTGCTTTTTTCAACAAAGTAACAACAATTTCCTAGAACAGTTCCCAACACCTTTCCTATTCCACAGTCTTCTGGTCCTGCATATCTGTACGTTATCTTGGTGCATTTTTGTGTTGAACTGCTTACGTCATTATAGACACTGTGTACTTTAAACTGTAACAAGTCACATCAAAACTCTAACTGCCATCATGCATGTAACTGCCGCCTTACAAGCAATATTTTGCACACATATCTTGGCACACTTCTGTTCTCGCTCCGTTCCAAATTCCACTCTCCATGTTCCAACGGTCCATCAGTTATCAGATTCAAACTGAGCTAAACAAGATTGTGTGAACTGCCAGCAAATTATTTTACATCCTCTAAAACAAAATTGCCTTTGTAAAAGCGCATATTTTTAAACAGTCTATTACCACAAATAATTTCATGTCCTCAGTTAAGTATCACAATTATAGCTGTGACGTCACAAGCTCGTCAGTCCGCCATGTTGCCATTACATAGTGCAGTAAGTTAAAGTTACATGTTTGTTGTGTAATTCTATGACATAGCCTTCATACGAAGATTTGTGAAAGTCGGTCAGATGCTTAAAGTGTTGAAACGTAAGTCAGTGTGTGGAACTTGGTTGGTGAGTGATTGCTGTACTGGGAAGTAGTCTGATAATACGTGTATATGTGTGTAGCTGATAAATACAGTTGTATAAACTTTAGGTACAGTAAATGTGTGCCTGTGCTTAATTAAGCACCGCGCCATGAGACGTATGGAGGAGTGCAGGCATAGTTTCACGCAGTCTTGACCTCAATTCTAGATTCAGATAAGAAGATACATTCAAGCCCCCGCCGCGTTTATCATGTGGAAAAATAAGGGCACAGCTCATTTGTCCCATTCTCTCACACAAGACAGATCCTCTAGCCAATACGGTTTATTCTACGGATTGGTTTCTCAATTTTGGCACTAGTACCACTACTTGAACGTGTGACATCGTTCAATGGTAGGCGGCCGTATTAAGAATTGCAATAAAGAGGGATACGAATTTTAAAGTTAAAGGAAATATAACACATGAAGTGTATGTGCTAATAATAAACATCCCCGCCGTCAGGCGGTCTTTCTATTTCAGCATTTTTATTTCAATACAGAAAGCTGTTGGTGGTACACTGAAATTGTTATATTTCATGTAGTGGTAAGACAGTAAATATGTTAAAACATCTATTGTACAGGTCTGCCGGTCTCTGCTTGACGCTGCTAAGTCGGGAGATGTGGGCAGTGTAAAGAGTTTGGTGAAATGAAGCAATGACAACTGCACTGATGGTGATGATTATCGTCACACACCGCTGATTTATGCTGCTATATATGGCCATGTGGAGGTGGTGCGGGTGTTGCTGGAGGGCGGCGCTAACGTAGACAGAGGTTCGGCACTCCACGGAGATTCGGCAAACTGTACCTTACCCCCCGTATAATCGTAGTTGAACTGTCCCTTTTGCTCCTTTCCTTCCCTACCCTTTTACCTTTTGGGATACGACCAGAGTTTACCTGGTTAGTGGTCGGTAGTTGCTTTATCACTCTGCATCCGGGCTCGGAGCTACGAGCAACTAATTCCGGTCTCGGCCTTTACATCAAAATTCTGTTTCGGCAAGGATGGCAGCAGTCCTTGGTGTTGCTACGTCTAGAGGTGTTTGTAAAGACAGGCATCACCAAGTCTTGAGATGGTAAAGCTTCTCTGGAACCAGTCGTCGGTTTTGGTTAGACTATTTCTTAATTTGTGTTGCACTCTGCAAAGACTGTAAGTACGCATCTGAAGTATTTTATTTGTTATTTATTTTATTTGTTATAAATAAATCCTTAATGTTGATTTGGTGCATTGATAATATAGGTGGGGTGATCCACCCCCAAACAAAACGATCCATGATAATAAAACTTCTGAAAGCACGTCTTTCCAGACGTCGTAACAATTCGTCGGTGGGTCAAAGTGGTTGCAGTTTAGCGTGGTTTTGTTTAGTATTATCATGCACGTTAGTCAGAGTTAACAGACTGCTTGGATACCCACTTCCAACTTGGGAGCATTGCGAAAATAACAAGCGAACCAGAGACGGTGGCAGTCGTCACCCACTGTAGGGTAAAGTGGGGAGTGGCTGTTAAGTATAACGCTGACAAAAATCCGGTTTTGAAACCCACGACCTTCACAGCATAGGACGCGGTGATGCCACTTTGTGAGGCATGTTCTGTAAGTAAGGTTCACTAGAATGGCGCTTTGTGAGGTATGTTTTGTAAGTAAGGTTCGCTAGACTGCTGCTTTGTGAGGCATGTCCTCTAAGTAAGGTTCGCTAGACTGCTGCTTTGTGAGGCATTTTCTCTAAGTAAGGTTCACTAGACTGCTGCTTTGTGAGGCATGTTCTGTAAGTAATGTTCACTAGACTGCCGATTTGTGAGGCATGTTGTGTAAGTAAGGTTCACTAAAATGGCGCTTTGTGAGGCATGTTCTGTAAGTAAGGTTCACTAGACTGCTGCTTTGTGAGGCATGTTCTGTACGTAAGATTCACTAGACTACTGCTTTGTGAGGCATATTCTGTACGTAAGGTTCACTAGAATGGCGCTTTGTGAGGCATGTTCTGTAAGCGAGGTGCATTGGATTGGCGCTTTGTGAGGGATGTTCTTTAAGTAAGGTTCCCTACACTGACGCTTTGTGAGGCATGTTCTGTACGTAAGGTTCACTAGACTGCTGCTTTGTGAGGCATATTCTGTACGTAAGGTTCACTAGACTGCTGCTTTGTGAGGCATGTTCTGTACGTAAGGTTCACTAGACTGCTGCTTTGTGAGGCATGTTCTGTAAGTAAGGTTCCCTAGAATGCTGCTTTGTGAGGCATGTTTTCTACGTAAGGTTCACTAGACTGCTACTTTGTGAGGCATATTCTGTACGTAAGGTTCACTAGACTGCTGCTTTGTGAGGTATGTTCTGTACGTAAGGTTCACTAGACTGCTGCTTTGTGAGGCATGTCCTGTAAGTAAGGTTCCCTAGAATGCTGCTTTGTGAGGCATGTTCTCTACGTAAGGTTCACTAGACTGCTGCTTTGTGAGGCATGTTCTGTACGTAAGGTTCCCTAGAATGCTGCTTTGTGAGGCATATTCTGTAAGTAAGGTTCACTAGACTGCTGCTCTGTGAGGCATGTTCTGTAAGTAAGGTTCACTAGACTGCTGCTTTGTGAGGCATGTTCTGTACGTAAGGTTCACTAGAATGGCGCTTTGTGAGGCATGTTCTGTAAGTAAGGTTCACTAGACTGCTGCTTTGTGAGGCATGTTCTGTAAGTAAGATTCACTAGACTGCTGCTTTGTGAGGCATATTCTGTACGTAAGGTTCACTAGAATTGCGCTTTTTGAGGCATGTTCTATAAGCGAGGTTCATTGGATTGGCGCTTTGTGAGGCATGTTCTTTAAGTAAGGTTCCCTACACTGCCGCTTTGTGAGGCATGTTCTGTAAGTAAAGCTCCCTAGAATGCTGCTTTGTGAGGCATGTTCTGTACGTAAGGTTCACTAGACTTTTGCTTTGTGAGGCATGTTCTGTACGTAAGGTTCCCTAGAATGCTGCTTTGTGAGGCATGTTCTGTACGTAAGTTTCCCTAGAATGCTGCTTTGTGAGGCGTGTTCTGTTCGCAATGTTCACTAGACTGCTGCTTTGTGGGACTTGTTCTGTAAGTAAGGTTACCTAGAATGCTGCTTTGTGAGGCATGTCCTCTAAGTAAGGTTCGCTAGACTGCTGCTTTGTGAGGCATATTCTGTACGTAAGGTTCACTAGACTGCTGCTTTGTGAGGCATGTTTTCTACGTAAGGTTCACTAGACTGCTGCTTTGTGAGGCATGTTCTGTAGGTAAGGTTCCCTAGAATGCTGCTTTGTGAGGCATGTCCTCTAAGTAAGGTTCGCTAGACTGCTGCTTTGTGAGGCATGTTATGGACGTAAGGTTCACTAGACTGCTGCTTTGTGAGGCATGTTCTGTACGTAAGGTTCACTAGACTGCTGCTTTGTGAGGCATGTTCTTTACGTATGGTTCACTAGACTGCTGCTTTGTGAGGCATGTTCTGTAAGTAAGGCTCCCTAGAATGCTGCTTTGTGAGGCATGTTCTGTACGTAAGGTTCACTAGACTGTTGCTTTGTGAGGCATGTTCTGTAAGTAAGGTTCACTAGACTGCTGCTTTGTGAGGCATGTTCTGTACTTAAGGTTCACTAGAATGGCGCTTTGTGAGGCATGTTCTGTAAGTGAGGTTCATTGGAATGGCGCTTTTTGAGGCATGTTGTTTAAGTAAGGTTCCCTACACTGCCGCTTTGTGAGGCATGTTCTGTAAGTAAGGTTCCCTAGACTGCAGGACAGAGAATGTAGGTTAGACAATGAGCACTGGTAACTCAAATGCACCCAACACAAACACAATCACACCGCCCATTGTGAGTGACCCCAACCCTAAGCATTGTGATGTGTTTTCTTGAATGAGTGTTGTACATCATTAAGCTAATGTCGCTGAATGTACAAACACTGTAATTGTATCATGTGTATGTCATGATCACAGGAACCACTATAGCGATCTCTTTTCGCCGATGTTCTCGGATAGCTGATAACAGGTACCTGTACACTTTATTCTTAGATGGTTCACAGCAGGTACCTGTACACTTTATTCTTAGATAGCTCACAGCAGGTACCTGTACACTTTATTCTCAGATAGCTCACAACATGTGCCTGTACACTTTATTCTTAAATAGCTCACAGCAGGTACCTGTACACTTTATTCTCAGATAGCTCACAGCAAGTACCTGTACACTTTATTCTCAGATAGCTCACAACAGGTGCCTGTACACTTTATACGGGAGGTAGACGAGTTTTTCAAATTAAGAAGAACCCTCGAGCAGCTCCGTTTACCTCTTATGTTTAGAGCTCTAACCGACCCATACGCGAAACGGTGGATGCCCACGACATATCACGAGCTTAAGTCGTGTGATCTGTTTAAGAAGGGTCTTCTATAATGGCTGTGGGACAGCAGACAAAGTGAGATTATTTGTAGAATGTATCAAGAAAAAGACGAGAATTCCTATAGGTCAGAAGAGAGCCTTTCGAGCTACTATAAGCGGTATGCGAATATGGCCAGCCAGGTTAAACTTCTTGTGTCTGAACACGACCTACTTCCGGCGCTTATGTCACATGACGCCCACCAAATACAACGGTGCCTTATGAACGCTAAGGTGAATAAAACGCAGGAAGCATTCGCGTTCCTTTCGAAACTTCAGACGCTAGAAAAATCTACGGAAGCATATAGAGGGCAAAAACAGGACACGGACAAAAGAGACGGGAATAGTCGACCGCGTAGGAACACACGAAATAAGGACCAACAGGGCAGATAGCGAGGTGACTGCGTACAGGTCAGACAGATAGCGAAGTCACTGCGTACAGGTCAGACAGAGAGCGAGGTGACTACGTGCAGGTCAGACAGACAGTGAGGTGACTGCGTAAAGGTCAGACAGATAGCGAGGTGACTGCGTGCAGGTCAGACAGATAGCGAAGTGACTGTGTACAGGTCACACAGATAGCGAGGTGACTGCGTGCAGGTCAGACAGATAGCGAGGTGACTGCGTGCAGGTCAGACAGAGAGCGAGGTGACTACGTGCAGGTCAGACAGACAGTGAGGTGACTGCGTACAGGTAAGACAGATAGCGAGGTGACTGCGTGCAGTTCAGACAGATAGCGAGGTGACTGCGTGCAGGTCAGACAGATAGCGAGGTGACTGCGTGCAGGTCAGACAGACAGTGAGGTGACTGCGTACAGGTCAGACAGATAGCGAGGTGACTGCGTACAGGTCAGACAGATAGCGAGATGACTGCGTGCAGGTCAGACAGATAGCGAGCTGACTGCGTGCAGGTCAGACAGATAGCGAGGTGATTACGTGCAGGTCAGACAGACAGTGAGGTGACTGTGTACAGGTCAGACAGATAGCGAGGTGACTGCGTACAGGTCAGACAGATAGCGAGATGACTGCGTGCAGGTCAGACAGATAGCGAGCTGGCTGCGTGCAGGTCAGACAGGTAGCGAGGTGACTGCGTGCAGGTCAGACAGATAGCGAGGTGACTGCGTGCAGGTCAGACAGATAGCGAGGTGACTGTCGACAGGTCAGACAGATAGCGAGGTGACTGCGTACATGTCAGACAGATAGAGAGGTGACTGTCTACAGGTCAGACAGACAGTAAGATGACTGCGTACAGGTCAGACAGATAGAGAGGTGACTGTCGACAGGTCAGACAGATAGCGAGGTGACTGCGTACATGCCAGACAGATAGAGAGGTGACTGTCTACAGGTCAGACAGACAGAAAGGTGACTGCGTACAGGTCAGAGAGATAGAGAGGTGACTGTCTACAGGTCAGACAGACAGTGAGGTGACTGCGTACAGGTCAGACAGATAGAGAGGTGACTGTCTACAGGTCAGACAGATAGCGAGGTGACTGCGTACAGGTCAGAGAGATAGAGAGGTGACTGCCTACAGGTCAGACAGACAGTGAGGTGACTGCTTACAGGTCAGACAGATAGAGAGGTGACTGTCTACAGGTCAGACAGACAGAAAGGTGACTGAGTACAGGTCAGAGAGATAGAGAGGTGACTGTCTACAGGTCAGACAGACAGTGAGGTGACTGCGTACAGGTCAGACAGATGGAGAGGTGACTGTCTACAGGTCAGACAGACAGTGAGGTGAAAGCGTGCAGGTCAGACAGATAGCGAGGTGACTGCGTGCAGGTCAAACAGATAGTGAGGTACTTCTTGCAGGTCAGACAGATAGCGACGTGACTGCATGCAGGTCAGACAGATAGTGAGGTGACTGCGTGCAGTTCAGACAGTTAGCGTGGTGACTGCGTGCAGGTCAGACAGATAGCGAGGTGACTGCGTGCAGGTAAGACAGATAGCGGGATGACTGCCTGCAGGTCAGACAGATAGCGAGGTGATTGCGTTCAGGTCAGACAGATAGCGAGGTGACTGCGTGCAGGTAAGACAGATAGCGGGATGACTGCCTGCAGGTCAGACAGATAGCGAGGTGATTGCGTTCAGGTCAGACAGATAGCGAGGTGACTGCGTGCAGGTAAGACAGATAGCGGGATGACTGCCTGCAGGTCAGACAGATAGCGAGGTGATTGCTTTCAGGTCAGACAGATAGCGTGGTGACTGCGTGCAGGTAAGACAGATAGCGAGGTGACTGCGTACAGGTCAGTCAGTTAGAGAGGTGACTGCGTACATGTCAGACAGATAGAGAGGTGACTGCGTGCAGGTAAGACAGATAGAGAGGTGACTGCGTGCAGGTAAGACAGTTAGCGAGGTGACTGCGTACAGGTCAGTCAGTTAGAGAGGTGACTGCGTACATGTCAGACAGATAGAGAGGTGACTGCGTACAGGTCAGACAGATAGAGAGGTGACTGCGTACAGGTCAGACAGATAGAGAGGTTACTGCGTGCAGCTCAGACACATAGCGAGGTTACTGCATGCAAGTAAGACAGATAGCGAGGTGACTGCGTACAGGTCAGACAGATAGAGAGGTGACTGCGTACAGGTCAGACAGATAGCGAGGTGACTGCTTGCAGGTCAGACAGATAGAGAGGTTACTGCGTACAGGTCAGACAGATAGAGAGGTGACTGCGTGCAGGTAAGACAGATAGCGAGGTGACTGCGTACAGGTCAGTCAGTTAGAGAGGTGACTGCGTACATGTCAGACAGATAGAGAGGTGACTGCGTACAGGTCAGACAGATAGAGAGGTGACTGCGTACAGGTCAGACAGATAGAGAGGTTACTGCGTGCAGCTCAGACACATAACGAGGTTACTGCGTGCAAGTAAGACAGATAGCGAGGAGACTGCGTACAGGTCAGACAGATAGAGAGGTGACTGCGTACAGGTCAGACAGATAGCGAGGTGACTGCGTGCAAGTCAGACAGATAGAGAGGTTACTGCGTACAGGTCAGACAGATAGAGAGGTGACTGCGTACAGGTCAGACAGATAGAGAGGTGACTGCGTACAGGTCAGACAGATAGAGAGGTTACTGCGTGCAGCTCAGACACATAGCGAGGTTACTGCATGCAAGTAAGACAGATAGCGAGGTGACTGCGTACAGGTCAGACAGATAGAGAGGTGACTGCGTACAGGTCAGACAGATAGCGAGGTGACTGCGTGCAGGTCAGACAGATAGAGAGGTTACTGCGTACAGGTCAGACAGATAGAGAGGTGACTGCGTGCAGGTAAGACAGATAGCGAGGTGACTGCGTACAGGTCAGTCAGTTAGAGAGGTGACTGCATACATGTCAGACAGATAGAGAGGTGACTGCGTACAGGTCAGACAGATAGAGAGGTGACTGCGTACAGGTCAGACAGATAGAGAGGTTACTGCGTGCAGCTCAGACACATAACGAGGTTACTGCGTGCAAGTAAGACAGATAGCGAGGTGACTGCGTACAGGTCAGACAGATAGGGAGGTGACTGCGTACAGGTCAGACAGATAGCGAGGTGACTGCGTGCAGGTCAGACAGATAGAGAGGTTACTGCGTACAGGTCAGACAGATAGAGAGGTGACTGCGTACAGGTCAGACAGATAGAGAGGTTACTGCGTTCAGGTCAGACAGATAGCGAGGTTACTGCGTGCAAGTAAGACAGATAGCGAGGTGACTGCATACAGGTCAGACAGATAGAGAGGTGACTGCGTACAGGTCAGCCAGATAGAGAGGTGACTGCGTACAGGTCAGACAGATAGAGATGTTACTGCGTGCAGGTCAGACAGATAGCGAGGTGACTGTCGACAGGTCAGACAGATAGCGAGGTGACAGCGTACGTGTCAGACAGATAGAGAGGTGACTGTCTACAGGTCAGACAGACAGTAAGATGACTGCGTACAGGTCAGACAGATAGAGAGGTGACTGTCGACAGGTCAGACAGATAGCGAGGTGACTGCGTACATGCCAGACAGATAGAGAGGTGACTGTCTACAATTCAGACAGACAGAAAGGTGACTGCGTACAGGTCAGAGAGATAGAGAGGTGACTGTCTACAGGTCAGACAGACAGTGAGGTGACTGCGTACAGGTCAGACAGATAGAGAGGTGACTGTCTACAGGTCAGACAGACAGTGAGGTGACTGCGTACAGGTCAGACAGATAGAGAGGTGACTGTCTACAGGTCAGACAGATAGCGTGGTGACTACGTACAGGTCAGAGAGATAGAGAGGTGACTGCCTACAGGTCAGACAGACAGTGAGGTGACTGCGTACAGGTCAGACAGATAGAGAGGTGACTGTCTACAGGTCAGACAGACAGAAAGGTGACTGAGTACAGGTCAGAGAGATAGAGAGGTGACTGTCTACAGGTCAGACAGACAGTGAGGTGACTGCGTACAGGTCAGACAGATAGAGAGGTGACTGTCTACAGGTCAGACAGACAGTGAGGTGAATGCGTGCAGGTCAGACAGATAGCGAGGTGACTGCGTGCAGGTCAAACAGATAGTGAGGTGACTTCTTGCAGGTCAGACAGATAGCGAGGTGACTGCATGCAGGTCAGACAGATAGCGAGGTGACTGCGTGCAGGTCAGACAGATAGCGAGGTGACTGCGTGCAGGTCAGACAGATAGCGAGGTGACTGTCGACAGGTCAGACAGATAGCGAGGTGACTGCGTACATGTCAGACAGATAGAGAGGTGACTGTCTACAGGTCAGACAGACAGTAATATGACTGCGTACAGGTCAGACAGATAGAGAGGTGACTGTCGACAGGTCAGACAGATAGCGAGGTGACTGCGTACATGCCAGACAGATAGAGAGGTGACTGTCTACAGGTCAGACAGACAGAAAGGTGACTGCGTACAGGTCAGAGAGATAGAGAGGTGACTGTCTACAGGTCAGACAGACAGTGAGGTGACTGCGTACAGGTCAGACAGATAGAGAGGTGACTGTCTACAGGTCAGACAGATAGCGAGGTGACTGCGTACAGGTCAGAGAGATAGAGAGGTGACTGCCTACAGGTCAGACAGACAGTGAGGTGACTGCTTACAGGTCAGACAGATAGAGAGGTGACTGTCTACAGGTCAGACAGACAGAAAGGTGACTGAGTACAGGTCAGAGAGATAGAGAGGTGACTGTCTACAGGTCAGACAGACAGTGAGGTGACTGCGTACAGGTCAGACAGATGGAGAGGTGACTGTCTACAGGTCAGACAGACAGTGAGGTGAAAGCGTGCAGGTCAGACAGATAGCGAGGTGACTGCGTGCAGGTCAAACAGATAGTGAGGTGACTTCTTGCAGGTCAGACAGATAGCGACGTGACTGCATGCAGGTCAGACAGATAGTGAGGTGACTGCGTGCAGTTCAGACAGTTAGCGTGGTGACTGCGTGCAGGTCAGACAGATAGCGAGGTGACTGCGTGCAGGTAAGACAGATAGCGGGATGACTGCCTGCAGGTCAGACAGATAGCGAGGTGATTGCGTTCAGGTCAGACAGATAGCGAGGTGACTGCGTGCAGGTAAGACAGATAGCGGGATGACTGCCTGCAGGTCAGACAGATAGCGAGGTGATTGCGTTCAGGTCAGACAGATAGCGAGGTGACTGCGTGCAGGTAAGACAGATAGCGGGATGACTGCCTGCAGGTCAGACAGATAGCGAGGTGATTGCGTTCAGGTCAGACAGATAGCGTGGTGACTGCGTGCAGGTAAGACAGATAGCGAGGTGACTGCGTACAGGTCAGTCAGTTAGAGAGGTGACTGCGTACATGTCAGACAGATAGAGAGGTGACTGCGTGCAGGTAAGACAGATAGAGAGGTGACTGCGTGCAGGTAAGACAGTTAGCGAGGTGACTGCGTACAGGTCAGTCAGTTAGAGAGGTGACTGCGTACATGTCAGACAGATAGAGAGGTGACTGCGTACAGGTCAGACAGATAGAGAGGTGACTGCGTACAGGTCAGACAGATAGAGAGGTTACTGCGTGCAGCTCAGACACATAGCGAGGTTACTGCATGCAAGTAAGACAGATAGCGAGGTGACTGCGTACAGGTCAGACAGATAGAGAGGTGACTGCGTACAGGTCAGACAGATAGCGAGGTGACTGCTTGCAGGTCAGACAGATAGAGAGGTTACTGCGTACAGGTCAGACAGATAGAGAGGTGACTGCGTGCAGGTAAGACAGATAGCGAGGTGACTGCGTACAGGTCAGTCAGTTAGAGAGGTGACTGCGTACATGTCAGACAGATAGAGAGGTGACTGCGTACAGGTCAGACAGATAGAGAGGTGACTGCGTACAGGTCAGACAGATAGAGAGGTTACTGCGTGCAGCTCAGACACATAACGAGGTTACTGCGTGCAAGTAAGACAGATAGCGAGGAGACTGCGTACAGGTCAGACAGATAGAGAGGTGACTGCGTACAGGTCAGACAGATAGCGAGGTGACTGCGTGCAAGTCAGACAGATAGAGAGGTTACTGCGTACAGGTCAGACAGATAGAGAGGTGACTGCGTACAGGTCAGACAGATAGAGAGGTGACTGCGTACAGGTCAGACAGATAGAGAGGTTACTGCGTGCAGCTCAGACACATAGCGAGGTTACTGCATGCAAGTAAGACAGATAGCGAGGTGACTGCGTACAGGTCAGACAGATAGAGAGGTGACTGCGTACAGGTCAGACAGATAGCGAGGTGACTGCGTGCAGGTCAGACAGATAGAGAGGTTACTGCGTACAGGTCAGACAGATAGAGAGGTGACTGCGTGCAGGTAAGACAGATAGCGAGGTGACTGCGTACAGGTCAGTCAGTTAGAGAGGTGACTGCATACATGTCAGACAGATAGAGAGGTGACTGCGTACAGGTCAGACAGATAGAGAGGTGACTGCGTACAGGTCAGACAGATAGAGAGGTTACTGCGTGCAGCTCAGACACATAACGAGGTTACTGCGTGCAAGTAAGACAGATAGCGAGGTGACTGCGTACAGGTCAGACAGATAGGGAGGTGACTGCGTACAGGTCAGACAGATAGCGAGGTGACTGCGTGCAGGTCAGACAGATAGAGAGGTTACTGCGTACAGGTCAGACAGATAGAGAGGTGACTGCGTACAGGTCAGACAGATAGAGAGGTTACTGCGTTCAGGTCAGACAGATAGCGAGGTTACTGCGTGCAAGTAAGACAGATAGCGAGGTGACTGCATACAGGTCAGACAGATAGAGAGGTGACTGCGTACAGGTCAGCCAGATAGAGAGGTGACTGCGTACAGGTCAGACAGATAGAGATGTTACTGCGTGCAGGTCAGACAGAAAGCGAGGTGACTGCGTGCAGGTCAGACAGATAGAGAGGTGACTGCGTACAGGTCAGACAGATAGAGAGGTGACTGCGTACAGGTCAGACAGATAGAGAGGTTACTGCGTGCAGGTCAGACAGATAGCGAGTTGACTGCGTGCAGGTCAGACGGATAGAGAGGTGACTGCGTACAGGTCAGACAGATAGAGAGGTGACTGCGTACACGTCAGACAGATAGAGAGGTTACTGCGTGCAGGTCAGACAGATAGCGAGGTGACTGCGTGCAGGTCAGACAGATAGAGAGGTGACTTCGTACAGGTCAGACAGATAGAGAGGTGACTGCGTACAGGTCAGACAGATAGAGAGGTGACTGCGTACAGGTCAGACAGATAGAGAGGTGACTGCGTACAGGTCAGACAGATAGAGAGGTTACTGCGTGCAGGTCAGACATATAGCGAGGTGACTGCGTGCAGGTCAGACAGATAGCGAGGTTACTGCGTGCAAGTAAGACAGATAGCGAGGTGACTGCGTACAGGTGAGACAGATAGAGAGGTGACTGCGTGCAGGTCAGACAGATAGCGAGGTGACTGCGTGCAGGTCAGACAGATAGCGAGGTAACTGCGTACAAGTCTCGGTTATACAAAACAGTCAGTTAATGTTGTACAGTGAAATAATCGCTGTTTGTTATGAGATCCACACAAAACACATAAATACAGTTCGTACCGCGCAGTAAACACACTCCGTCTCAGTTATACAAACCAGTCAGTTAATGCTGTACAGTGAAATAATCGCTGTTTGTTCTGAGATCCACACAAAACACATAAATACAGTCTGTACCGCGCAGTAAACACACTCCGTCTCAGTTATACAAACCAGTCAGTTAATGCTGTACAGTGAAATAATCGCTGTTTGTTTTGAGATCCACACAAAACACATAAATACAGTCCGTACCGCGCAGTAAACACACTCCGTCTCAGTTACACAAACCAGTCAGTTAATGTTGTACAATGAAATAATCGCTGTTTGTTCTCAGATCCACACAAAACACATAAATACACTGTGTGGGCAGAACGTAGAATTTTTGAGTGATACACTTGGCGGTACATATAGTAACCACTGGGCTTTCATTTCTAAATCATATTTCAGACTCTTAGGCCATTCCAATCCACTATATAACTTTACGCACTGTAATAATTTCGTTATATACACTAACTGCTATAACTTCCAACACAAAGCCACACACTCGCCACATTCCTAGCCACAGTACATGTAGCCGGTACACACTGTTTGCTACTGTCACGTGCTGACAGTACACTGTTTGCTACTGTTACGTGGAGACAGTACACCGTTTACTACTGTCACGTGTAGACAGTATACTGATTGCTAATTGACAGCGGGTCTACAAATAGTGCTTGGGAATTGCTTGAAAAGTACAGGGACAGTAATAAGCTCTTACAAATATCTGTTGGTGTTCATACAGGACAACTGAAGGATGAAATTTTCTTTTGTTAATATCATCACTGATGCCACATACACAACGCTCTCGTCCTGGGCCTGCCCATATTTGCTGTAAGACATTCCTATTCAGTTATCAGTGTTACGTTCCAATCTGCAATTGATATGCTGTGTCAGTAAATGGAACTGCCATTTATGTAAGCAGCTCAGTGCATATCGAGTGTGTGTGGCAGAAACTGCAGAAGTTTCAGCATCACCGTTGTTTTGTTCGCTTTCACTGTGAGTGGTTAATATAAACAGCATTCTGTGCCGACAGTGCTCGTGACCTCAACTGTCACATTTCACTGGAAAGTTTGAAGGTTGATAAAAGTGACTCTGATATATTGTATGTGTGGGGGTGAATTTCTGTAAATAATTAGGGTGAAGGATTGTAGAAAGGATTTATCTGGCTCAAGACATGGCCCATTTCCTGGCTTGTGGACTCACGGTACTGAATATGCTGGTGGCATATATTCGTCATTGTTTTGAGTTGCTGAACGACTGGTAGCTTCTCAATTGAGCTAGTTACGTACGTTTATTGTTTGGTGGAGGAGAGGGAGAAATTACGACACATTGTGAGTGTAATGGCGGCCTCTAATTGTCTGGTCTGTCGTGTGAAACTTGGAGCGATATTAGGGAGATGACTGAAGGAGGGAAACTGAAGTGCTCAGAAGATTTACGTGTCTTAGTTACATTTTGTTCACATGTGGACCTTTCCGAGATTGAAGCCTAAAATTTGAGGGGTGAAACGGGTGAAAACCCCTTATGTTAGTTACTGCCTGGCACAGATAGCAACTTATATTTATATAGCATTTATATACATGTTCAAAATTATATGTAGGGACGTGTGTGTGTATTTATGTATGTATGTGCGTTAACCGTGTGTCTGAGATGTGAGGTTTGACGAATGAATGAAGTCATATATAAATCCGTATTATTATCCCCTGCAGTCTGTAAGTTATTCACGATTTAGACAAATTTATATTTCCTCCAAAACATTAGTGACTAGTAAATCTCTACCAGTCTGCCCGGTGTCACATGTTCAACTAACCACCTGTCTGTTTACAGAGCACCACCAATGGTTCGTGTTATTCTCTGGCCGCAGTTGCTGCTTGTGGTTTTGTTACTGCGGCAGTCAGCTGCAGTGTCTGATCAGTGCAGTGAACTGCAGGAAAAAATATCTCTTTTGAGCGAAGATGTATTTAGTATAAGAGATCTGAGGGAACAAGGCCGAACGTCTGCTGACATTGCTGGAGTGAGTATTATATAAAGATATGCAGTTTTTGCAAACTACTCGTGTTACTAAGCAATACGTATGTTACTGTGTCTTGAGTACAAACATATATAAACTGTGCAGTTACAGCATTTGACTGTAACATTTGTGTAGTCAGAGATAAGGCTACAGTCAAAATAGCTTATTTCATACATAGTACCAAAAATGAGATAAGTGTATTGGTGTGATTAACTAAATAACTAACTCCACATCTCAAAGTCCTTCTTAAAAAGCTAATAGTTCCCCAGCTAGTCAAACAATCCCTGCATTTTAAGGAACCCGCAATTTCATTACCTTACACAAACAGCTGCACTGTCTCCATCGTGAGTCACATCAATCCCGTCCACGTACTTGCATCCTATTTTTAATATCAATTTTAATATTATTTTTCCATCTACGCTTAGGTCCTACGAGTGGTCTCTATCCCTCACGTTTCCCCACCAAACCCCTGTATGACACTCTCATCTCTGCCATAAATTCAGCATTCCCCGCCCATCACACTCTTCTTCACTTCAACACACAAATAATATTCGGTAAGCAGTGCAAATCATGAAGATAGTCATTATGTTTTATAGCGTAACGAAATGTTAAGTAGAACTGAAATTGTTTGAAATTGCATTAGTTTTAAAGCAAACCGTGTTGTCAGTTACTTAGTAAGACATTTGTTACACTGCGTTGTGTGTGTGTGATATAATGTTACAAGTACCTCTGTGTTATTTGTATGTGTGTGATATAACGTTACAAGTACCTCTGTGTTATTTGTATGTGTGTGATACAACGTTACAAGTAATACTGTGTTGTTTGCAAATAAAGGAAAATCTGAGAAATCAAGTTCTTATATCGCAAGCTACATCAAAGGAACTTAACAAGACAGTAGCTGTCAACAATGATTTGAAGAAAGAACTAGAAGTGAAAGAAGAAGTCCTGAAGACTATCAATGAGAAACAGACACAGCTGCAGGCTACAATCGATGTCCTAACAAAGAAAGTGAAGTCACTCAACCAGACGTTACATTTGTGGTGTGGGACATCGGATGATGTAAGTACATG
Organism: Reticulitermes speratus; assembly: GCA_021186555.1. Classification (NCBI taxonomy): domain Eukaryota; kingdom Metazoa; phylum Arthropoda; class Insecta; order Blattodea; family Rhinotermitidae; genus Reticulitermes; species Reticulitermes speratus. The sequence continues at coordinate 1,289,575 of JAJKFL010000042.1, forward strand.
TAAGATAACAGCTGTCAAAGTAAGTTCATTGAAGTACCTAAGACAATCAGCCACTTCGAACTTGGGTCAAACATCAACGTTTCGGAGAACTATTCTACAAACATCATCATGGTCACATTTATAAAATGGTGTTGCAACACATGTTTATATATACAGAGATGTCTTAGCGATTTGTACCGGCTGAAAGTGTGAGTCGACTGTAGCGCCTACAAATATGTGAGGCCGCTAATTAATTGTGACGTTGGTAAATATAGCGATCTTGGGATTGGACTGACGAAATGTGGGAAACTGAGACACTTAGTGTTACATAGCGGTGAATATTGTAGTGTTAATACGTACCGGCCTGCTTAGTTGTGTTGCACAAATTGTGCGTACCGTACAGTACAGTAAGCTGCTGTTACTGAAATACTTAGTGTTACATAGCGGTGAATAGTTTAGTGTTAATATGTACCGGCCTGCTTAGCTGTTTTGCACAAATTGTGCGTACCGTACAGTAGAGTAAGCTGTCTGTTACTGAGATACTTAGTGTTACATAGTGGTGAATAGTTTAGTGTTAATACGTACCGGCCTGCTTAGCTGTGTTGCACAAATTGTGCTTACATTACAGTACAGTAAGCTGTCTGTTACTGAGATACTTAGTGTTACATAGCGGTGAGTATTGTAGTGTTAATACATACCGGCGTGCTTAGTTGTGTTGCACAAATTGTGCGTACCGTACAGTACAGTAAGCTGTCTGTTACTGAGATACTTAGTGTTACATAGCGGTGAGTATTGTAGTGTTAATACGTACCGGCATGCTTAGTTGTGTTGCACAAATTGTGCGTACCGTACAGTACAGTAAGCTGTCTGTTACTGAGATACTTAGTGTTACATAGCGGTGAGTATTGTAGTGTTAATACGTACCGGCATGCTTAGTTGTGTTGCACAAATTGTGCGTACCGTACAGTACAGTAAGCTGTCTGTTACTGGGATACTTAGTGTCATATAGTGGTGAATAATTTAGTGTTAATGCGTACCGGCATGCTGAGCTGTGTTGCACAAATTGTGCGTACCGTACAGTACAGTAAGCTGTCTGTTACTGAGATAATTAGTGTTATATAGCGGTGAATAATTTAGTGTTAATGCGTACCGGCCTGCTTAGCTGTGTTGCACAAATTTTGCGTACCTACAGTACAGTAAGTTGTCTGTTACTGAGATACTTAGTGTTACACAGCGTGAATAGTTTAGTGTTAATACGTACCGGCCTGCTAAGCTGCGTTGCACAAATTGTGCGTACCGTACAATACAGTAAGCTGTCTGTTACTGACAAACTCATTGTAAAATAGCGGTGAATATTTTAGTGTTAATACGTACTGGCCTGCTTAGTTGTGTTGCACAAATTGTGCGTACCGTACAGTACAGTAAGCTGTCTGTTACTGAGATACTTAGTGTTACATAGCGGTGAGTATTGTAGTGTTAATACGTACCGGCATGCTTAGTTGTGTTGCACAAATTGTGCGTACCGTACAGTACAGTAAGCTGTCTGTTACTGGAATACTTAGTGTCATATAGTGGTGAATAATTTAGTGTTAATGCGTACCGGCATGCTGAGCTGTGTTGCACAAATTGTGCGTACCGTACAGTACAGTAAGCTGTCTGTTACTGAGATAATTAGTGTTATATAGCGGTGAATAATTTAGTGTTAATGCGTACCGGCCTGCTTAGCTGTGTTGCACAAATTTTGCGTACCTACAGTACAGTAAGCTGTCTGTTACTGAGATACTTAGTGTTACATAGCGGTGAGTATTGTAGTGTTAATACGTAACGGCCTGCTTAGCTGTGTTGCACAAATTGTGCGTACCGTACAGTACAGTAAGCTGTCTTTTACTGAGATACTTAGTGTTACATAGCGGTGAATAATTTAGTGTTAATACGTACCGGCCTGCTTAGCTGTGTTGCACAATTTGTGCGTACCGTACAGTACAGTAAGCTATCTATTACTGAGATATTAGTGTTACATAGCGGTGAAAAATTTAGTGTTAATTCGTACCGGCCTGCTTTTCTTTGTTGCACAAATTGTGCGTACCGTACAGTAGAGTAAGCTCTCTTTTACTGAGGTACTTAGTGTTAAACAGCGGTGAATAATTTAATGTTAATACCTACCGGCCTGCTTAGCTGCGTTGCACAAATTGTGCGTACCGTACAATACAGTAAACTGTCTCTTACTGAGATACTTAGTGTTACATAGCTTTGAATAGTTTAGTGTTAATACGTACCGGCCTGCTTAGTTGTGTTGCACAAATTGTGCGTACCGTACAGTACAGTAAGCTGTCTGTTACTGAGATAATTAGTGTTAAATAGCGGTGAATAATTTAGTGTTAATGCGTACCGGCCTGCTTAGCTGTGTTGCACAAATTTTGCGTACCTACAGTACAGTAAGTTGTCTGTTACTGAGATACTTAGTGTTACGCAGCGTGAATAGTTTAGTGTTAATACGTACCGGCCTGCTAAGCTGCGTTGCACAAATTGTGCGTACCGTACAATACAGTAAGCTGTCTGTTACTGACAAACTTATTGTAAAATAGCGGTGAATATTTTAGTGTTAATACGTACCGGCCTTCTTAGTTGTGTTGCAAAAATTGTGCGTAACGTACAGTACAGTAAGCTGTCTGTTACTGAGATACTTAGTGTTACATAGCGGTGAATATTTTAGTGTTAATACTTACTTGCCTGCTAAGCTGCGTTGCACAAATTGTGCGTACCGTACAGTACAGTAAGCTGTCTGTTACTGAGAAACTCATTGTAAAATAGCGGTGAATATTTTAGTGTTAATACGTACCGGCCTTCTTAGCTGTGTTGCACAAATTGTGCGTACCGTACAGTACAGTAAGCTGTCTGTTACTGAGAAACTTATTGTAAAATAGCGGTGAATTTTTAGTGTTAATACGTACCGGCCTTCTTAGCTGTGTTGCACAAATTGTGCGTACCGTACAGTACAGTAAGCTGTCTGTTACTGAGAAACTCATTGTAAAATAGCGGTGAATATTTTAGTGTTAATACGTACCGGCCTTCTTAGCTGTGTTGCACAAATTGTGCGTACCGTACAGTACAGTAAGCTGTCTGTTACTGAGAAACTCATTGTAAAATAGCGGTGAATATTTTAGTGTTAATACGTAACGGCCTTCTTAGCTGTGTTGCACAAATTGTGCGTACCTTACAGTACAGTAAGCTGTCTGTTACTGAGATACTTAGTGTTACATAGCGGTGAATATTTCAGTGTTAATACGTACCGGCCTGCTTAACTGTGTAGCACAAATTGTGCGTACCGTACAGCACAGTAAGCTGTTTGTTACTGAGATACTTAGTGTTACATAGCGGTGAATAGTTTAGTGTTAATACGTACCGGCCTGCTTAGCTGTGTTGCACAAATTGTGCGTACCGTACAGTACAGTAAGCTGTCTGTTACTGAGATACTTAGTGTTACATAGCGGTGAATAATTTAGTGTTAATACGTACCGGCCTGCTTAGCTGTGTTGTACAATTTGTGCGTACCGTACAGTACAGTAAGCTATCTATTACTGAGATACTTAGTGTTACATAGCGGTGAAAAATTTAGTGTTAATTCGTACCGGCCTGCTTTTCTTTGTTGCACAAATTGTGCGTACCGTACAGTAGAGTAAGCTCTCTTTTACTAAGGTACTTAGTGTTAAACAGCGGTGAATAATTTAATGTTAATACCTACCGGCCTGCTTTGCTGCGTTGCACAAATTGTGCGTACCGTACAATACAGTAAACTGTCTCTTACTGAGATACTTAGTGTTACATAGCTTTGAATAGTTTAGTGTTAATACGTACCGGCCTGCTTAGTTGTGTTGCACAAATTGTTCGTACCGTACAATACAGTAAGCTGCTTTTACTGAGATACTTAGTGTTAAATAGCGGTGAATAATTTAGTGTTAATACGTACCGGCCTGCTTAGCTGCTTTACACAAATTGTGCGTACCGTACATTACAGTAAGCTGTCTGTTACCGAGGTACTTAGTGTTAAACAGCGGTGAATAATTTAGTGTTAATACCTACCGGCCTGCTTAGCTGCGTTGCACAAATTGTGCGTACTGTACAGTACAGTAAGCTGTCTGTTACTGAGATACTTAGTTTTACATAGCGGTGAATATTTATTGTTAATGCGTACCGTCCTGCTTAGCTGCGTTGCACAAATTGTGCGTACCGTACAGTACAGTAAACTGTCTGTTACTGAGATACTTAGTGTTACATAGCGGTGAATATTTATTGTTAATGCGTACCGTCCTGCTTAGCTGCGTTGCACAAATTGTGCGTACCGTACAGTACAGTAAGCTGTCTGTAACTGAGATACCTAGTTTTACATAGCGGTAAATAGTTTAGTGTTAATACGTACCGGCCTGCTTAGCTGCGTATCACAAATTTTGCGTACCGTACAGTACAGTAAGCTCTCTGTTACTGAGGTACTTAGTATTAAACAGCGGTGAATAATTTAGTGTTAATACCTACCGGCCTGCTTAGCTGCGTTGCACAAATTGTGCTTACCGTACAGTACAGTAAACTGTCTCTTACTGAGGTACTTAGTGTTACATAGCGGTGAAGATTTTTGTGTTAATGCGTTACCGGCCTGCTTAGCTGCGTTGCACAAATTGTGCGTACCGTTCAGTACAGTAAGCTGTCTCTTACTGAGATACTTATTTTTACATAGCGGTGAATATTTTAGTGTTAATGCGTACCGGCCTGCTTAGCTGCGTTGCACAAATTGTGCGTACCGTACAGTACAGTAAGCTGTCTGTTACTGAGATACTTAGTGTTACATAGCGGTGAATAGTTTAGTGTCAATACGTACCGGTCTGCTTAGCTGTGTTGCACAAATTGTGCGTACCGTACAGTACAGTAAGCTGTCTGTTACTGAGATACTTAGTGTTACATAGCGGTGAATAGTTTAGTGTTAATACGTACCGGTGTGCTTAGCTGTGTTGCACAAATTGTGCGTACCGTACAGTACAGTAAACTGTCTGTTACTGAGATACTTAATGTTACATAGCGGTGAATAGTTTAGTGTTAATACGTACCGGCCTACTTAGCTGTGTTACACAAATTGTGCGTACCATACAGTACAGTAAGTTCTCTGTTCCTGAGTTACTTAGTGTTACATAGCGGTGAATATTTTAGTGTTAATACGTACCGGCCTACTTAGCTGTGTTACACAAATTGTGCGTACCATACAATACAGTAAACTGTCTGTTCCTGAGATACTTAGTGTTACATAGCGGTGAATAGTTTAGTGTTAATACGTACCGGCCTGCTTAGCTGTGTTGCACAAATTGTGCGTACCGTACAGTACAGTAAGCTGTCTGTTGTTACAGTTAGTGTTGCTCATATATGCATTTCCATATGTCATGTGTAGTTATTATGTGTCATGAAACGTCACTTGGTTTATGGACATTAAGATATTATATGATTATAACAATACCCGTGGCTGGGGGTTAAGTAAACCGCTGGCTTTATGATGACTAATCAATTATAACTAAGTTTCTTTTTTCGTTTCCACAAGAAATGCCTAGCATCTTTGGTCATACACAACAAATAAAGTAGCCTCAGGCAATAAGCCCATCTGTGAAAATGTATGTTTCTAAAATTTTTTCAATGCCATTAGATCCCTGATAGTAGTAAACTCCTACCGTTTTGTGCTGAAGCTACTGACCGCTGCTTTGTTTCAACAAAATAACAACAATTTCCCAGGACAGTTCTTAACACCTTTCCTATTCCACACTCTTCTGGTCCCACATATCTGTACGTTATCTTGTTTAATTATTGTGTTGAACTCCTTACGCCATTACAGACACTGTTTACTTTAAATTTTAACAAGTCACATCAAAATTCTAACTGTTATCATGCATGTAACTGCCGCCTTACAAGCAGTATTTTGTACACAATATTTTGGCACACTTTTGTTCTCTCTCCGTTCCAAATTCCACTCGCCATGTTCCAACGTTCCCTCAATTATCAGAATCAAACAGAGCTAAACAATTTGTGTGAACTGCCAGCTAATTATTTTACAGCATAAAAAAATTTGCCTTTGGAAATGCGTATATTTTCAAATCTGAACGGCTGCTGTACTGCGATGTGGAAAGCAAATGGAAAAACTATCACACTATTACTTTTCCTGGATAGTCTCTCCCAGAAACAGAGACATCTGCGAGATGCTGCCTCTGGAGACAAAACAATCCGGAGGTAAACTACTCACCCTTTCGGATCTCCGGGGGTAGTGTTTATAGGGGAGACACCACGCGGTAAGTGTTACAGCGAGGAATACAGGCAAAAGCAGAAGACTCAGAAGGAACATCACAGCTACAACATAGACACTTGGAACGTAAGGACCTTGAATCAAGGAGGAAAACTAGAAAATTTGAAGAAAGAGATGCAGAAAAACGCAGTGTCTGTGGTAGGTGTTAGTGAAGTGAGGTGGAATGGTGAAGGTGAAATAAGAAGTGGTGATTATACAGTGTATTATTGTGGGGGTGACAGGGCTGAAAGAGGCGTAGCATTAGTAGTGCATAAAAGCGTTGTGAAAAGTGTTGTTTAAAAGAGTGTGTATAGTGACAGACTGATTGCTGTTAAGTTGAAGGCAGAACGGTAAGTAATTTGATAGTGCAAGTGTACATGCCAACATCGGAGTGTGAAGATGACGAAGTGGAAGAGCTGTATGATATAATTGAAGAAATTCTTGAAGAGGATTGAAAGGGCGCGACAAATACGATTATAATGGGAGATTGGAACAGTGTGGTTGGAGATAAAGCACATCACAACACTGTTGGACCTTATGGACTGGGAAGTAGGAATCAGAGAGGTCAAATGCTTATTGACTTCTGTGAATGAAATGGACTTGTTATAACAAACACATGGTTCAAAAAACCTAAAAGATGATTGTACACGTGGAAATCACCAGGAGATAGGAGTCGATATCAATTGGACTATATACTGGTGAAACAGCGATTCAGGAACAGTGTGAAGGATGTGCAGACACAGCCTGGAGCAGATATTGACTGTGACCACAATTTGCTGGTTGCAAAAATCTGCACCAGATTGAAGAAGATCATGAGGTTCCACAAGAAAAAACCAAGATGGGATTTGGAGAAGCTATATGCTGAACGACAGGAAGTACACGATAGACTAGAAGAACAGCTTGGTGCAATCAAATGTGAAAGTGGGAATGTGGAAGTGCAGTGGAACAATATCAAGATGTGTGTTAGATACTGCGAGTGGTTGGTTGGAAAAGTCGAGAGGAGAGCAAGAAAGGCATGGATTACACAGGAGATGATCAGTAAAATGGATGAACGAAGAAAATGGAAGAATGTCAACAATGAAGAAGGAAGGAAGAACTACAGAAGACTGAGGAACGAATTGGAAAGATCCACGGACAATGCCAAGAAGGAATATCTGGAGAGCATATTGCGACGAGATCATAGAATTGTAAAGAACAGGACGTTATGGTCTAATGTACATGAAGACAAAGTAGCTAGGTTGGAAAGAAAACCATGGGATTCAAAACATTGGCATCGAAGATTCTCAAGGTAATATAATAATAAATCAGAGACGAGTACTGCAAATTTGGGAGAATTATATCACAGAGATCTACGATCGAGCTAATCCACCAGAACACCTAGAAGTCGAACCTGAAGATGAAGTAGATGAAGATGAGTAAGGCAAAGTGAAGTGGAAAAAGCTATCAAGAAAATGAGGGATAAGAAGGCTTCAGGAGATGATGATGTACCTGGGGATGTACTTGTATTGTTGGGAGAAGGTGGTCTGACTAATGACACAGCTAATCAACAGCATGTATGTAACTGGGGATGTACTGAAATTGTTGGGAGAAGGTGGTCTGACTACTGACACAGCTGATCAACAGCATGTATGTAACTGGGGATGTACTGAAATTGTTGGGAGAAGGTGGTCTGACTAATGACACAGCTGATCAACAGCATGTATGTAACTGGGGATGTACTGAAATTGTTGGGAGAAGGTGGTCTGACTACTGACACAGCTGATCAACAGCATGTATGTAACTGGGGATGTACTGAAATTGTTGGGAGAAGGTGGTCTGACTAATGATACAGCTGATCAACAGCATGTATGTACTTGGGGATGTACTGAAATTGTTGGGAGAAGGTGGTCTGACTAATGACACAGCTGATCAACAGCATGTATGTAACTGGGGATGTACTGAAATTGTTGGGAGAATATGGTCTGACTAATGACACAGCTGATCAACAGCATGTATGTAACTGGGGATGTACTGAAATTGTTGGGAAAAGGTGGTCTGACTAATGACACAGCTGATCAACAGCATGTATGTAACTGGGGATGTACTGAAATTGTTGGGAGAAGGTGGTCTGACTAATGACACAGCTGATCAACAGCATGTATGTAACTGGGGATGTACTGAAATTGTTGGGAGAAGGTGGTCTGACTAATGACACAGCTGATCAACAGCATGTATGTACTTGGGGATGTACTGAAATTGTTGGGAGAAGGTGGTCTGACTAATGACACAGCTGATCAACAGCATGTATGTACTTGGGGATGTACTGAAATTGTTGGGAGAAGGTGGTCTGACTAATGACACAGCTGATCAACAGCATGTATGTAACTGGGGATGTACTGAAATTGTTGGGAGAAGGTGGTCTGACTAATGACACAGCTGATCAACAGCATGTATGTAACTGGGGATGTACTGAAATTGTTGGGAGAAGGTGGTCTGACTAATGACACAGCTGATCAACAGCATGTATGTACTTGGGGATGTACTGAAATTGTTGGGAGAAGGTGGTCTGACTAATGACACAGCTGATCAACAGCATGTATGTACTTGGGGATGTACTGAAATTGTTGGGAGAAGGTGGTCTGACTAATGACACAGCTGATCAACAGCATGTATGTACTTGGGGATGTACTGAAATTGTTGGGAGAAGGTGGTCTGACTAATGACACAGCTGATCAACAGCATGTATGTAACAGGGGATGTACTGAAATTGTTGGGAGAAGGTGGTCTGACTAATGACACAGCTGATCAACAGCATGTATGTAACTGGGGAGTGGCCCAGAGATTTTATTGAAGTTACAATTATTGCCTTAGAAGAAGCCCAAAGCTACAAAATGCAGAGAGCATCGCACAATCAGTCTGATTGCAAATGCAGCAAAGATAGTAGCGAGGATACTTAGAAGAAGGATTGAAAGGAAGACTTAGGATGCACTTGGAGAAGATCAGTTTGGATTTAGGAGAGGAAAAGGAGCTAGGGATGCAATTGGGATGCTGAGAATAATATCAGAACGAACCTTGGTCATAGATGAGGAATTGTGTACTTGCTTCATAGACTGGCAGAAGGCATTTGACCGTGTCAACTGGACCAAATTAATGCAAATCCTAAAAGGAATTGGGATAGACTGGCGCGAAAGAAGATTGATCAGCAAATTGTACATGGAACAGAGAGTCAAAATACGACTGGACCAAGGGGAGACGAGGAGTGTGAAGATTGGAAGAGGAGTTAGACAAGGTTGCTATTTATCGCCGATTCTGTTCAACTTATACAGCAAGTACCTTACCAAGGAAGCTCTTGAAGAATTTGGAGACTTCAAAATAGGAGGACAAGTAATTCGCACTGTGAAATATGCAGATGACCTTGTGCTACTGACTAGGGAAGAAAAGGTGTAACAGGGCATGATTGATAGACTTTATTGGAAGACGCTATGGAATGGAAATGAATGTGGAAAAAACTAAGGTAATGAGAATCTCAAGGCAACCATCCCCAATGAAAATTATGATAGATCAAAAACAATTGGAGAATGTGGAATATTTCAATTATTTGGGCAGCATGATAACAAATAATGCAAGGTGTACACTTGACATTAAATCGAGAATTGCCGTGGCTAAAGCAGCATTCAACAAGAAGAAGAATCTTTCACCAGCAAACTGGACTTAAATTTAAGGAAGAAACTGTAAGGAAGAAAGTGTTATATTTGGAGCATACCTTTGTGTGGTGCTGAAACGTGGACACTTCGGAACGTAGATCAGAAATATCTGGAAAGTCTTGAAATGCGGTGCTGGAGAAGAATGGAGAAGATCAGTTGGACCGATCGTGTGAGTAATGAAAACGTATTACATAGAGTGAAGGAGGAGAGGAATATCGTACATACAATAAAAAGAAGAAAGGCTAACTGGATTGGTCACATCATGCGTAGGAACTGCCTTCTGAAACATGTGATTGAAGGAAAGTTAGAAGGAAGGATGGAAATGACAGGAAGACGGGGGAGAAGACGTAAGTAGCTGCTGGATGACCTTAAGGAAAAGAGAGGATACTGGAAATTGAAAGAGGAAGCACTAGATCGCACTGTGTGGAGAAGTTGCTTTGGAAGAGGCTACGGACCTGTCGTAAGACAGACTACAGAATGAATGAATGAATATTTTCAAACATTCTATGTATTAAAGTTATATGTTTGTAGTGTAATTCGATGTTATAGCCTTCATACGAAGTTTCGTGAAAGTAGGTCAGATGCTTAAAGTGTTGAAACGTAACAACATACACACACAAATAAAAATGTGATACCATAATCCTTCTTTTTTTATTTATTATTAACGGAAGTTTTGTTAAAACTCAAGGACACAATTGAAGTCGTCGGTGGGTGGAACTTGGTTGGCGAGTGAAACCTGTACTGGGAATTGGTCGGAAGACACACGTGTGCAGCTGATAAATACACTAGTACAAACATTACGTAAAGTAAAGGTGTGCCTGTGCTAAATTAAGCACCGCGCCGTGACGACGTATGGAGGAGTGCAGGCATAGTTCCACGCAGTTTTGACCTCAATCCTTGTTCGAGATTAAAAGAGAGATTCACGCCCCGCCGCTTTTATCATTTTGAAAATAAGGACACTGCTGATTTGACCCATTCTTTCGCACAAAACAGAGCCTCTAGCCACAACAGTTTCTTCTACAGCATGGTTTAAAAAATTGTGGTATGCGTACCACTACTTGTAAGCGTAACATCGTTCAATAGTAGGCGGCCGTAATAAAAATTGCAATAAAGTAGGATATAAATTTTAAAAAATATATAAATTTATAACACATGTATTAAATATATTTGCTAATACCCAACATCCCCGCCGTCAGTCGGTCTTTCTAATTTCAGCGTTTTATTTCAATACAGAAAGCTGTTGGTGGTACACTGAAATTGTTATATTTCATGTAGTGGTAAGACAGTAAATATGTTAAAACGTCTATTGTACAGGTCTGCCGGTCTCTGCTTGAGGCTGCTAAATCGGGAGACGTGGACAGGACAAAGAGGTTGGTGAAGTGTGACAGCAATGACAACTGCACAGATGATGATGTGTACCGTCACACACCGCTGACATATGCTGCTAGATATGGCCATGTGAAGGTGGTGCGGGTGTTGCTGGAGGGCGGCGCTAACGTAGACAGAGCTGATGTTGATGGGCGTACCGCTCTGCATGTAGCAGCCTTCAGTGGACATCTGGATGTGTGCCGTCTGTTGCTGGACCGGGGAGCGAAGGTGGATCGTCTGAACAATTGGCAAAACACTCCGCTGCTTAATGCGGCACGGGGGGGTCATTTGTCAGTGGTGAAGCTGCTTGTGGAGAGGGGAGCGGATGTTAGTGTGAAGGATGGCGTCGGTCGGAAAGCGAGTAAAATCGCTAGGAATAATGGAAAGAAAGATGTGGCAGATTGGCTGGACTCGTTAAGCCGCGGCTAAGGAGCATTAACTACATATAGCACAGTGGTAACTATATGTACCGTACATTCAACATGTCTGCATTCAGGCCACACAATGTATTTATAGGCTTTGTATAATTCCCACAATAAAGAGCCTATTTTATCCGACAACTCACATCACTACTTCACTCAGAACATTTCGCCTGACGGCAGAGAGTTTAGCGCTCGCCGCTATCGCAATTTGCCATGAGCGCGGGTTCCGTGAAGCTTAGTTCGATGTATTGCTTGTAATATCGGGTTTGACTCAGTATCTTAAGTACGCTAAGTGAGTCGAAGGGAAGTGACTGGAATGTTCCTACACTAAAAGTTATTTATCTTTGTGTAGCAAGGACGAATCATTTGGTCTAAGTCCAACCAACAGCAGCCCTTCGCTATAATCGAAAATAGATCCTTTGATCTATAACCAGTAAAGTTATGAGTGTACAATCGCAGTCCATTCCAGTTCACTTGGTGAAACACAAGGAACGTGACAGTGAAACATAGTCACAAATTTAAAGAAGTCTGGCTCAGTTAATTTACGCGATGTCCCTTTTATTGTGTCCCTCAACTAAGTAGCTTTATCACAAAGAATGCCCTACTTCCGCCGCGACATCCGTTTAATATGCCGTGTTCAAGGTCACGACGGAAGGGGCGCTGTCTATTACTGAGTGTCTAATTGTATTATCTGTTTATTAGTCTTAGCTACTGTTGATATGACACAGTGCATAACACAGGGCAAGAGACATTGTCTTGTCGAATTTCGTTAGGCGTGTGTGTGAATATATATATATATATATATATATATATATATATATATATATTTACAAGACGGCTCTATATAGACTTTGCATTAGACGGTATTCTGAGATGGTGAGATACTTAAGAGAAGAAATTTTAATTCCAAAATCTATCGGAAGGGCAGAAGGGCGATCTGCGTGTATGTGTAGGCAGAACGATATTATTATAATGTGCCATGAAGAAATAGCTTGTTACAGTGTGAACTGAAGTTAAAGTGCTGTTGTGCACAAGGTAATGAACGTTTCACCAACAAAACACGAGAGAAATTCTTGACCAGCTGGATGACTGTCAGCTTCTAGACGTGCCTGCCGTAGACAATCTCAGTAAAACTTACATCAGTTATCCAGTTTATGCCAAGAACGCAGAACTGACTTTCTCAAGGCCATATAAGGACAGTATAGAACGCTGACACAAATCCAGGTTTGAAACCCACGACCTTCACAGCATAGGACGCGGGGCTGCAGCTTTGTGAGGCATGTTCTGTAGATAAGGTTCAATACACTGCTGCTTTTGAGGCATGTTCTTTACGTAAGCTTCACTAGAATTCCGCTTTGTGAGGCATGTTGTGTAACTAAGGTTCCCTAGACTACAGCTTTGTGAGGTATGCTCTGTAAGTAAGGTTCCTTAGACTGCAGCTTTGTGAGGCATGTTTTGTAAGTAAGATTCACTAGACTGCTGCTTTGTGAGGCATGTTCTGTAAGTAAGATTCACTAGACCTCAGCTTTGTGAGACATGTTCTGTAAGTAAGGTTCATTAGACTGCTGCTTTGTGAGGCATGTTCTGTAAGTAATGTTCACTAGACTGCTGCTTTGTGAGGCATGTTCTGTAAGTAATGTTCACTAGACTGCTGCTTTGTGAGGCATGTTCTGTAAGTAAGGTTCATTAGACTGCTGCTTTGTGAGGCATGTTTTTTAAGTAAGATTCACTAGACCTCAGCTTTGTGAGGCATGTTCTGTAAGTAAGGTTCATTAGACTGCTGCTTTGTGAGGTATTTTTTTAAGTAAGATTCACTAGACCTCAGCTTTGTGAGGCATGTTCTGTAATTAAGATTCACTAGACCTCAGCTTTGTGAGGCATGTTCTGTAAGTAAGGTTCATTAGACTGCTGCTTCGTGAGGTATGTTTTTTAAGTAAGATTCACTAGACCTCAGCTTTGTGAGGCATGTTCTGTAAGTAAGGTTCATTAGACTGCTGCTTCGTGAGGTATGTTTTTTAAGTAAGATTCACTAGACCTCAGCTTTGTGAGGCATGTTCTGTAAGTAAGGTTCATTAGACTGCTACTTCGTGAGGTATGTTTTTTAAGTAAGATTCACTAGACCTCAGCTTTGTGAGGCATGTTCTGTAAGTAAGGTTTCATAGACTGCTGCTCTAGTGTCATATAAGCATCTCGTCTTTCGATAGGAGGAGCAGTTGTAATTGGGTTAAAGCACAACAGATGGCGCGAGAGTCAGTCAGATGCTTTTAATTGGATAAGTTGATGTGCAGTGGCAGTGACAGTGGCAAGTTGGTCATACGAAAAGGTGTGTTGTTTGTGATTTGTTGTGTGTTGCGTGTGGTGTCATTTGTCTTGGTGTTGTTGTGTGTTGTTTTGTTGTGTTGGTGTTTTGTATCTTGTGTGGTGTGTTATATATTTCGGTTGTTATTGGCGAAACTATTTTATTCCCTCGAGTTTCCTCGCCAATTTATACAGCAGTATGACGACGACGTAATGACAGTGCAGCATGTCAGCAAATGTTGCAAAACGTTCGACAACAGTCGATCGGACATCGTTGTGGTGATCGCACCGGTCGGCGCGGCACATCAAAGACGGGTTTGAACGTAGCACGAGTGGGGGAACTGATTTTGGAAAACTGACAATTCAAAATTGGACGTCACCAATTCCACAAGAGGGAGAAAGTGGAATTTGCTGTTCGTGAATAGCTACGCATACAACAGCCCGATTTCTATCGCTACGCAATTTCTAAACTCTTTGCAAGTTTAAAACAAATACATCAATGTGCTCGGCGATGATGATGACAAAAAATGATAGAGCTGTGGGACAAACCAGCAACACTTAACACTGTAATGACTTGTCATATATCAGTTATGACCTAGGGAACCTTACTTATTGAACAACATTCACGTGCAGTTATACTTCTTCCCTGCGAGACACACAGACAAACAAGTCGGCTGCTTCTCCCGTCAAGCCGGACCGACCCCTAACGCTGCTCTTACTTGTTTTTGTCCGCTCGGAATCTTCTCTTGCACCGGTCGCCTGTGGAGTTCTGCTGCATGCGGTGGATTTCCGCCTTCACCTTGGAACAACTTCGAGCAGTGAGCACGAACAGGACCACGTTGCACGTGATCATGGGGGATACGGGTCCGAAAAAGTACACCGCGATACCGTACGTAGCCTCTGGAACAGTCAAACGTATTGCTACTAGACTCAATAAGCATCTCACACTTCCACCTGAACGGGGCTACCTAACATTTCTTTTAAAGGGATTTCCTATTAACTTGCGATGGGAGAGGAATGTAGCACGCTTATGCACTTTCCTCCAGTACCCTGTTACTTTTTCTTAGGCCATATATCTTCTTCGGCACTTTATTCTGAACACCGTCGGCTTATGTTTTTGGTTGAGCGGGACTGAGTTTCACATCCATACAAAACAGCAGGCAAATCTATAGATCTGTTTTCCTAACTGTTCCTGCACTTTGGGCCAGCACACTATCAACTGAATTGAATTATATTGAATGAACTTACATTTTTCCTCTCAATACACACACATAAATTAATTAAAACCTCCAGATTGTATCACAAAACTTGTAAACTTTGCGACACACTCTGTCCACTAAATGAAAATTTCACCCTCTGTCCGTAGTACCGCTTTTACCCACCTGACTGTCCAGTAAATGAAAAATTTCACCCTCTGTCCGGTACCGCTTTACCCCCTGACTGTCCAGTAAATGAACAATTTCACCCTCTGTCCGGTACCGCTTTACCCTGACTGTCCAGTAAATGAACAATTTCACCCTCTGTCCGGTACCGCTTTACCCCTGACTGTCCAGTAAATGAACAATTTCACCCTCTGTCCGGTACCGCTTTACACCTGACGTCCACTAAATGAGCAATTTCACCCTCTGTCCGGTACCGCTTTACCCCTGACTGTCCACTAAATTAACAATTTCACCCTCTGTCCGGTACCGCTTTACACCTGACGTCCACTAAATGAACAATTTCACCCTCTGTCCGGTACCGCTTTACACCTGACGTCCACTAAATGAACAATTTCACCCTCTGTCCGGTACCGCTTTACACCTGACGTCCACTAAATGAACAATTTCACCCTCTGTCCGGTACCGCTTTACCCCTGACTGTCCAGTAAATTAACAATTTCACCTTCTGTCCGGTACCGCTTTACCCCTGACTGTCCACTAAATGAACTACTTCACCCTCTGTCGGTACCGCTTTACACAGGCTGTCCAATAAATGAACAATTTCACCCTCTGTCCGGTACCGCTTTACACCTGACTGTCCAGTAAATTAACAATTTCACCCTCTGTCCGGTACCGCTTTACACCTGACTGTCCACTAAATGAACAATTTCACCCTCTGTACGGTACCGCTTTACACCTGACGTCCGCACGTCACTGTACGTCGATACACTAACACAGTCAAGCTGTATTACTTGAGAACCAGCAACAGTAGACGCCCATATCAGGTTTCAGCACAGCTGGTGACAGATGCAGGACGTCCATTGCGGCAGTAATGGAGGTGAGGGCGCTGGGGAGGCCCCAGGCGTTCATGGAGTACACAGCGAAGCGACGCCCCTCTCGCTGCTTCCTGCTGCCGACGCCTTGACCGACTGAGCGTATGAGTCTGGACAGAGAGACATTGTGCGGCACATCACAGACGTTTGTACCGTGGTATATTCATTGGTTTTGTTTAGAGTTATGTAGCGTAAGTTGGCAAAGTGCTAACACATGTAATTTATCATGGTAAAAAGCATTGTGAAACAAAACACAAATAAATTGTGTTTTGTCTTGTATGATGAACGACTTCCTCCAAAATGTCAAATGTCTCCCATATGCTGTTTGTTTTTGAAGCTCAAACTTAACACGGAACACTTTGCTTTGGCGTCACGGCGTGGCGCATGCGCCTTAACATATTTCTGAATATCAAACACATTTAACTGCTATGTCAGTTACATATACATGGAGTTATGAGAATTTGTTCATAAATTTGTGAGTTAAATTTGTGTGAACTGAAGTTGCAACGTAGCTGGAGCTGACAGACTGTGACGTATGTCCACGTGTGACAGTGTCCACACAGAACATGCTGAGTTCACATCGGTTCACATGTAACTGTTAACATCAAGTTGCGGACGGCGTAAACAATTCTTGTTTTGCCCTCTAAAGCCCAGTGGTTACTATATGTACCGCCATGTTTAACATTCAACAATTCTACGTTCTGCCCACACAGTGTATTTATGTGTTTTGTGTGGATCTCAGAACAAACAACGATTATTTCACTGTACAGCATTAACTGACTGGTTTGTATAACTGAGACGGAGTGTGTTTACTGCGCGGTACGGACTGTATTTATGTTTTGTGTGGATCTCAGAACAAACAGCGATTATTTCACTGTACAACATTAACTGACTGGTTTGTATAACTGAGACGGAGTGTGTTTACTGCGCGGTACGGACTGTATTTATGTGTTTTGTGTGGATCTCAGAACAAACAGCCATTATTTCACTGTACAACATTAACTGACTGGTTTGTATAACTGAGACGGAGTGTGTTTACTGCGCGGTACGGACTGAATATAATATATGTATATATATATAAAATCAGTTTACTCGTTGCTACGACAGTTCTAATCCTCCACAAAACCGTAAGATCCAGTCAAAGCTTTTTCATCATAAATCATACGCCATATATTTCTTTGTAACTTGTGTTCGAATTTATTCTCTTAGGATAAATGTTTAACGACTTACACACGTGTTACACTGCGGTTGATATCACAAACACATGTACGTCTTCATGTTAATGACAGTTATTTTTGTCCGATAGTAACCAAAACTAGTTCCCTCAGCACCCTACGCTCGCACACCTCAGTTTATGTTAATCCCTTAATTTGAGAGATCAAGTTTAACACCCAGACGAAACAGCGGGCAAAATTATACGTCTGTAAATTTTATTCTTTTTATATCTGAGGTATCAAAATGATAGGCCTAAATTTATGTTCCATAAGACTTCATGTCATGTTGCTTAACAGACTGAAGTTGTGAGAGAAAAAGAGGGTGGACAATGACAGGGTGCTGTGAGGGGCACTGTCTGTATTATTGTGGAAGCGTGGGGGGTTTCAGAAATTGTACTGCTGTGATATTTCCCAGGCACTACCCTCTCGTCCTTCTGGTAAAAGCTAGCATGTTGGGAAGTGGACTGTTGGCAGTAAGCAGCGGAGGGACTAAGTACAGAATATGGGCTGAGTGTTGGTTTGGAGGGCTTTACTGTGATAATGCTTGGAGGGCTGTACTGTGATAATGCTTGGAGGGCTGTACTGTGATAATGCTTGGAGGGCTGTACTGTGATAATGCTTGGAGGGCTGTACTGTGATAATGCTTGGAGGGCTGTACTGTGATAATGCTTAGAGGGCTGTGCTGTGATAATGCTTGAGGGCTGTACTGTGATAATGCTTGGAGGGCTGTACTGTGATAATGCTTGGAGGGCTGTACTGTGATAATGCTTGGAGGGCTGTACTGTGATAATGCTTGGAGGGCTGTACTGTGATAATGCTTGGAGGGCTGTACTGTAATAATGCTTGAAGGGCTGTACTGTGATAATGCTTGGAGGGCTGTACTGTGATAATGCTTGGAGGGCTGTACTGTGATAATGCTTGGAGGGCTGTACTGTGATAATGCTTGAAGGGCTGTACTGTGATAATGCTTGGAGGGCTGTACTGTGATAATGCTTGGAGGGTTGTACTGTAATAATGCTTGGAGGGCTGTACTGTGATAATGCTTGGAGGGCTGTACAGTGATATGGGCTGAGTGTTGGTTTGAGGGCTGTACTGTGATAATGCTTGGAGGGCTGTACTGTGATAATGCTTGGAGGGCTGTACTGTGATAATGCTTGAAGGGCTGTACTGTGATAATGCTTGGAGGGCTGTACTGTGATAATGCTTGGAGGGCTGTACTGTGATAATGCTTGGAGGGCTGTACTGTGATAATGCTTGAAGGGCTGTACTGTGATAATGCTTGGAGGGCTGTACTGTGATAATGCTTGGAGGGTTGTACTGTAATAATGCTTGAGGGCTGTACTGTGATAATGCTTGGAGGGCTGTACAGTGATATGGGCTGAGTGTTGGTTTGGAGGGCTGTACTGTGATAATGCTTGGAGGGCTGTACTGTGATAATGCTTGGAGGGTTGTACTGTAATAATGCTTGGAGGGCTGTACTGTGATAATGCTTGGAGGGCTGTACTGTGATATGGGCTGAGTGTTGGTTTGGAGGGCTGTACTGTAATAATGCTTGGAGGGCTGTACTGTGATAATGCTTAGAGGGTTGTACTGTAATAATGCTTGGAGGGCTGTACTGTGATAATGCTTGGAGGGCTGTACTGTGATATGGGCTGAGTGTTGGTTTGGAGGGCTGTACTGTGATAATGCTTGGAGGGCTGTACTGTGATAATGCTTGGAGGGTTGTACTGTAATAATGCTTGGAGGGCTGTACTGTGATAATGCTTGGAGGGTTGTACTGTAATAATGCTTGGAGGGCTGTACTGTGATAATGCTTGGAGGGCTGTACTGTGATAATGCTTGGAGGGTTGTACTGTAATAATGCTTGGAGGGTTGTACTGTAATAATGCTTGGAGGGCTGTACTGTGATAATGCTTGGAGGGTTGTACTGTAATAATGCTTGGAGGGCTGTACTGTGATATGGGCTGAGTGTTGGTTTGGAGGGCTGTACTGTGATAATGCTTGGAGGGCTGTACTGTGATAATGCTTGGAGGGTTGTACTGTAATAATGCTTGGAGGGCTGTACTGTGATAATGCTTGGAGGGCTGTACTGTGATATGGGCTGAGTGTTGGTTTGGAGGGTTGTACTGTAATAATGCTTGGAGGGTTGTACTGTAATAATGCTTGGAGGGCTGTACTGTGATAATGCTTGGAGGGTTGTACTGTAATAATGCTTGGAGGGCTGTACTGTGATAATGCTTGGAGGGCTGTACAGTGATATGGGCTAGTGTTGGTTTTGGAGGGCTGTACTGTGATAAGCTGGAGGTGTACTGGATAATGCTTGGAGGCTGTACGTGATAATGCTTGGAGGGCTGTACTGTGATATGGGCGAGTGTTGTTGGAGGGCTGTACTGTGATAATGCTTGGAGGTTGTACAGTAATAATGCTTGGAGGCTGTACTGTGATAATGCTTGGAGGTTGTACTGTAATAATGCTTGGGGGCTGTACTGTATAATGCTTGGAGGGCTGTACTGTGATAATGCTTGGAGGGCTGTACAGTGATAATGCTTGGAGGGCTGTACTGAAAATGCTTGGAGGCTGTACTGTGATAAGCTTGGAGGGCTGTACGTGATAATGCTGGGGGGGGGGGGGATAATGCTTGGAGGGCTGTACTGTGATAATGCTTGGAGGGCTGTACTGTGATAATGCTTGGAGGGTTGTACTGTGATAATGCTTGGAGGGCTGTACTGTGATAATGCTTGGAGGGCTGTACTGTGATAATGCTTGGAGGGCTGTACTGTGATAATGCTTGGAGGGCTGTACTGTGAATAATGCTTGGAGGGCTGTACTGTGATAATGCTTGGAGGGTTGTACTGTAATAATGCTTGGAGGGCTGTACTGTGATAATGCTTGGAGGGCTGTACTGTGATATGGGCTGAGTGTTGGTTTGGAGGGCTGTACTGTGATAATGCTTGGAGGGCTGTACTGTGATAATGCTTGGAGGGCTGTACTGTGATAATGCTTGGAGGGTTGTACTGTAATAATGCTTGGAGGGCTGTACTGTGATATGGGCTGAGTGTTGGTTTGGAGGGCTGTACTGTGATAATCTTGAGGGCTGTACTGTGATAATGCTTGGAGGGTTGTACTGTAATAATGCTTGAGGGCTGTACTGTGATAATGCTTGAGGGCTGTACAGTGATATGGGCTGAGTGTTGGTTTGGAGGGTTGTACTGTAATAATGCTGTGATAATGCTTGGAGGTTGTACTGTAATAATGCTTGGAGGGCTGTACTGTGATAATGCTTGGAGGGCTGTACTGTGATAATGATGGCTTGAGGGTTGTACTGTATTGGAGGCTGTACTGTATAATGCTTGGAGGGTATGTACTGTAATAATGCTTGGAGGGCTGTACTGTGATAATGCTTGGAGGGCTGTACTGTGATAATGCTTGGAGGTGTACTGTGATAATGCTTGGAGGGTGTACTGTGATAATGCTTGGAGGGTCTGTACTGTATAAATGCTGGAGGGTTGTACTGTAATAATGCTTGGAGGGCTTGTACTGTATAATGCTTGGAGGGCTGTACTGTGATAATTGGGCATGAAATGCTTGGAGGGCTGTACTGTGAATAATGCTTGGAGGGCTGTACTGTGAATAATGCTTGGAGGCTGTACTGATAATGCTTGGAGGGCTGTACTGGTATAATGTCGTTGGAGGGCTGTACTGTGATAAGCTTGGAGGGCTGTACTGTGATAATGCTTGAGGGGTTGTACTGTGATACTGATATAATGCTTGGAGGGCTGTACTGTGATAATGCTTGGAGGGCTGTACTGTATAATGCTTGGAGGGCTGTACTGTATAAGCTAGCTGTTGTAAGCTGAGCTGTACTGATGGGTGACTGTAAATAGCATGACTGTGTTGTACTGTGATAATGCTTGAGGGCTGTACTGTGATAATGCTTGGAGGCTGTACTGTATAATGCTTGGAGGGCTGTACTGTGATAATGCTGGAGGGCTGTACTGTGATAATGCTTGGAGGGCTGTACTGTGATAATGCTAGTGGAGGGGCTGTACTGTGATAATGCTTGGAGGCTGTACTGTGATAATGCTGGAGCGGCTGTACTGTGATAATGCTTGGAGGGTGTACTGTGATAATGCTTGGAGGGCTGTACTGTGATAATGCTTGGAGGGCTGTACTGTGATAATGCTTGGAGGCTTGTACTGTGATAATGCTTGGAGGGCTGTACTGTGATATAATGCTTGGAGGGCTGTACTGTGATAATGCTTGGAGGGCTGTACTGTATAATGCTGGAGGGCTGTACTGTGATAATGCTGGAGGGCTGTACTGTGATAATGCTTGGAGTGTACTGTGATAATGCTTGGAGGGCTGTACTGTAATAATGCTTGGAGGGCTGTACTGTGATAATGCTTGGAGGGTGTACTGTAATAATGCTTGGAGGGCTGTACTGTGATAATGCTTGGAGGGCTGTACTGTGATAAGGGCTGAGTGTTGTTTGGAGGCTGTACTGTATAATGCTTGGAGGGCTGTACTGTGATAATGCTTGGAGGGTTGTACTGTGAATAATGCTTGGAGGGCTGTACTGTGATAAATGCTTGGAGGGCTGTACTGTGATAATGCATGGAGGGTTGTACTGTGATAATGCTTGGAGGCTGTACATGTGATAATGCTTGGAGGGCTATGTACTGCTAGATATGTTTGGAGGGCTGTACTGTGATAATGCTTGGAGGGCTGTACTGTAATAAAGCTGGAGGGCTGTACTGTGATAATGCTTGGAGGGATTGTACTGATGATAATGCTTGGAGGGCTGTACTGTGATAATGCTTGGAGGGTGTACTGTGATAATGCTTGGAGGGCTGTACTGTGATAATGCTTGGAGGGCTGTACTGTGATAAATGCTTGGAGGGCTGTACTGTGATAAATGCTTGGAGGGTGTACTGTGAATAATGCTTGGAGGGCGTACTGTGATAATGCTTGGAGGGCTGTACAGTGTATAATGCTTGGAGGGCTGTACTGTGATAATGCTTGGAGGGTTGTACTGTAATAATGCTTGGAGGCTGTACTGTGATAATGCTTGAGGGTTGTACTGTAATAATGCTTGGAGGGCTTGTACTGTGATAATGCTTGGAGGGCTGTACTGTGATAATGCTATGAGGGCTGTACTGTGATAATGCTTGGAGGGTTGTACTGTAATAATGCTTGGAGGGCTGTACTGTGATAATGCTTGGAGGGTTGTACTGTGATAAATGCTTGGAGGGCTGTACTGTGATAATGCTTGAGGGCTGTAACTGATGATGATATGCTTGGAGGGTTGTACTGTAATAATGCTTGGAGGGCTGTACTGTGATAATGCTTGGAGGGCTGTACTGTAAGTGATTAACTGTAAGCTTGGAGGGCTGTACTGTGATAATGCTTGGAGGGTTGTACTGTGATAATGCTTGGAGGGCTGTACTGTGATAAATGCTTGGAGGGCTGTACTGTGATAATGCTTGGAGGGCTGTACTGTGATAATGCTTGGAGGGTGTACTGTAATAATGCTTGGAGGGCTGTACTGTGATAATACTTGTTGGAGGGCTGTACTGTGATAATGCTTGGAGGGCTGTACTGTGATAAATGCTTGGAGGGTGTACTGTGATAATGCTTGGAGGGTGTACTGTGATAATGCTTGGAGGGCTGTACTGTGATAATGCTTGGAGGGCTGTACTGTGATAATGCTTGTGAGGATGTACTGTGATAATGCTTGGAGGGCATGTACTGTGATAATGCTTGGAGGGCTGTACTGTGATAATGTTTGAGGTGATATGGTATTGGGAGGGCTGTACTGTGATAATGCTTGTGAGAGGGCTGTACTGTGATAATGTTTGTATGGATATGCTGGAGGTTGTACTGTAATAATGCTTGGAGGGCTGTACTGTGATAATGCTTGGAGGGCTGTACTGTGATAATGCTTGGAGGGTTGTACTGTAATAATGCTTGGAGGGCTGTACTGTGATAATGCTTGGAGGGTTGTACTGTGATAATGCTTGGAGGCTGTACTGTGATAATGCTTGAAGGGCTGTACTGTGATAATGCTTGGAGGGCTGTACTGTGATAATGCTTGGAGGGCTGTACTGTGATAATGCTTGGAGGGCTGTACTGTGATAATGCTTGGAGGGCTGTACTGTAATAATGCTTGGAGGGCTGTACTGTGATAATGCTTGGAGGGCTGTACTGTGATAATGCTTGGAGGGCTGTACTGTGATAATGCTTGGAGGGTTGCGTTTTGGTGAAAGTTATTGTTAATTTTTTGGAGGGCCACATGAGAGGCGTGCAGTGCTACTTGGATTTTGGGTACGTACTCACACTTGCTACATGACAGAGTAAACAAACGGAATAACTTTGTCCATACGGCCGGTCCGTGGACCTTACGGATGAATGCTGCCTTCTGTCGAGCGGTTCGGTGTTCAAATACTGTAACTATAACGGCAGAGCTACACGAGTAGTTTTAATGTTAAGAACAGACACATGTATTGACATTTTATTGACACTGTCATTGTTCCTGCTGATAAGTAACTTATATGTATACATACATTGCGTGTTTGTGATGTAGTGGCCAGAGTTCAGGTGCGTGTTCTAGAGGACATTTGGATCAACAAATGTCTAGTGACCTAGAGTTAGTTTCTACAACATTATCAGGTTACACTCTAGCTTCATACAGCACTGAATAAAGCTTTTCATCTCGCCTTTATCGTCACTTTACACGTTTACAACTATATTGAAGTCTCAAGGTCACTACAACACGCTCGACATGCCCATCGTCACAGTGTGCACGCTGCCAGTCTTTGTGCCACTCAATGTTGCCACTGCATGCCCACCGTCACAGTGTGCACGCTGCCCGTCGTTGTGCCACTCAATGTTGCCACTACATGCCCACCGTCACAGTGTGCACGCTGCCAGTCTTTGTGCCACTCAGTGTTGCCACTGCATGCCCACCGTCACAGTGTGCACGCTGCCAGTCGTTGTGCCACTCAGTGTTGCCACTGCATGCCCACCGTCACAGTGTGCACGCTGCCCGTCGTTGTGCTACTCAGTGTTGTCCACTGCATGCCCACCGTCACAGTGTGCACGCTGCCAGTCGTTGTGCCACTCAATGTTGCCACTACATGCCCACTTTCACAGTGTGCACGCTGCCAGTCGTTGTGCCACTCAATGTTGCCACTACATGCCCACTTTCACAGTGTGCACGCTGCCAGTCGTTGTGCCACTCAATGTTGCCACTACATGCCCACCGTCACAGTGTGCACGCTGCCAGTCCTTGTGCCACTCAATGTTGCCACTACATGCCCACCGTCACAGTGTGCACGCTGCCAGTCGTTGTGCCACTCAATGTTGCCACTACATGCCCACCGTCACAGTGTGCACGCTGCCAGTCGTTGTGCCACTCAATGTTGCCACTACAAGCCCACCGTCACAGTGTGCACGCTGACAGTCGTTGTGCCACTCAATGTTGCCACTACATGCCCACCGTCACAGTGTGCACGCTGCCAGTCGTTGTGCCACTCAATGTTGCCACTACATGCCCACCGTCACAGTGTGCACGCTGCCAGTCGTTGTGCCACTCAATGTTGCCACTACATGCCCACCGTCACAGTGTGCACGCTGACAGTCGTTGTGCCACTCAATGTTGCCACTACATGCCCACCGTCACAGTGTGCACGCTGCCAGTCGTTGTGCCACTCAATGTTGCCACTACAAGCCCACCGTCACAGTGTGCACGCTGACAGTCGTTGTGCCACTCAATGTTGCCACTACATGCCCACCGTCACAGTGTGCACGCTGCCAGTCGTTGTGCCACTCAATGTTGCCACTACATGCCCACCGTCACAGTGTGCACGCTGCCAGTCGTTGTGCCACTCAATGTTGCCACTACAAGCCCACCGTCACAGTGTGCACGCTGCCAGTCGTTGTGCCACTCAATGTTGCCACTACATGCCCCCAGTTCTTTTCCAATACCAAAAGCAACTACTTTTACTGCCGCTACTGACTGACGCCTTCCTTCTGCTTTACGACCGTCAAACACTCTCCACCTCGCAACTACACACAAACAAACACAATGTGTTGCAGTCGGTTTACTGAGCGGGCAAAGTCACCGGTTGCTAACTTCCAATATATATTTCTTCGTAACTTTCGTTCAAAATTTCCATTACCTAACGACCCAAATGTGGAGGCACCCCTGTCATATTTCAGCCACATTCGATCTAGTGTTGCAAGGAGAAGTTAGGCACATAGGCGCATAGGCATATACGCACATTGTCACATAGGTATATACGCACATATGCACATAAGCACATTGTCACATTGGCACATTGTCACTTAGGCACATAGACGCATCCTGTGAATACGGGGGTCATTCAATTTCCATAAAGTTTTGTAATACAAAGCTGTTACACGTCCCTCGATCACACGCTGTCATTCATTTTCCATAAAGTTTCTGTAATACACAGCAGTTACACATCCCTCGATCACACGCGGTTATTCAGTTTCCATAAAGTTTCTGTAATACACAGCTGTTACACGTCCCTCGATCACACGCGTTCATTCAGTTTCCATAAAGTTTCTGTAATACACAGCTGTTACACGTCCCTCGATCACACGCGTTCATTCAGTTTCCATAAAGTTTCTGTAATACACAGCAGTTACACGTCCCTCGATCACACGCGGTCATTCAGTTTCCACAAAGTTTCTGTAACACACAGCTGTTACACGTCCCTCGATCACACGCGGTCATTCAGTTTCCACAAAGTTTCTGTAACACACAGCTGTTACACGTCCCTCGATCACACGCGGTCATTCAGTTTCCACAAAGTTTCTGTAACACACAGCTGTTACATGTCCCTCCATCACACGCGGTCCAGTCATGTTATTGCGTGATGCTACACACCACACGTTAACTGAAACCCTATTGAAAATGGTATTGTGTTATCTGGTGTGGATTTTATTGGGCTCAAAAGAGCGAAGGCCTTGTGTTGGTAATACCATCACCGGGTAATTTGAGCGCATCCGTGAACAGATTGTCAGGCGGAATTTGCAGCCTGCACAACATCGCAGTACACAGTTGGTGTGATCTGCCGGTAGAATGCGCTGCAGTCTGTGAAGGTGATACGGATAGCAACAGTCACGGTGCACAGTTGTCATACTGTGTTGTGCTACAGCAGTCGTTGTGGGTGTTGTGGCTAGGGCTTGGGTAATCTGCTGCCAAGACATCACCTTCTGCACGAGGTGGTGCAGTTTGTTGAGGCACTGCGCTACATGTCGGAAGGTTGCGCTTTCGATTGTCGATAGTGGCATTAGAATTTTTCATTGACATAATCCTTCCGGCCGCACTATGGCCCTGGAGTCTACACAGCCTGTAACATAAATGAACACCAGGAATATTTCCCGGAGGGGGGGGGGGGGGGGGTGGATAAAGGTGGCCGGTGCGTAGGGCTGAAAACTTTACCACCTTCTTGTGCCGATTGACTTGAAATATGGCAACCTCAACCTCATGGAACCCTCAGTGCCTGTCCAGTCTTCTACAGGGTAGCATGTAGGTAGAAAGATATTGTTACAACGTACCTTAAAGAAATGACGACTTACAGTACGATTTAAATTTAACTGGCTTAGGAAAGGTCCACCGGTAAAAACGGTAACTAACAAATGAAACTAAATTAAACCAACTGATGCACAAATTGAGCCACCTTTATTTTAGCGTCCTTATTATGCCCCTACATATGTTTCGGACCTTGGTCCGTCATCACGGTGTCTTGTCCATAAAAGCTACTACCTCAAATATAGATTTATATGACATAAATCGCTCTTATGTCACTATTGTGGTAAAATTATTTGAAATTGTAACACATTAAAACTCAGTTATACAAATTAAAACATATTATTAAGATTTGTAAAATCACTGTGTGAGGTATATATATGCGGAAGTACTGGCTATCATGTTCCGCCTGGTAATGCGTGGTCTGTAAGATAAATATGCTATCTTGTAGATTTAAAGTTTATCCAATGATTATTTGTAATTCCAAATATGTTTAATTAAATTTTGTATTATACGTATGGCTTACCTTCCTTTGTGTATGTCTACGTTTCTTCGGTGCAGCGTGTTCTGTCTGCTGTGCTGTGAAATGCTTTGTGAAGACTAGTCCTGTGTTGAGTGTCGTGTGCTAGTAGGGGTGGCGGGGTGAGGACAATTATTTGGAAGAGCGGTATTCCAGATGTGTATTATATAATTGCATGTTCAAGGTAGCCTTCTCCTTGTAGAGGTGTTTCAGTTCTAGATTTATCCGGTGTTTGACTGCAATCTGTTTTGTGCTGTGGTTCCTTTGTTGAAGTTGTTGGTTTTGAAGTCGATGTATTTTGGTTGAAGCTTCTCTGTGCGGCAGACTTTATTAAACCATATTGGGGCGTTTGTCTTCAGCAGTTTCTTTCTGATGTTTTGATGTTGGTATACTGTCCTTTCCTGTTGGGCACTTATTAATTTCACAATATTATCACCGTGCATCTTCACGAATCAAATAAAACAAAATTAAACCAACTGATGCACAAATTGAGCCACCTTTATTGTAGCGTCCTTATTATAAGCCCCAACATATGTTTCGGAACTTGGTCCATCATCAGGGGATGATTTTTTATTTTATTATATTATACGCTCTTCCAACCATTTACTGCTTGACCGACAAGCGTCGGCAGTTTGCTCCGCCGGATTTGGCGTTGTATGGCGCGTGTCGGATGGGTAACATTCTGTTAAGTCTGAAGGGGACAGTCGGCGAAGTAAGCTGCACAAAGTGTCGAGTGATAATGAACTGCAGTAAGTCCAATAAAACGTCAGCAGTGCTACAGTTTATGCTGATAATGTTGCCCTCCAAAACCAATGCACTCAGCACGACTGCTGAACACTTTGTTGTTGACTTTGTATTGTTGTGTAATGTCAACAGAGAGAATTGCTGAATGTGATAGAGAAGGGGAAAGGCGGAGGGGGGAAGAGAGTTGCATTACAGAACTTTAATGGCAGCGCATCGTACTGGCACTGACATTGTACTAACATTGTACTGATCCAGTACGAGTTATTCTTTAACATAGAACTGAATTAATATGACAATACAACAGACAGTTGTAGAACTTAGTGGCCCAGCATTAGCCTTCTATCAACATTCACGTTTCGAATTACAAATTAAGTCGCTAGAATTACAACTTTTCCTTCTATGAGAATTGTTACAATATTTAAATTGTAATTCTCTTAATGGTGTAAAAACAAAACTTTTATTTCTTTATATGTTTGTTTTTGAAGCAAGAAAACAACGAGTAAAATGAGTTACTAATGTGTATTTGATTATTTTTGTACAATATATATTGTGTAACACTAATGTGTATTTGATTATTTGTGTACAAGATAGATTGTGTAACACTAATGTGTATGTGATTATTTGTGTACACGATTGTTTGTGTTACACTAATGTGTATGTGATTATTTGTGTACAAGATTGTTTGTGTTACACTAATGTGTATTTGATTATTTGTGTACAAGATAAATTGTGTAACTCTAAAGTGTATGTGATTATTTGTGTACAAGATAGATTGTGTAACACTAATGTGTATGTGATTATTTGTGTACAGGATTATTTGTGTTACACTAATGTGTATGTGATTATGTGTGTATAAGTTTGATTGTGTAACACTAATGTTTATGTGATTATTTGTATACAAGATTGTTTGTGTAACACTAATGTGTATGTGATTATTTGTGTACAAGATTGATTGTGTAACTCTAATGTGTATGTGATTATTTGTGTACAAGATTGATTGTGTAACACTAATGTGTATGTGAATATTTGTGTACAAGCTTGTTTGTGTAACACTAATGTGTATGTGATTATTTGTGTACAAGATTGATTGTGTAACACTAATGTGTATGTGATTATTTGTATACAAGATTGATTGTGTAACACTAATGTGTATGTGATTATTTGTGTACAAGATTGATTGTGTAACACTAATGTGTATGTGATTATTTGTGTACAAGATCGATTGTGTAACACTAATGTGTATGTGATTATTTGTGTACAAGATTGATTGTGTAACACTAATGTGTATGTGATTATTTGTGTACAAGATTGATTGTGTAACACTAATGTGTATGTGATTATTTGTGTACAAGATTGATTGTGTAACACTAATGTGTATGTGATTATTTGTATACAAGATTGATTGTGTAACACTAATGTGTATGTGATTATTTGTGTACAAGATTGATTGTGTAACACTAATGTGTATGTGATTATTTGTGTACAAGATTGATTGTGTAACACTAATGTGTATGTGATTATTTGTATACAACACTGATTGTGTAACACTAATGTTTATGTGATTATTTGTGTACAAGATTGATTGTGTAACACTAATGTGTATGTGATTATTTGTGTACAAGATTGATTTTGTAACAAAGGTCATGGAGCTTGATTACGCTATATTAAAGGCAAACACTTGCTGTTCTGTGCTTGTATAGTTATGAAGGGAAGAACAAAATAATGATGATGACAGTGTAAAATATGCTGTGTCGATATTACAGGTTATGTCTTTATAGAGAAGTTCCTAGCACAGCTGCATATAGAAGCACTGCAGTGTTCTGCTATCCTATGCAGTTCAGTAATCAGTATAAATGTAGCCAGCTGTCCAGAACTTAAAAAGTTGGCAAATTGCACAGTCGGTGATCCTGTGATATCAATGTGTCTTGTATAAGAGAGTATCACAGTACGTGATACAGTGCGACCGATGTCGTGTGATACACAACAGTGTACCTCTAAAACCTCACATACGTACGATGACACGTTGATACACACAACAAGTTCACCTCTAAAACCTCACAATACGTACGATGACACAGTTGATACACACAACAAGTTCACCTCTAAAACCTCACAATACGTACGTTGACACAGTTGATACACACAACAAGTTCACATCTAAAACCTCACAATACCTACGCTGACACAGTTGATACACACAACAAGTTCACATCTAAAACCTCACAATACCTACGCTGACACAGTTGATACACACAACAAGTTACCTCTAAAACCTCACAATACTACGTTGACACAGTTGATACACACAACAAAGTTCAATCTAAAACCTCACAATACCTACGTTGACACAGTTGATACACACAACAGTTCATTCTAAAACCTCACAATACCTACGCTGACACAGTTGATTAAACAAAGCAAAGTTCACCATCTAAAACCTCACAATACCTACGCTGACACAGTTGATACACACAACAAGTTAACCTCTAAAACCTCACAATACGTACGTTGACACAGTTGATACACACAACTAGTTCATATCTAAAACCTCACAATACTACGCTGACACAGTTGATACACACAACAAGTTCACCTCTAAAACTCACAATACGTACGTTGACACAGTTGATACACACAACAAGTTCACATCTAAAACCTCACAATACCTACGCTGACACAGTTGATACACACAACAAGTTCACCTCTAAAACCTCACAATACGTACGTTGACACAGTTGATACACACAACTAGTTCATATCTAAAACCTCACAATACCTACGATGACACACATGATACACACAAAAAGTCACCTCTAAAACCTCACAATGCCTACGCTGACACAGTTGATACACACAAGTTCACCTCCAAAACCTCACAATACGTACGCTGACACAATTGATACACACAACAAGTTCCCCTCTAAAACCTCACAATACCTACGATGACACAGTTTATACACACAACAAGGTCACCTCTAAAACCTCACAATACGTACGCTGACAGAGTTTCCTTGACGTTTTGCTGCCCAGTCAGCAGTGCGATCACTATAAATTCCCACGATGCATGTCTTGCAGTCAGTATATCAGCGGTCAGCTCATTACTTGTAAGAACCTCAGAACAGTCTGCCACGTCTGCAGTCTGTGATGGCCGTGCTGAGTGTTGAACTGCTGGAGGTTTTCCTATCACGATGTGGGTTGTAACACGTGGTGGGATGCTCATGGTGTTGGGCCTTGTGATTGGGCCGAGGTTACGGAACTCAAGTCTGTGTGCCAATGTGCGAATTACTTTGCGCTTTAAGAAGAAGATGCAGAATATGTGTGCCCCCTGCAGTGCATTAGCTGCATCAGCCAGGTACCAGATCCACGGTGGTTCAGTCACAAACGAAGACACGATCTCCAGTGTCCACGTGACACCCATCACGACAGACAGTTTTGCGTTCATGATCAGCGTAGAACAGAAAACAGGACACACTGTGTAACCAGTTAGAGACAAAGACGAATTTGTGACTAAGTAGTGATATTGACACGTTGCAGTGTTTGTTGTTCCTGTGTTGTTCTAATCTATCACAGTGTTTGCATAAACATCTAAGTGTTACTTGTCCTACCGCAAACCAAACACTAAGCACTCAATATGTCTCCATAATTATACCGGTACAGCACAATGCGCTCTGTTTGTGACTGAGTGACTAAGTTACACGCAGGTTAACACGGTGACGGTCGACCTTACCATAGCAATGATAAGCACAATTTGTGTGTGAAGTCACAGCCGGGTTGTCGTATTTACGCTAGAGCGTGGATTTGTAGAGACGACAGAAGCTGGGACAGAGGAAAGACGGCTGCATTACGCATGCGCACATTATCAGAGCTTTTACACTTCGTGCAATATGTTACCTAATTATTTAAAAAACAATATATTTTAGTTCCTCCCCCAAAGTGTTGCTAATATGCAGCTCAATGTTCCGAAGAAGGTTCTATCGGCAAAGTCCGAGAAGGCAATCACTGGATCTCCTATTTCTAAAGTCGCTGCCACTAAGCTATTTATATACCCAAGAAGCAATCGCTAACTGCTCTGCTTTGTTTGCAATCTATCTTCTCCGGCGTGTCAAATTTTCTGACAGCAGTCGAAAGGTAGCCTGCACTTTGCTGTATGCACAAAACAGCTATTTTGCCAACGTACAAAAATGGTACAATTAATTTAAATTTAAAGTAAAATGATCTATATTATTTACAAAAAAAATAACTTTACAAAAATCAGTTTCAAATTTACACATTCAATTCGCCACGTCGCAGTTAAATTAACTGCTCGCCTTTTTCCTCAAATAAACACACTGTAGTATCGCGTTACTAAATTTAGGATTTAAAATTCTGTCGCCAAAATATTAATACACCAAAAGTGCTCTGTTCCAATAAGTGTTAACCAAAAACAAATATAAATTCCACATAGCTCACTCACCTTGAATGCTCAGCCATAAACCAAAGTTTTTCATTGTAACCAAAATAGCTTCACGGTAGCTTTACGTTCTCGCCACAAAATTACTGAAACGTAAATGAGGGCGTTTGTCTTGCGGAGTTCTCTTAAGTAGACAATTCAGGAATTGCCGCCTCGGCATTCTTTACAGTGCGGTGAACCGTAGCCAGTGTTCACTGCACCGCAGGTAATAACTGCGTGTGGCAATGTTAACAAAATTACAAAACAAATGACGAAAATTAAAAAGTAAATCTAACGCTATTATTCATTCATTACAATATTAAGAATTTGTGTATTGAGATTTCATAGTGTGCCACCTGTCATATGTCAGGTGTCATAGTGTGCCACCTGTCATATGTCAGGCCCAATTCTAGTAACATAGAATCTGTAGTCCTGCCAGTATGTACGGTAGCCTTAATATAAAAGTACGCTAAGAATGGACTGCTGTGTCTGCTTTTCGTGAAGTGTATTGCCAACCTATAACAACTGCACTGAGCAAAAGTCCCTTTAAGCAGGCGATAGAGGCTCAGGCGTTTAAAATATCTCTCCAATTATTCAAGCCAAAGGTGCAATACAAGTTCACAGGAGCGCCCTGTTCTTCCCTAACTTGAGTCCTCTTCTGTCAAATACTGTCAGCAGTTGTACTGCTTACCTAACGGTATTCTATATGACAAGACTGGCATAGGATCTGTCAAATACTGTCAACAGTTGTACTGCTTACCTAATGGTATTCTATATGACAAGACTGTGCATAGGATCTGTCAAATACTGTCAGCAGTTGTACTGCTTACCTAATGGTATTCTATATGACAAGACTGTGCATAGGATCTGTCAAATACTGTCAGCAGTTGTACTGCTTACCTTATGGTATTGAATATGACAAGACTGTGCATAGGATCTGTCAAATACTGTCAGCAGTTGTACTGCTTACCTAATGGTATTGTATATGACAAGACTGTGCATAGGATCTGTCAAATAATGTCAGCAGTTGTACTGCTTACCTAATGGTATTCTATATGACAAGACTGTGAATCAAAACTGAAATACATGCAGAATGAAACAAAGAGTTTGTAAAGGGGATAAAAGTGATAGGTTATAATATCAGGACCAGAAAACGTATTACAGAAGTCCCTACACAAATTACAAAATAGAGATTCAAAATATGGGATAATAATTACAAAGAACAAAACTAAAATATTGACATCCAAAGGAGGGGAACACCGTCAAAAGCAAGATAGTAATCAGAAACAAAATAATATAAAAATAAACATGTACAATTACTTCGATACACAGTGCTTATAACGGGAAACAGATGTAACTAACGAAGTAACAAAATGTTTAGACATAACAACTCATATGATCCATGTTCTAAACGGTCAGCAGGCCAGAAGCAAACAAAACTACGAATGTATCATACAGCACACACCGTACTGCACGGCAGTGAAACTGGGACACTAAGAGGACATGAAAAATTCGTTCTTCTTACATGTTCATTTGATGTCACAATGATGTGCAACTGACGTCACGATGCTCATGTCACTAAGTGTTCTACAGACTCTTGTAACTTCGTCATTTTCATTTGATGTCACTATGTTGTGCAACTGACGTCACGCTGTTCTTATCACTAAGTGTTCTACAGCCCCTTGTCAATTCGTCATGTTCATTTGATGTCAAAATGTTGTGCAACTGACGTCATGCTATTCCTATCACTAAGTGTTCTACAGTCACATGTCACTTCGTCATTCTTATATGTTTATTTGATGTCACAATATTGTGCAACTGACGTCACCCTATTCCTGTCACTAAGTGTTCTACAGTCTCTTGTCAATTCGTCCTTCTTATATGTTCATTTGATGTCAAAATGTTGTGCAACTGACGTCATGCTAATCCTATCACTAAGTGTTCTACAGTCACATGTCACTTCGTCATTCTTATATGTTTATTTGATGTCACAATATTGTGCAACTGACGTTACGCTGTTCTTGTCTCTAAGTTTTCTACAATATCTTGTCACTTCGTCCTTCTTGTATGTTCAATTGATGTCACAATATATTGAAACTGATGTTACGCTGTTCCTGTCACTAAGTTTTCTACAATATCTTGTCACTTCGTCCTTCTTATATGTTCATTTGATGTCACAATATTGTGTAAATGACGTCAAGCTGTTTCTGTCTCTAAGTGTTCTACAATATCTTGTCACTTCGTCCTTCTTATATGTTCATTTGATGTCACAATGTTGTGCAACTGACGTCACCCTGTTCCTGTCACTAAGTATTCTACAGTCTCTTGTCACTTCGTCCTTCTTATATGTTTATTTGATGTCACAATATTGTGCAACAGATGTCACCCTGTTCCTATGAATAATTTTTCTACAGTCTCTTGTCACTTCGTCCTTCTTGTATGTTCATTTGATGTCACAATATTGTGCAACAGATGTCACCCTGTTCCTATGACTAAGTTTTCTACAGTCTCTTGTCACTTCGTCCTTCTTGTATGTTCATTTGATATCACAATATTGTGCAACAGATGTCACCCTGTTCCTGTCACTAAGTATTCTACAGTCTCTTGTCACTTCGTCCTTCTTATATGTTCATTTGATGTCACAATATTGTGCAACAGATGTCACCCTGTTCCTATGAATAATTTTTCTACAGTCTCTTGTCACTTCGTCCTTCTTGTATGTTCATTTGATGTCACAATATTGTACAACAGACGTCACCCTGTTCCTGTCACAAAGTGTTCTGCAGTCTCTTGTCACTTCGTCCTTCTTATATGTTCATTTGATGTCACAATATTGTGCAACTGACGTCACCCTGTTCCTATCACTAATTGTTCTACAGTCTCTAGTCACTTCGTCCTTTTTATGTTCATTTGATGTCACAATATTGTGAACTGACGTCCACCTGTACCTGTCTAAAGTGTTCTACAGTCTCTTGTCACTTCGTCCTTCTTATATGTTCATTTGATGTCACAAATATTGCAACTGACGTTAACTGTTCCTTCACTAAGTTTTCTACAGTCTCTTGTACACTTCGTCATGTTCATTTGATGTCACAATATTATTCACTGACGTCACCCTGTTCCTGTCACTAAGTGTTCTACAGGCTCTTGTCACTTCGTCCTTCTTATATGTTCATTTGATTCACAATGATTGTGCAACTGACGTCACGCTGTTCCTGTCACAAAGTGTTCTACAGTGTCTTGTCAATTCGTCATGTTCATTTGATGTCATAATGTTTCAACTGACGTCACGCAGTTCCTGTCACTAAGTGTTCTACAGTCTCTTGTCACTTCGTCCTCATAGTTCATTTGATGTCACAATTGTTGTGCAACTGACGTCACCCTGTTCCTGTCACTAAGTGTTCTACAGTCTCTTGTCACTTCGTCAAGTTCATTTGATGTCACATTGTTGTGCAACTGACGTCACGCAGTTCCTATCACTAAGTGTTCTACAGTCTCTTGTCACTTCGTCCTCTTATATTCATTTGATATCAACAATGTTGTGCAACTGACGTCACGCAGTTCCTGTCACTAATGTTCTACAGTCTCTTGTCACTTCGTCAAGTTCATTTGATGTCACATTGTTGTGCAACTGACGTCACGCAAGTTCCAATCACTAAGTGTTCTACAGTCTCTTGTCACTTTGTCCTTCTTATATATTCATTTGATGACAAAATGTTGTGCAACTGAAGTCACACTAGTTCCGTGTCACTAAGTGTTCTACAATACTCTTGTCACTTCGTCAAGTTCATTTGATGTCACATATGTGTGCAACTGACGTCACGCTTTTCCTATCACTAAGTGTTCTACAGTCTCTTGTCACTTGTCTTCAAGTATTCATTTGATGCACAATGTTGTGCAACTGACGTCACGCAGTTCCTTCACTAAGTGTTCTACAGTCTCTTGTCACATTCGTCCTTCTTAATATTCATTTGATGCAAAATGTTGTGCAACTGACGTCACTTTGTTCCATCACTAAGTGTTCTACAAGTTCTTGTAACATCGTCCTTCTTATATGTTCATTTGATGTCACAATGTTGTGCAACTGACGTCACCGTCCGTCACTAAGTGTTCTACAGTCTCCTGTCACTTCGTCCTTCTTATATGTTCATTTGATTCACAATGTTGTACAACTGACGTCACCCTGTTCCTGTCAATAAGTGTTCTACAGTTCTTGTCACTATCGTCCTTCTTATATGTTCATTTGATGTCACAATGTTGTGCAACTAACGTCACCTGTTCCTATCACTAAGTGTTCTACAGTTCTTGTCACTTCTGTCCTTTTATATGTTCATTTGATTCCCACAATATTGTGTAAACTGACGTCACCTTTCCAATCTCTCAGTGTTCTACAATATCATGTCACTTCGTCCTTCTTATATGTTCATTTGATGTCACAATATATTGCAACTGACGTTACCTGTTCCTGTCACTAAGTTTCTACAGTCTCTTGTCCACTTCGTCAATGTTCATTTCATTCACAATGTTTGTACACTGACGTCACCCTTTCCTTCACTAAGTGTTCTACATCTCTGTCACTTCGTCCTTCTTATATGTTCATTTGATCTCACAATTGTGCAACTGACGTCACGCTGTTCCTAGTCACTAAGTGTTCTACAGTCTCTTGTCACTTCGTCATGTTCATTTGATGTCCTAATGTTGTGCAACAGACGTCACCAATTCCAGTCACTAAGTGTTCTACAGTCTCTTGTCACTTCGTCTCTAAGTTCATTTGATGTCACATTATTGTGCAACTGACGTCACGCAGTTCCTGTCACTAAGTGTTCTACAGTCTCCTTGTCACTTCGTCAGTTCATTTGATGTCACATATGTTGTGCAACTGACTCACCACATTCCTTCACTAAGTGTTCTACAGTCTCTTGTCACTTCGTCCTTCTAATAGTTCATTTGATGTCACAATTGTGCAACTGAAGTCACGCAGTTCCTGTCACTAAGTGTTCTACATATCTTGTACTTCGCTCATATGTTCATTTGATGTCACAATATTGTGGCAACTGACGTCACACCAGTTCCTGTCACTAAGTGTTCTACAGTCTCTTGTCACTTTCGTCCTTTTATATGTTCATTTGATGCACAATATTGTGCTAACTGACGTCACGCTATTCCATTCTCAGTGTTCTAAAATGTCTTGTCACTTCGTCCTTCTTATATGTTCATTTGATGTCACATATATTGCAACTGACGTTCACCCTGTTCCTGTCACTAAGTGTTCTACAGTCTCTTGTAATTCGTCCTCCTTATATGTTATTTGATCTCACAATAGTTGTGAAACTGACGTCACCCTATTCCTGTCGCTAAGTGTTATACAAGTCTCTTGTCACTTCGTCCTTTATTGTCATTGTATGTCACATTGTTGTGCAACTGACGTCACGCTGTACCTGTCACTAAGTATTCTACAGTCTCTTGTCACTTGTCTTTATGTTTATTTGATGTCACAATATTGTGCAACTGACGTCACGCAGTTCCTATTCTAAGTGTTCTACAGTCTCTTGTCACTTCGTCAATTTTATTTGATGTCACATTGTGTGCAACTGACGTCACGCAGTTCCTGTCACTAAGTGTTCTACAGTCTCTTGTCACTTCGTCCTCTTATATATTCATTTGATGTCACAATATTGTAACTGACGTCACGCAGTTCCTGTCACTAAGTGTTCTACATACTCTTGTCACTTCGTCAATTTATTTGATGTCAACATTTGCGCAACTGACGTCACGCAGTTCCTGTCACTAAGTGTTCAACAGTCTCTTGTCACTTCGTCATATTCATTTGATGTCAAATATTTTTCAACTGACGTCACGCAGTTCCTGTCACTAAGTGTTCTACAGTCTCTTGTCACTTCGTCATTTTATTTGATGTCAAAATTTGTGCAACTGACGTCACGCAATTCCTGACACTAAGTGTTCTAAAAGTCTCTGTAAAACTTCGTCCTTCTTATTTCATTTATATCACAATGTTGTGCAACTGACGTCACGCAGTTCCTGTCACTAAGTGTTTTACAGTCTCTTGTCACTTCGTCATTTTCATTTGATGTCACAAATGTTGTGCAACTGACGTCACGCTAATCCTGAAATTAAGTGTTCTAAAGTCTCTTGTAACTTCGTCCTTCTTATATGTTCATTTGATATCACAATTTGTGCAACTGACGTCACCTGTTCCTGTCACTAAGTGTTCTACAGTCTCTTGTCACTTTCGTCATTTATTTAATGTCAAAATGTTGTGCAACTGACGTCAGCTATCCTGAAATTTAAAGTGTTCTAAGTCTCTTGTAACTACGTCTCATATGTTCATTTATCACAATTTGTGCAACTGATCGTCACACTGTTCCTCGTCAATAAGTGTTCTACTAATCTCTTGTCATTTCGTCCATTTGATTTATGTTAAATTTTTTCAACTGACGTCATGCATGTTCCTTATCACTTAGTGTTCTACAGTCTCTTGTAACTACGTCATGTATCATTTGAGTCAAATATTCTGTGCAACTGATGTCACCTGTTCCTGTCAATAAGTGCTTCTACATCACTTGTCACTTCGTCTCTTATATGTTCAGTTTGATGTCACAAACGTTTTGCAACTGCGTCACGCTTTCCTTCACTAAGTGTTCTACAGTCTCTTGTAACTTCGTCAGTTCAATTTGATGTCACAATTTTGTGCAACTAACTCACGCTGTTCCTGTCACTAAGTGTTCTACAGTCCTTGTCACTTCGTCAATCTTACTATGTTGATCGTTCAAAATTGTGCAACGGGTCGTCACGCTTTTACTTTCACTAAGTGTTCTACAGTCTCTTGTCACTCGTCCTCTTTATGAGTCACGCAGTTGGCACAACCCCTTCTATCCTAATGGTTTACAGTTGCTAGTCACTGTGTCATAATCTTTTGGAACTTCAAATAATTTACAACTGTACCACGCGAGTAAACTAAGTTCCTACCTCGTTCTACAACCCATCATAATAATGCAGTTCAGTCAATAATCCGTTGGCTTTTGAGATCCACGTGCAAAATATTTCGAAATTACATATCAGCTCGTACCGCGCAGTAAACACACTCCGTCAGTTATACAAACCAGTCAGTTAATGCTGTACAGTGAAATAATCGCTGTTTGTTCTGAGATCCACACAAAACACATAAATACAGTCCGTACCGCGCAGTAAACACACTCCGTCAGTTATACAAACCAGTCAGTTAATGCTGTACAGTGAAATAATCGCTGTTTGTTCTGAGATCCACACAAAACACATAAATACAGTCCGTACCGCGCAGTAAACACACTCCATCAGTTATACAAACCAGTCAGTTAATGTTGTACAGTGAAATAATCGCTGTTTGTTCTGAGATCCACATAAAACACATAAATACAGTCCGAACCGCGCAGTAAACACACTCCATCAGTTATACAAACCAGTCAGTTAATGCTGTACAGTGAAATAATCGCTGTTTGTTCTGAGATCCACATAAAACACATAAATACAGTCCGTACCGCGCAGTAAACACACTCCATCAGTTATACAAACCAGTCAGTTAATGTTGTACAGTGAAATAATCGCTGTTTGTTCTGAGATCCACACAAAACACATAAATACAGTCCGTACCGCGCAGTAAACACACTCCATCAGTTATACAAACCAGTCAGTTAATGTTGTACAGTGAAATAATCGCTGTTTGTTCTGAGATCCACACAAAACACATAAATACAGTCCGTACCGCGCAGTAAACACACTCCGTCTCAGTTATACAAACCAGTCAGTTAATGTTGTACAGTGAAATAATCGCTGTTTGTTCTGAGATCCACATAAAACACATAAATACAGTCCGTACCGCGCAGTAAACACACTCCATCAGTTATACAAACCAGTCAGTTAATGTTGTACAGTGAAATAATCGCTGTTTGTTCTGAGATCCACACAAAACACATAAATACAGTCCGTACCGCGCAGTAAACACACTCCGTCAGTTATACAAACCAGTCAGTTAATGTTGTACAGTGAAATAATCGCTGTTTGTTCTGAGATCCACACAAAACACATAAATACAGTCCGTACCGCGCAGTAAACACACTCCGTCTCACTTATACAAACCAGTCAGATAATGTTGTACAGTGAAATAATCGCTGTTTGTTCTGAGATCCACACAAAACACATAAATACAGTCCGTACCGCGCAGTAAACACACTCCGTCTCAGTTATACAAACCAGTCAGTTAATGTTGTACAGTGAAATAATCGCTGTTTGTTCTGAGATCCACACAAAACACATAAATACAGTCCGTACCGCGCAGTAAACACACTCCGTCAGTTATACAAACCAGTCAGTTAAAGTTGTACAGTGAAATAATCGCTGTTTGTTCTGAGATCCACACAAAACACATAAATACACTGTGTGGGCAGAACGTAGAATTTGTGAGTGTTAAACATTTTGGTACATATAGTAACCACTGGGCTATCATTTCCAAATCGTAAACCAGGTATAATACACAGACTCATGTTTGCACAAAAACTTATTTTTGTCACATTATTTACACTTAATGCGGTCTGTTTTGCAGTGTCACGTTTAGCTACAATAAATGCATACAGCAGTGTAGCAATGTAGAGGGATGTGTGGGCCTGAGAGCCTCAAGTGTAGACAATGTGTAAATATGTGTGTCTGTAACTGTCGAATGTAACGTACACAGAATTAGTGTACGTACGAGATTTCAGGCCTTCGCTGTGTTGTAGTTGAGAACTTTGCTCTTACGTTATGCCGAAGCTTCGGTAAAAAACCAATCCACGCCTCGCATATAGAAAGTCAGGTTATTTGAGAATCGTGAGCCATTCCAATCCACTATATAACTTTACACACTGTAATAATTTCAGTATATACACTAACTGCTATAATTTCCAACACAAAGCCACACACACGCCGCATTCCTAGCCTCAGTAAATGTAGCCGGTACACACCGTTTGCTACTGTCACGTGCAGACATTACACCGTTTGCTACTGTCACGTGCAGACAGTACACTGTTTGCTACTGTCACGTGCAGACAGTACACTGATTGCTAATTGACAGCGGGACTAAGCAAATAGTGCGTGGGTATTGCTTGACAAATACAAGGACAGTAATAAACTTTTACAAATATTTGTTGCTGTTCAAACAGGACAACTGAAGCAGGAACACTTTTACTAACATCATGACTGTGCTTATACAAAGCGGGTTATCGCACTGATGACACAAAATAAAGGTCAGCACTGAGCGTGCTAACCTTTATTCTGTGTCAAGGCAGCCACACGTTCCAAAGAACGCGTTATAATCTGAAGTTGATAAACTTTGAAATAAATATAACTTCCAATTGTGTAACAAGCTCAGTTCCCATCGAGTGCGATTGGTACAAACTGCAGACGTTTCAGCATCACCGTGTCTTTGTTCGATTTCGCTGTGTGTGGATGATAACAAACAGCATTCTGTGCCTACAGTGCTCGTGACAACAACTGTAACATTTAACTGGAAAGTTTGAAGTTTGATAGAAAACACTTATTTAATGTATGTGTGGGGGTGAATTTCTGTAAACAAGTAGGGTGAATTTTGTAGAATGAATTTATCTGGCTCAAGACATAGCCCATTTCCTGGCTTGTGGGCCCACGGTACTGAATATGTAGGTTACACATATCGTAATTGTGTTGATTGGCTAAGCGACTGGTAGTTTCTCAATAGAGCTAGTTACGTACGTTTATTGTTCGGGGGCCGAGAGGCGGAATTTGCGACACAATGTCAGTGTAATGGCGGCCTGTAATGGTCCGGTCTGTCGTGTGAAACGTGGAGCGACATAGGGAGATGACTGACGGAGTTAAACTGAATTGCTGAAGTTAACGTGTCGTAGTTACATTGTGTACTTGTGTGGACTTTTGTGGAGATGACTGACGGAGGGAAACTGAAGTGCTGAAGTTAACTTGTCGTAGTTACATTGTGTACTTGTGTGGACTTTTGTGGAGATGACTGACGGAGGGAATTGAAGTGCTTAGAAGTTAACGTGTCGTAGTTTCATTGTGTACTTCTGTGGAATTTTGTGGAGATGACTGACGGAGGGAAACTGAAGTGCTGAAGATAACGTGTCGTAGTTACATTGTGTACTTCTGTGGACTTTTGTGGAGATGGCTGACTGAGGGAAACTGAAGTGCTTAGAAGTTAACGTGTCGTAGTTTCATTGTGTACTTCTGTGGACTTTTGTGGAGATGACTGACAGAGGGAAACTGAAGTGCTGAATTTAACGTTACGTAGTTACATTGTGTACTTCTGTTGACTCTTGTGGAGATGACAGAGTCGGGGAAACTGAAGTGCTGAAGATAACGTGTCGTAGTTACATTGTGTACATCTGTGGACTTTTGTGGAGATGACTGAGAGGGGGAAACTGAAGTGCTGAAGATAACGTGTCGTAGTTACATTGTGTACATCTGTGGACTTTTGTGGAGATGACTGAAATGGGGAAACTGAAGTGCTGAAGATAACGTGTCGTAGTTACATTGTGTACATCTGTGGACTTTTGTGGAGATGACTGAGAGGGGGAAACTGAAGTGCTGAAGATAACGTGTCGTAGTTACATTGTGTACATCTGTGGACTTTTGTGGAGATGACTGAGAGGTGAAACTGAAGTGCTGAAGATAACGTGTCGTAGTTACATTGTGT
Source organism: Reticulitermes speratus (assembly GCA_021186555.1). Taxonomy (NCBI): domain Eukaryota; kingdom Metazoa; phylum Arthropoda; class Insecta; order Blattodea; family Rhinotermitidae; genus Reticulitermes; species Reticulitermes speratus. The sequence goes on from JAJKFL010000042.1 coordinate 1,333,066, forward strand.
ACATCTGTGGACTTTTGTGGAGATGACTGAGAGGGCGAAACTGAAGTGCTGAAGATAACGTGTCGTAGTTACATTGTGTACATCTGTGGACTTTTGTGGAGATGACTGAGGGATGGAAACTGATGTGCTGAAGTTAACGTGTCGTAGTTACATTTTGTACTTCTGTGGACTTTTCCGAGATTGAAGCCGGAAATTTTCGTGGTGAAACCGGTGAATGACCGCTTTTGTTACGGACTGGCATAGATAGTTAATTACCTACAAGGTCAGAAAATAAAATACGTTTGTGTATACAAGTTCACAATTTTGTATATGTATGTATATATTTATGTATATATGTTAATCATGTGTCTGAGATGTGAGTTCTGACGAATGAATTAAGTCGTATAGAAATTCGTAATATGACCCCCTGAAGTCTGTAAGTTATTCACGTTTCAGAGGAATGAATTGCCTCCATCTTCATTACAAACCAGAAGATTGATGGAGCGATTTCCTCCAAAACATTAGAGACCAGAAACACTCTACCAGACTTCACGCTGTAACATGTTCAACTAACCACCTGTCTGTTTACAGAGCAACACCAATGGTTCGCGTTACTCTCTGGCTGCAGTTGCTGCTTGTGGTTTTGGTACTGCGGCAGTCAGCTGCAGTGTCTGATCAGTGCAGTGAGGAAGAAATATCTCGTTTGAAGCGAGATATAGAGAGTATAAGAGACCTGAGAAACAATGCCGAACTTCGGGCTGACAACTGTACCGTGAGTAGTTGTATAAAGATATGCAGTTTTTGCAAACTGCTCGTGTTATTAAGCAATACGCATGTTACTGTGTCTTGAGTACAAACATATATAAACTGTGCAGTTACAGCATTTGACTGTAACATTTGTGTAGTCAGAGATAAGACTACAGTCAAAATAAGCTTTTTTCGTACGCAGCGCCAAAAAAGGCGAGAATTATTTGGGTGTGGTTAACTAAATAACTAACTCCAAGTTTACAGTCCTCCTTGAGAAGGTAGTAGTTAGTCAGCTAGTCAAAATCTCCTTGTGTAACGTAGGTTTTCCTTCTGGTTAGCGGAGTGCTCTTAGAAAACCTCGTTTGTGGACGTGATCTGTGCTTGTCGTATATTTTGGGAATTAGGTAACGTGTGTCGTTGTTAGTAGGATACTTATTATAATTCAGGTGCCAACACCCTGTCCTGTTTATCTTAGCTGACAGAGAAATTCCAGGACTATAAATTGTGGAGAGAGGAGGGGAGGTTGCTAGACTCCGTCGTAGTTGTAAATAACTCTGTGTTGTACTATCGCTGTTACAAATAACTCTGTGTTGTACTATCGCTGTTACAAATAACTGTGTTGTACTATCGCTGTTTACTACAGTGGCTTCTAGTTATACACAAAGTTTCTCCAATTAACATACACCTGTTGGCAATTTATTTACATGTATCCCAATATACAATGTTGCTAGCAGCTCCGGCCATTCCACACACTTGTGAAATGTCACAAAGTAAAATATTTAAATGATTGTGTTATTATAATTTTCCAATAATTTCGAATTTATTTAATTTCACTTTCGTTACGGTAAATCACTTTAGCTACCTCTCTCAATGAGGTTAGCACTGCAATTTGGTAATTATTACGTCCCCACCTACTTGTTGCAGGATTAATGCAACCGTTAGCACTGTAATACCAAGGAATGGCATTTCACACTTTATAATGCACTTTCTAAAAACTGTGGCACTTATAAAAATTGTTACTCTTTACTAAAATGTTGCACTTATAAAATTCTTACACTTTCTTGCATTTCCTTGCCCTGCCGCGTAAATGTCGTTACACAAATAATTATCACTAAACAATCACTGCCAAAACCCCCTGCCGAAACACGTGTCTGCACTGTCCTAGCATCCCTATATAGAATCGATTACAGTCGATCTCAATTGTGTGGTAGCTAATCGATTACCGTCGATCTCAATGGTGTGGTAGGTAATCGATTACCGTCGATCTCAAGAGTGTGGTAGCTAATCACCTGACCATCAGATCTTAAAAGATAACCAATGAGAACCGTTAAACGCCAAACATATCCATATATGGACTTCCCTACAAACAACCAATCAAATCTTTCAATTTCCTTCAGTACCTAAAAACGTGCTAACATTTGCGTTCCTACGGCGGTGCAAATGCATAATTCTTCCTCATCGTGTGTTGTGTGTGTGTGGTGTGAATTGCGCAGAGCTGTTTTGCATTCATGTACAGTCTGTAAAAGAAGTAAAGGAGTGGAAATTTCCACGCAAATATACAAAATGTACAGTCTACCAGTAATATTTAGTTTTTCAACCAACAATTGCACATATAAATAAAATTTCACTACACCCTACATATGTTTCGGCCTCAATTTGCCCATCATCAGGGGCACTTTACTAAGCACTTCACTGATCACCGTCCATTTGGCACTGTTACTTGACTATTATTCCTTTAATTAACATTAACATGCACGATGAACACAACGTTAAATTAGTCTACCAGTAATTCATTACACTTGCATTCTAAGAAAACCGCAATTTTTTTAAACAATTTCACAACAGTTCGCACAGTCTCCATCGTGAGTCACATCAGTTCCGTCCACGTACTTCCATACTATTTTTAACATACATTTCAATATCATAATTCCATCTTCGCTTAGGTCCTACCAGTGGTCCCTTTCCGTCCGGTTTCCCCAACAAACCCCTGTATGACACTCATCTCCGCCATAAATTCAGCATTCCCCGCCCATCACACTCTCCTTCATTTCAACACACAAATAATATTCGGTAAGCAGTGCAAATCATTAAGATCGTCATTATAATTTATAACGTAACGAAATGTTAATTAGAACTGAAATTGTTTGAAATTGCATTAGTTTTAAAATAAACCGTGTTGCCAGTTACTTAGTAAGACATTTGTTACACTGGGTTGTGTGTGTGTGATATAACGTTACAAGTACCTCTGTGTTGTTTGTATGTGTGTGATATAACGTTACAATACCTCTGTGTTGTTTGTATGTTTGTGATATAACGTTACAAGTACCTCTGTGTTGTTTGTATGTGTGTGATATAACGTTACAAGTACCTCTGTGTTGTTTGTATGTGTGTGATATAACGTTACAAGTACCTCTGTGTTGTTTGCAAATACAGGGACAGCTGCAGAGTAAAATCGATGGCCTAACAAAGACAGTGGATTTAATTAACCAGGCGTTACAAATACTGTTTGAGAAACAGGAACAACTACAGACTACCATCAATGGCGTAGCAAAGACAGTGGAGTCACTCAACCAGATGTCACAATTGCGGTGTGGAACACCGGAAGATGTAAGTACACGTAAGATAACAGCTGTCACAATAAGTTGACTGAAGTACATTAGACAATCAGCCACGTCAAACTTGGGTCAAACATCAACGTTTCGGAGAACTGTTTTACCACCATCATCAGGGTAACATTTATATAATGGTCTTGCACCACATGATTATATATACAGAGTTGTGTTAGCGATTTGCACCGGTTGAAAGTGTGAGTCAACTGCAGCGCCTGCAGATGTGTGCGGCCGCTAATTAATTTTGACGTTGGTAAACATAGCGATCTTGGGATCGGACTGACGAAATGTTGGAAACTGGACACTTAGTGTTACATAGTGTTAAATAGTTTAATGTTAAACTTAAGGCCTGCTTAGCTGTGTTGCACAAATTGTGCTTACCGTACAGTACAGTAACCTGTCTGTTACTGAGATAATTAGTGTTATATAGCGGTGAATATTTTAGTGTTAATATGTACCGGCCTGCTTAGCTGTGTTACACAAATTGTGCGTACAGTACAGTAAGCTGTCTGTTACTGAGATAATTAGTGTTACATAGCGGTGAATAGTTTAGTGTTAATACGTACCGGCCTACTTAGTTGTGTTGCACAAATTGTGCGTAACGTACAGTACAGTAAGCTGTCTGTTACTGAGATACTTAGTGTTACATAGCGGTGAATAGTTTAGTGTTAATACGTACCGGCCTGCGTAGTTGTGTTGCAAATTTTTGCGTACCGTACAGTACAGTAAGCTGTCTATTACTGAGATACTTAGTGTTACATAGCGGTGAATAGTTTAGTGTTAAACGTAACGGCCTGCTTAGCTGTTTTGCACAAATTGTGCGTACCGTACAGTACAGTAAGCTGTCTATTACTGAGATACTTAGTGTTACATATCGGTGAATAATTTAGTGTTAATACGTACCGGCCTGCTTAGCTGTGTTGCACAAATTTTGCGTACCGTACAGTACAGTAAGCTGTCTGTTACTGAGATAATTAGTGTTACATAGCGGTGAATGGTTTAGTGTTAATACGTACCGGCCTGCGTAGTTGTGTTGCAAATTTGTGCATACCGTACAGTACAGTAAGCTGTCTGTTACTGAGATACTTAGTGTTACATAGCGGTGAATAATTTAGTGTTAATATGTACAAGCCTGCTTAGTTGTGTTGCACAAATTGTGCGTAACGTACAGTACAGTAAGCTGTCTGTTACTGAGATACTTAGTGTTACATAGCGGTGAATAATTTAGTGTTAATACGTACCGGCCTGCGTAGTTGTGTTGCAAATTTTTGCGTACCGTACAGTACAGTAAGCTGTCTGTTACTGAGATACTTAGTGTTACATAGCGGTGAATAGTTTAGTGTTAATACGTACAAGCCTGCTTAGTTGTGTTGCACAAATTGTGCGTAACGTACAGTACAGTAAGCTATCTGTTACTGAGATACTTAGTGTTACATAGCGGTGAATAATTTAGTGTTAATACGTAGCGGCCTGCGTAGTTGTGTTGCAAATTTTTGCGTACCGTACAGTACAGTAAGCTGTCTATTACTGAGATAATAGTGTTACATAGCGGTGAATAATTTAGTGTTAATACGTACTGGCCTGCTTAGCTGTGTTGCACAAATTTTGCGTACCGTACAGTACAGTAAGCTGTCTGTTACTGAGATAATTAGTGTTACATAGCGGTGAATGGTTTAGTGTTAATACGTACCGGCCTGCGTAGTTGTGTTGCAAATTTGTGCATACCATACAGTACAGTAAGCTGTCTGTTACTGAGATACTTAGTGTTACATAGCGGTGAATAGTTTAGTGTTAATACGTACAAGCCTGCTTAGTTGTGTTGCACAAATTGTGCGTAACGTACAGTACAGTAAGCTGTCTATTACTGAGATACTTAGTGTTACATAGCGGTGAATAGTTTAGTGTTAAACGTAACGGCCTGCTTAGCTGTTTTGCACAAATTGTGCGTACCGTACAGTACAGTAAGCTGTCTATTACTGAGATACTTAGTGTTATATAGCGGTGAATAATTTAGTGTTAATACGTACCGGCCTGCTAGCTTTGTTGCAAAATTGTGCGTACCGTACAGTACAGTAAGCTGTCTGTTACTGAGATAATTAGTGTTACATAGCGGTGAATGGTTTAGTGTTAATACGTACCGGCCTGCGTAGTTGTGTTGCAAATTTGTGCATACCGTACAGTACAGTAAGCTGTCTGTTACTGAGATACTTATTGTTACATAGCGGTGAATGGATTAGTGTTAATACGTACCGGCCTGCGTAGTGTGTGTTGCAAATTTGTGCATACCGTACAGTACAGTAAGCTGTCTGTTACTGAGATACTTAGTGTTACATAGCGGTGAATGGATTAGTGTTAATTTGTACCGGCCTGCTTTAGTTGTGTTGCAAATTTGTGCATACCGTTCAGTACAGTAAGCTGTCTGTTACTGAGATACTTAATGTTACATAGCGGTGAATAGTTTAGTGTTAATACGTACAAGCCTGCTTAGTTGTGTTGCACAAATTGTGCGTACCGTACAGTACAGTAAGCTGTCTGTTACTGAGATACTTAGTGTTACATAGCGGTGAATGGATTAGTGTTAATACGTACCGGCCTGCGTAGTTGTGTTGCAAATTTGTGCATATCGTTCAGTACAGTAAGCTGTCTGTTACTGAGATACTTAGTGTTACATAGTGGTGAATAGTTTAGTGTTAATACGTACCTGCCTGCTTAGCTGTGTTGTACAAATTGTGCGTACCGTACAGTACAGTAAGCTGTCTGTTGTTAGAGTTAGTGTTTCTGATATCTGCCTTTCGATATGTCATGTGTAGTTATTATGTGTCATGCAATGTAATATGTTTTACAGACATTAAGTAATTATGTGGTCATAAGAATACCCGTGGCTGGGACGACGACAGCTTTACGGGAACCTGGGGGTTAGGGGAACGGCTGCCTTTAGGATGAGTAATCAAATTATGACGATATTCCTTGTTTCGTTTTCAGAAGAAATGTCTAACAACGTTGGTAAAGAAACACAATTATAAGAAGCCTCAGGCATTATGGACATCTATGTGCCACTACAGCGCTGTTCGTAATAAAGCCTTATTTTTTTTTTGATGAAGCTCCTGACCGCTGCTTTTTTTCAACAAATTAACAAAGAATTCCCAGAAGCGTCATTAACACCGCCTTTCCTCTTCCATTTTCTTCTGGTCCTGCATATCTGTAGGGTATATTGCTTTATTTTTTGTTGAATTTCTAACGTCATACAGACACTGTGTACTTTAAACTGTAAAAATGTCACATCAACATTCCAACTGCCATCATGCATGTAACTGCCGCCTTACAAGCAGTATTTTGCACACAATATCTTGGCACACTTTTGTTCTCGCTCCGTACCAAATTCCACTCACCATGTTCCAACGGTCCATCAGTTATCACAATCAAACCGACAGCTAAACAAATTGTGTGAAATGCCAGCAAATTATTTTACACACTAAAAAACAAAATTGCCTTTCAAAACGCACATATTTCCAAACAATGTATTACCACAAGTAATTTCATGTCCTCACGTTATGTACACAATTATAGCTGTGACGTCACAAGATCGTCAGTCCGCCATGTTGCGATTAAATAGTGCAGTAAGTTAAAGTTACATGTTTGTAGTGTAATGCTATGACATAGCCTTCATACGAAGTTTCGTGAAAGTCGGTCAGATGCTTAAAGTGTTGAAACGTAAGTCAGTGGGTGGAACTTGGTTGGTGAGTGATTGCTGTGCTGGGAAGTAGTCTGATAATAAGTGTACATGTGTGTAGCTGATAAATACAGTTGTATAAACTTTAGGTACAGTAAATGTGTGCCTGTGCTTAATTAAGCACCGCGCTATGAAGAAGTATGGCGGAGTGCAGGCATAGTTTCACGCAGTCTTGACCTCAATTCTAGATTGAGATAAGAAGATACATTCAAGTCCCTTCCGTTTTTATCATGTGGAAAAATAAGGGCAGAGCTCATTTGTCCCATTCTCTCACACAAGACAGATCCTCTAGCCAGTACTGTTTATTCTATTTATTGGTTTCTCAATTATGGCACTAGTACCACTACTTGAAGGTGTGACATCTTTTAATGGTAGGCGGCCGTATTAAGAATTGCAATAAAGAGGGAAGCGAATTTTAAAATTAAAGGAAATATAACACATGTATATATTTGCTAATACCCAAAATCCCCGCCGTCAGTCGGTCTTTCTATTTCAGCGGTTTTGTTTCAATACAGAAAGCTGTTAGTGGTACACTGAAATTGTTCTATTTCATGTAGTGGTAGGATAGTAAATATGTTAAAACTTATATTCTACAGGTCTGCCAGGATCTCCTTACAGCTGCTAAATCCGGCGATGTTAACAGCACAAAGATCTCGTTCAAATTCAGCAATGACAACTGCACTGACGATGATGATGACAGTAACACACCACTGATATATGCTGCTAAGTATGGCCATGTGGAGGTGGTGCGGGTGTTGCTGGAAGGCGGCGCTAACGTAGACAGATCTAATGCTTATGGGTATACCGCTCTGCATTACGCAGCGCAGTATGGACATGTGGATGTGTGCCGTCTGTTGCTGAACTGGGGAGCGAAGGTGGATCGTCTGGACGGTGGGCAATACACACCGCTGCATAGTGCGGCATATGTGGGACATTTGTCAGTGGTGAAGCTGCTTGTGGAGAGAGGAGCGGATGTTAGTGTGGAGGATGGCGAAGGTCGGACCGCAAGTGAAGTGGCGCGGCTTAAAGGACAAAATGATGTGGCGCATTGGCTGGACAATGTAAGACGTGGGTAAGGACTGTAAACTGTTTAAAGCACAGTGGTAACTACATGTACCGGACATTCAACATTTACGCATTCAGGCCACACGATGTTGTATATCGGCTGTCTACAATTCCCACAATAAATAGCCTTTATATCCCACAACTCACATCACAATTCACTCAGAACTTTCGCCTGCCTGCAGACAGCGTGCAGATAGCCGCTAACGCAATTTGCCGTGAGCGGGTTTCAGTGCGTTTTACTTTGATATATTGCGTGTAATATCGGGTTTAACTAAGTATATTAAGTGTGTTACGTGAGTCGGAGGGAAGTGACTGGAATGTTCCTACACTAATAGTTATTTATCTTTGTGTAACAAGGACGAATCATTTGCTCTAAGTCCAACAGCCAGCTGCCATTCGATATAATCAAAAGTAGATACTCTGATCTATAATCAGTAAAGTCATGACTGTACAATCCCGGTCCATTCCAGTTCACTTGTGAAACACAAGGAACGTGACAGTAAAACATAGTCACAAATTTAAAAACGTCTGTCTCCATTAATTTAAACGGTGTCCCTTTTAATGTGTCCCTCAACTCAGTAGCTTTATCACAAAGAATACCCAGCTTCCGCCGCGACATCCGTTTACATATGCCGTGTTCAAGGTCGCAATGGTATGGGCGCTGTCTATTACTGAGTGTCTATTTGTATTATCTGTTTAATAGTCTTAGGTTCTGCTGATATGACAAAGTGAATAACACAGGACAAGAGATATTGCCTTCTGGAATTTCTTTAGGCGTGCGTGTGAATACAAATACATATATGTATATATATGTATATATGCGTATATATGCACATATATATATAAATTTACAAATTAGTTCTATATATACTTTGCAATAGACGGTGGTCTGGCGTTTTGAGGTACTTAAGAGAAGAAATTTTAATAGGACAAGCTTTCGGAAGACCATGTGGGCAATCTGCTAGTATGTGTAGACAGAAAGATATTACTAAAAAGTGCCATGAACTGAAGTTAAAGTGCTGTTGTGCACAAGGTAATGAACGATTCAGCAGCAAAAAACGAGAGAAATTTCTTGACCAGCTGGATGACTGTCAGCTTCTAGAGGTGCCTGCCATAGACAATCTCAGTAAAACTTACCTCAGTTATCCAATTTATGCCAAGAACGCAGAACTGACTTTCTCAAGGCCATATTTATGACAGTTTATAACGCTGACAAAAATCCGGGTTTGAAACCCACGACCTTCACAGCATAGGACGCGAGACTGCCGATTTGTGAGGCATGTTCTGTAAGTAAGGTTCACTAGACTGCCGATTTGTGAGGCATGTTCTGTAAGTAAGGTTCACTAGACTGCTGCTTTGTGAGGTATGTTCTGTAAGTAAGGTTCACTAGATTGCTGCTTTGTGAGGCATGTTTTGTAAGTAAGGTTCACTAGACTGCCGATTTGTGAGGCATGTTCTGTAAGTAAGGTTCACTAGACTGCTGCTTTGTGAGGTATGTTCTGTAAGTAAGGTTCACTAGACTGCTGCTTTGTGAGGCATGTTCTGTAAGTAAGGTTCACTAGAATGGCGCTTTGTGAGGCATGTTCTGTAAGTAAGGCTCACTAGAATGGCGCTTTGTGAGGCATGTTCTGTAAGTAAGGTTCACTAGGCTGCTGATTTGTGAGGCATGTTTTGTAAGTAAGGTTCACTAGACTGCTGCTTTGTAAAGCATGTTCTGTAAGTAAGGTTCACTAGAATGGCGTTCTGTGAGGCATGTTCTGTAAGTAAGGTTCACTAGAATGGCGCTTTGTGAGGCATGTTCTGTACGTAAGGTTCACTAGACTGCTGCTTTGTAAAGCATGTTCTGTAAGTAAGGTTCACTAGAATGGCGCTCTGTGAGGCATGTTCTGTAAGTAAGGTTCACTAGAATGGCGCTTTGTGAGGCATGTTCTGTAAGTAAGGTTCACTAGACTGCTGCTTTGTAAAGCATGTTCTGTAAGTAAGGTTCACTAGAATGGCGCTCTGTGAGGCATGTTCTGTAAGTAAGGTTCACTAGAATGGCGCTTTGTGAGGCATGTTCTGTACGTAAGGTTCACTAGACTGCTGCTTTGTGAGGCATGTTCTGTACGTAAAGTCGCTAGACTGCCGATTTGTGAGGCATGTTCTCTAAGTGAGGTTCACTAGAATGGCGCTTTGTGAGGCATGTTCTTTAAGTAAGGTTCCCTAGACTGCCGCTTTGTGAGGCATATTCTGTAAGTAAGGTTCACTAGACTGCTGCTTTGTAAAGCATGTTCTGTAAGTAAGGTTCACTAGAATGGCGCTCTGTGAGGCATGTTCTGTAAGTAAGGTTCACTAGAATGGCGCTTTGTGAGGCATGTTCTGTACGTAAGGTTCACTAGACTGCTGCTTTGTGAGGCATGTTCTGTACGTAAAGTCGCTAGACTGCCGATTTGTGAGACATGTTCTGTAAGTGAGGTTCACTAGAATGGCGCTTTGTGAGGCATGTTCTTTAAGTAAGGTTCGCTAGACTGCCGCTTTGTGAGGCATATTCTGTAAGTAAGGTTCACTAGACTGCTGCTTTGTAAAGCATGTTCTGTAAGTAAGGTTCACTAGAATGGCGCTCTTTGAGGCATGTTCTGTAAGTAAGGTTCACTAGAATGGCGGTTTGTGAGGCATGTTCTGTACGTAAGGTTCACTAGACTGCTGCTTTGTGAGGCATGTTCTGTACGTAAAGTCGCTAGACTGCCGATTTGTGAGGCATGTTCTGTAAGTGAGGTTCACTAGAATGGCGCTTTGTGAGGCATGTTCTTTAAGTAAGGTTCCCTAGACTGCCGCTTTGTGAGGCATGTTGTGTAAGTAAGGTTCACTAGACTGCTGTTTTGTAAAGCATGTTCTGTAAGTAAGGTTCACTAGAATGGCGCTCTGTGAGGCATGTTCTGTAAGTAAGGTTCACTAGAATGGCGCTTTGTGAGGCATGTTCTGTAAGTAAGGTTCACTAGACTGCTGCTTTGTAAAGCATGTTCTGTAAGTAATTTTCACTAGAATGGCGCTCTGTGAGGCATGTTCTGTAAGTAAGGTTCACTAGAATGGCGCTTTGTGAGACATGTTCTGTACGTAAGGTTCACTAGACTGCTGCTTTGTGAGGCATGTTCTGTACGTAAAGTCGCTAGACTGCCGATTTGTGAGACATGTTCTGTAAGTGAGGTTCACTAGAATGGCGCTTTGTGAGGCATGTTCTTTAAGTAAGGTTCCCTACACTGCCGCTTTGTGAGGCATATTCTGTAAGTAAGGTTCCCTAGACTGCAGGACAGAGGATGTAGGTCAGACAATGAGCCCTGGTAACTCAACTGCACCCAACACAAACACAATCACACCGCCCATTGTGAGTGACCCCAACCCTAAGCATTGTGATGTGTTTTCTTGAATGAGTGTTGTACATTATTAAGCTAATGTCGCTGAATGTACAAACACTGTAATTGTATCATGTGTATGTCATGATCTCAGGAACCACTATAGCGATCTCTCTTATCCGATGTTCTCGGATAGCTCACAGCAGGTACCTGTACACTTTATTCTCAGATAGCTCACAGCAGGTACCTGTACAATTTATTCTCAGAAAGCTCACAGCAGGTACCTTTACACTTTATTCTCAGAGAGCTCACAGCAGGTACCTGTACACTTTATTCTCAGAAAGCTCACAGAAGGTACCTGTACACTTTATTCTCAGAAAGCTCATAGCAGGTACCTGTACACTTTATTCTCAGATAGCTCACAGCAGGTACCTGTACACTTTATTCTCAGATAGCTCACAGCAGGTACCTGTACACTTTATTCTCAGATAGCTCACAGCAGGTACCTGTACACTTTATTCTCAGAAAGCTCACAGCAGGTACCTGTACACTTTATTCTCAGAAAGCTGACAGAAGGTACCTGTACACTTTATTCTCAGAAAGCTCACAGCAGGTACCTGTACACTTTATTCTCAGATAGCTCACAGCAGGTACCTGTACACTTTATTTTCAGATAGCTCACAGCAGGTACCTGTACACTTTATTCTCAGATAGCTCACAGCAGGTACCTGTACACTTTATTCTCAGAAAGCTCACAGCAGGTACCTTTACACTTTATTCTCAGAAAGCTCACAGCAGGTACCTTTACACTTTATTCTCAGAAAGCTCACAGAAGGTACCTGTACACTTTATTCTCAGAAAGCTCACAGCAGGTACCTGTACACTTTATTCTCAGATAGCTCACAGCAGGTACCTGTACACTTTATTCTCAGATAGCTCACAGCAGGCACCTGTACACTTTATTCTCAGATAGCTCACAGCAGGTACCTGTACACTTTATTCTCAGAAAGCTCACAGCATTTACCTGTACACTTTATTCTCAGAAGGCTCACAGCTGTTACCTGTACACTTTATTCTCAGAAAGCTCACAGCAGGTACCTGTACACTTTATTCTCAGATAGCTCACAGCAGGCACCTGTACACTTTATTCTCAAAAAGCTCACAGCAGGTACCTGTACACTTTATTCTCAGATAGCTCATAGCAGGTACCTGTACACTTTATTCTCAGATAGCTCACAGCAGGTGCCTGTACACTTTATTCTCAGATAGCTCACAACAGGTACCTGTACACTTTATTCTCAGATAGCTCATAGCAGGTACCTGTACACTTTATTCTCAGATAGCTCACAGCAGGTACCTGTACACTTTATTCTCAGATAGCTCACAGCATGTACCTGTACACTTTATTCTCAGATAGCTCACAACAGGTGCCTGTACACTTTATTCTCAGATAGCTCACAGCAGGTACCTGTACACTTTATTCTCAGATAGCTCACAGCATGTACCTGTACACTTTATTCTCAGGTAGCTCACAACAGGTGCCTGTACACTTTATTCGGGAGGTAGACGAGTTTTTCAAATTAAGAAGAACCCTCGAGCAGCTGCGTTTACCTCTTGTATTTAGCTGGGTTTACTAGTTGCGTCCCGGGGTTACTTTTCAGAAAATGTCAGTGTATCAGTTGCGTCCCAGGCTGCCGAGGGTCAGTGTATCAGTTGCGTCCCGCGGTCAGTTTCCAGGTATAGCATTTGTGTACCAGTTGCGTTCCACGCTCCTATAATGAAGATGGAACCAGTTACAGTTGACAAAGTGATACGTAGTGAAAAAGGGAACGATCTCCTTGTCATCAAAGGCTTTAAGTTCCGTTTCCAAAAAATTCTTTCTGAGAATATGGAGCGATGGTGCTGTACTAATAAAAAATGTAAATGTTACATAAAGTGCGATGAAAGGCGAGAGATTTTCGGAGGGAATGTGACGCACAACCATGATAAAGACAGTGATGCCAGTTTAAACCGACAGATATTAAATAGTTCTGTCAAAAGGAAAGCAACGGAGGACTTGTATGAAAGACCGCGCAACATGATTAACAAAGAACTACAAAGCCAGGACTTGGATACTCTCACATGTAAAGACATACAGAACATTAGGAGGAACATTCATATAGCGCGCTCTTCCCAACTGCCTCCTCTCCCAACAAACATGGAAGAAACCCATGAAGCCTTAAGTGCTGTACAAGTGTTAACAAGTTTGAAAGAACTGTTTTTGCTTGTTAATGACTCGGGGAAAAAATATTGTAATGTTTTCTTGCAAAACTAACTTACAGTTTCTCAGCTCCATTGATGTGCTTTACGTTGATGGGACATTCAAATCAGTGCCAACGTTTTTCCACCAAGTATTCACAATTCACGGACTCAACAATGGTCACTATGTGCCACTAGCATTTTTCTTACTGACCAATAAACATCAAACGTCATATGAGTACGTATTCAGATATACAGTAGCAGAGGCTGCAAAACTTGGCGTGGCTGTTTGTCCAACAATTGTTTATGCTGACTTCGAAGTCGCCATTCACAACGCAGTGACAAGGGTGTGGCCGAGCTGTGAAGTTAAAGCATGTCGTTTTTATTCAGGACAGAACTGGTGGCGGAAAATACAATCTTTGGGACTCAGCAAGCAGTATGGAGAGAAAGACTCTTAGGTAAGTCAGTTCTTGAAGAAAATATTCGGCCGCTCACTTTTACCACCAGCGGAAGTCAGCGACTGCGTTGCGTTTGACTTTATATCGCATCTTCCGAACGACAGAGGAGTGGAACAGTTCTGCGACTGCCTCCTAGAACATTACATTGATGCGGACTGCACTTTTCCTCCGCCTGTTTGGTTTGAACGTTCCGCATCATCGTATAGGACCACAAATGCATGTGAGTCATTCCATGCCCATTTCAATGCACTATTTTACAGTGCGCATCCTAATATTTTCACACTTATATCTGCACTGCAAAAAATACAGAATGAGACCTACATCAAAATGAGAAGCGTCACTACACGAAGACTTAAAAAATCATCAAAGGTCAAGAAAAGGACTTAGTATCTTCAAAGATTGGACAGTACAAGCTAACCTGATTTCGAGAATCGAATTTGTTACATCAGTGTCATATAAATTTCTACCAAACACAAACTTATAGTTCCTTATCACTCGCACTGTTCATGCCACTTGCCACTCTGTATCTGCGCACATCACTGCACACAAGGCACATACACTATACAGGTCAAACTCATTGGTGCTTGCGGACCGCAGTGAGCCAAGAGATTTGAGGTCGGACCGTAAACATTTGAAAAATAAATATAAAGGTATAATACCAAACTGTAGGCTTCCATGATGCCATAAATAAACGAATCATTTGTTGGATCCAAATATAAATAAAAGTTCTACATTACATTATTCATTCGGTTCCTTTCTGTTATCTCACCTGTAATCAAAATATTTCAAGAAACTGGCATCTTTTTTTTGTGCTTAGCTTACAAATGTCTGATTTAACATTTGTGTTCATGTCCCTGTCATTATTGATGACACATTTGTATCTGTTCATCCTGATATTTCGGAGCTCTCTTTTCGTTTCATGAGTAAAAATATTTTCTTAAAAATATAACAATAACTTGAAATAGGCGCTATTAGGAACATAGTGTGCCTCGTATCGTCCCCGAATTTCTTTCAATACGGCTTAAACATTACACAATACCGCGACATAACACGGTTTCTATTACGTGCACGGTCGATGTCAGTCAACAGTTCTGCATTCTAATTGTATATAACATAACGTGCAATAAAACTAAATTACAACCTACAAATTGTCGGACACTTGGCACAACCAACTCCTCTTGCGATGCAACCATAAGCGTGCCGTTATCAACTCGGGACGCAACTGATACAATTCCTTATTAAGCGCGGGGCGCAACTCATCAAGAGTGGGGCCGACCCTTGAAGACGGGACCGATATGTTGTCCTGAAACGTCGGTAAAGGCATACACTCGACGCTGCGTAATATCCCAGAAGAGCGCCGATCTCATCAACATCGCGGCAGAAGCCTGAAATAAAGCTCTGTTTGTTTGCCTCTACCGCAAACATATCCACCCCAAATGTCATTAAACTTACATTTTCATTACCCTGAGAACTTCCTGTTGCCCCTCAAGTAGATTTTTAAGCATTTTGTGGATGTCTAAGAATTTTAATTTTGGCCAGGTCTTGCTTAATTTGACCCACTGTACAGCGTCGCAGACGGACATTGAACCAAGGCACCCTGAATCCGATTCGACACTAGAGCCGTCGGTTTTTTCCTCAGCAGCCTGGGACGAAACTGTTATACCTGAAAAGTGACCGCGGGACGCAACTGATACTTTGCCTTATCTGGGGGATTGACAACTCGGGACGCAACTGATACGCTTTCTTGACCGCGGGACGCAACTCGTACGTCCCCGTATTTAGAGCTCTGACCGACCCATACGCGAAACTGTGGATGCCCACGACATATCACGAGCTTAATTCGTGTGATCTGTTTAAGCAGGATCTTCTAGAATGGCTGTGGGACAGCAGACAAGGTGAGATTATTTGTAGAATGTATCAAGATAAATACGAGTCTTCCTATAGATCAGGAGAGAGCTTTTCAAGCCACTATAAGCGGTATGCGAATATGGCCAGCCAGCTTAACCCTCTTGTGTCTGAACACGACCTACTTCCGGCGCTCAAGTCACATGACGCCCACCAACTACAACGGTGCCTTATGAACGCTAAGGTGAATAAAACGCAGGAAGCATTCGCGTTCATTTCGAAACTCCAGACGCTAGAAGAAACTAAGGAAGCATATAGAGGGCAAAAACAGGACACGGACAAAAGAGACGGGAATAGGCGACCGCGTAGGAACACACGAAATGAGGACCAACAGGGCAGATAGCGAGGTGACTGCATACAGGTCAGACAGATAGCGAGGTGACTGCGTACAGGTCAGACAGATAGCGAGGTGACTGCGTACAGGTCAGACAGATAACGAGGTGACTGCGTACAGGTCAGACAGATAGCGAGGTGACTGCGTACAGGTCAGACAGATAGCGAGGTGACTGCATACAAGTCAGACAGATAGCGAGGTGACTGCGTACAGGTCAGACAGATAGCGAGGTGACTGCGTACAGGTCAGACAGATAGCGAGGTGACTGCGTACAGGTCAGACAGATAGCGAGGTGACTGCATACAGGTCAGACAGATAGCGAGATGACTGCGTACAGGTCAGACAGATAGCGAGGTGACTGCGTACAGGTCAGACAGATAGCGAGGTGACTGCGTACAGGTCAGACAGATAGCGAGGTGACTGCGTACAGGTCAGACAGATAGCGAGGTGACTGCATGCAGGTCAGACAGATAGCGAGGTGACTGCATGCAGGTCAGACAGATAGCGAGGTGACTGCATGCAGGTCAGACAGATAGCGAGGTGACTGCGTACAGGTCAGACAGATAGCGAGGTGACTGCATGCAGGTCAGACAGATAGCGAGGTGGCTGCGTACAGGTCAGACAGTTAGCGAGGTGACTGCATGCAGGTCAGACAGATAGCGAGGTGACTGCATGCAGGTCAGACAGATAGCGAGGTGACTGCGTAAAGGTCAGACAGATAGCGAGGTGACTGCATGCAGGTCAGACAGATAGCGAGGTGACTGCATGCAGGTCAGACAGATAGCGAGGTGACTGCATACAGGTCAGATATATAGCGAGGTGACTGCGTACAGTTCAGACAGATAGCGAGGTGACTGCATGCAGGTCAGACAGATAGCGAGGTGACTGTGTACAGGTCAGACAGATAGCGAGGTGACTGCGTACAGGTCAGACAGATAGCGAGGTGACTGCGTACAGGTCAGACAGATAGCGAGGTGACTGCGTACAGGTCAGATAGCGAGGTGACTGTGTACATGTCAGACAGATAGCGAGGTGACTGCTTACAGGTCAGACAGATAGCGAGGTGACTGCATGCAGGTCAGACAGATAGCGAGGTGACTGTGTACAGGTCAGACATATAGCGAGGTGACTGCGTACAGGTCAGACAGATTGCGAGGTGACTGCGTACAGGTCAGATTGCGAGATTAGTGCGTACAGGTCAGACAGATAGCGAGATGACTGCGTACAGGTCAGACAGATAGCGAGGTGACTGCATGCAGGTCAGACAGATAGCGAGGTGACTGCGTACAGGTCAGACAGATAGCGAGGTGACTGCATACAGGTCAGACAGATAGCGAGGTGACTGCGTACAGGTCAAGACAGATAGCGAGGTGACTGCATGCAGGTCAGACCGATAGCAAGGTGACTGTGTACAGGTCAGACAGATAGCGAGGTGACTGCGTACAGTTCAGACAGATTGCGAGGTGACTGCATACAGGTCAGATTGCGAGGTGACTGCGTACAGGTCAGACAGATAGCGAGGTGACTGCATGCAGGTCAGACAGATAGCGAGGTGACTGTGTACAGGTCAGACAGATAGCGAGGTGAGTGCATGCAGGTCAGACAGATAGCGAGGTGACTGCATGCAGGTCAGACAGATAGCGAGGTGACTGCGTACAGGTCAGACAGATAGCGAGGTGACTGCATACAGGTCAGTCAGATAGCGAGGTGACTGCGTACAGGATCAGACAGATAGCGAGGTGACTGCATGCAGGTCAGACCGATAGCAAGGTGACTGTGTACAGGTCAGACAGATAGCGAGGTGACTGCGTACAGGTCAGACAGATTGCGAGGTGACTGCATACAGGTCAGATTGCGAGGTGACTGCGTACAGGTCAGACAGATAGCGAGGTGACTGCATGCAGGTCAGACAGATAGCGAGGTGACTGTGTACAGGTCAGACAGATAGCGAGGTGAGTGCATGCAGGTCAGACAGATAGCGAGGTGACTGCATGCAGGTCAGACAGATAGCGAGGTGACTGCGTACAGGTCAGACAGATAGCGAGGTGACTGCATGCAGGTCAGACAGATAGCGAGGTGACTGCATGCAGGTCAGACAGATAGCGAGGTGACTGCATGCAGGTCAGAGAGATAGCGAGGTGACTGCGTACAGGTCAGACAGATAGCGAGGTGACTGCATGCAGGTCAGACAGATAGCGAGGTGACTGCATACAGGTCAGACAGATAGCGAGGTGACTGCATGCAGGTCAGACAGATAGCGAGGTGACTGTGTACAGGTCAGACAGATAGCGAGGTGACTGCATGCAGGTCAGACAGATAGCGAGGTGACTGTGTACAGGTCAGACAGATAGCGAGGTGACTGCATGCAGGTCAGACAGATAGCGAGGTGACTGCGTACAGGACAGACAGATAGCGAGGTGACTGCGTACAGGTCAGACAGATATAAGACGAAACGGCCGGGATAGATATAGTGGAAGATATGCATCCCATCCAACACGTAGGCAACGCGGACAGCAGGCTTTCAATTGCGCCCAGGTCACAGTGCGTGATGCTGCTAGCTAAGTGCCGCGGCTCACACCTTCGTGCCACGCAACAACAGCGCGAATCGCGCAGAGGACGATAATTTAAATGCATAGGACTTGCGTGTTGGTCGCCGCACAAACGCACATTACTTCCGTCCGTCAGACCAACACAAACACCTTGAAACACAAGGATTAGGTCAAACTAAAGTGATAATGATATTTATGTGAAAGCTTTCTTTGGTTTTAATTCTGTAAAAGAAGAGAATGAACTTAATGCAGCATGTGTCAATGCACCGTACACATTGCAGCATGTGTCAATGCACCGTACACATTGCAGCATGTGTCAATGCAACGTACACATTGCAGCATGTGACAATGCACCGTACACATTGCAGCATGTGACAATGCACCGTACACATTGCAGCATGTGTCAATGCAACGTACACATTGCAGCATGTGACAATGCACCGTACACATTGCAGCATGTGACAATGCACCGTACACATTGCAGCATGTGACAATGCACCGTACAAATTGCAGCATATGTAAATGCACAGTACACATTGCAGCATGTGTCAATGCAACGTACACATTGCAGCATGTGACAATGCACCGTACACATTGCAGCATGTGACAATGCACCGTACAAATTGCAGCATATGTAAATGCACAGTACACATTGCAGCATGTGTCAATGCAACGTACACATTGCAGCATGTGACAATGCACCGTACACATTGCAGCATGTGACAATGCACCGTACAAATTGCAGCATATGTAAATGCACCGTACACATTGCAGCATATGACAATGCACAGTACACATTGCAGCATATGACAATGCACCGTACACATTGCAGCATGTGACAATGCACCGTACACATTGCAGCATGTGACAATGCACCGTACACATTGCAGCATATGTAAATGCACAGTACACATTGCAGCATGTGACAATGCACCGTACACATTGCAGCATATGACAATGCACAGTACACATTGCAGCATGTGACAATGCACCGTACACATTGCAGCATGTGACAATGCACCGTACACATTGCAGCATGTGACAATGCACAGTACACATTGCAGCATGTGACAATGCACAGTACACATTGCAGCATGTGACAATGCACCGTACACATTGCAGCATGTGACAATGCACAGTACACATTGCAGCATGTGACAATTCACCGTACACATTGCAGCATATGACAATGCACAGTACACATTGCAGCATCTGACAATGCACAGTACACATTGCAGCATGTGACAATGCACCGTACACATTGCAACATGTGACAATGCACCGTGCACATTGCAGCATGTGACAATGCACAGTACACATTGCAGCATGTGACAATGCACAGTACACATTGCAGCATGTGACAATGCACCGTACACATTGCAACATGTGACAAATGCACCGTACACATTGCAGCATGTGACAATGCACAGTACACATTGCAGCATGTGACAATGCACAGTACACATTGCAGCATGTGACAATGCACAGTACACATTGCAGCATGTGACAATGCACAGTACACATTGCAGCATGTGACAATGCACCGTACACATTGCAGCATGTGACAATGCACAGTACACATTGCAGCATGTGACAATGCACCGTACACATTGCAGCATGTGACAATGCACAGTACACATTGCAGCATGTGACAATGCACCGTACACATTGCAGCATGTGACAATGCACAGTACACATTGCAGCATGTGACAATGCACCTTACACATTGCAGCATGTGACAATGCACAGTACACATTGCAGCATGTGACAATGCACCGTACACATTGCAGCATGTGACAATGCACCGTACACATTGCAGCATGTGACAATGCACCGTACACATTGCAGCATGTGACAATACACCGTACACATTGCAGCATGTGACAATGCACAGTTCACATTGCAGCATGTGACAATGCACCTTACACATTGCAGCATGTGACAATGCACCGTACACATTGCAGCATGTGACAATGCACAGTACACATTGCAGCATGTGACAATGCACAGTACACATTGCAGCATATGACAATGCACAGTACACATTGCAGCATGTGACAATGCACCGTAAACATTGCAGCATGTGACAATGCACCGTACACATTGCAGCATGTGACAATGCACAGTACACATTGCAGCATGTGACAATGCACCGTACACATTGCAGCATGTGACAATGCACAGTACACATTGCAGCATGTGACAATGCACCGTACACATTGCAGCATGTGACAATGCACAGTACACATTGCAGCATGTGACAATGCACAGTACACATTGCAGCATGTGACAATGCACAGTACACATTGCAGCATGTGACAATGCACCGTACACATTGCAGCATGTGACAATGCACAGTACACATTGCAGCATGTGACAATGCACAGTACACATTGCAGCATGTGACAATGCACCGTACACATTGCAGCATGTGACAATGCACAGTACACATTGCAGCATGTGACAATGCACAGTACACATTGCAGCATGTGACAATGCACAGTACACATTGCAGCATGTGACAATGCACAGTACACATTGCAGCATGTGACAATGCACAGTACACATTGCAGCATGTGACAATGCACAGTACACATTGCAGCATGTGACAATGCACAGTACACATTGCAGCATGTGACAATGCACAGTACACATTGCAGCATGTGACAATGCACAGTACACATTGCAGCATGTGACAATGCACAGTACACATTGCAGCATATGACAATGCACAGTACACATTGCAGCATATGACAATGCACAGTACACATTGCAGCATGTGACAATGCACCGTACACATTGCAGCATGTGACAATGCACCGTACACATTGCAGCATGTGACAATGCACAGTACACATTGCAGCATGTGACAATGCACCGTACACATTGCAGCATGTGACAATGCACCGTACACATTGCAGCATGTGACAATGCACCGTACACATTGCAGCATGTGACAATGCACAGTACACATTGCAGCATGTGACAATGCACAGTACACATTGCAGCATATGACAATGCACAGTACACATTGCAGCATGTGACAATGCACCGTACACATTGCAGCATGTGACAATGCACCGTACACATTGCAGCATATGACAATGCACCGTACACATTGCAGCATGTGACAATGCACCGTACACATTGCAGCATGTGACAATGCACAGTTCACATTGCAGCATGTGACAATGCACCGTACACATTGCAGCAGACAAGCAGCAAGAACTTTTACGCACTATAATTAAAATAGGAGAAGTTATGACATCCTCCATATCAGATTCAGTATGCGAGCTGACATTGGCCAGTTTAGAACTGTACAACAGGATAAAACAGCAATGGCGTCAGTACTTGGAGCTACCGGTGCAGCATATTAGGTCATTAGTGCGTTTAGTGACAAGAGCAGAAGAATAAACCGACATGCTATGCTACCGACTGACATTGGCACTGTGACCAATGATCGCGTAACACTATTTGTCGTCAGCTTTTAACAAAGCTAATGTCAGTGTGGATTTGTTTAACAACTATGACCCAGTCATTAGTTTTCCCGAGAGATGTGTGTTTATGCAGATCAATGTTGAATTAGTGAGTCTTAGGTTTGAAGGCGAAAGGGACCCTACACCAGCCGAAATTGGCAGTTCGGTATCTGGAGGTATTTACAGACACGTGTGCCTTACGACACTTCTTCCTACAACATCAAATTACAACAGCCAATTTACAGATGATTCCAAAATACAGTCACATGAAAAGGGAAGTGCAGGATTTCACATTATATTGTCCGTGCATTCTGATGTCAAATCACAAATTAAAAACCCAACAATTGCACTGTGCTTCAAATGTATAGTCCTTTTATAATAGATATGTAGTTGACATGATAATAATATTTGACAATGGAAACACAAATGTTGATGAAACTTCAAATTACATGAACAATCTACATAAACACCTACAATTTACATCAAAAATCTACGTAAACACCTACAATTTACATCAACAATCTACGTAAACACCTACAATTTACATCAACAATCTACGTAAACACCTGTAATTTAAGTCAACAAAAGAAGAAAACAATATAATAAGCATCATAATTTACTAATTACTAGGAACTATAATGGGTTGTCGATAAACATATATCGAAAACCCACAACTACTGACACCAATATACATTTTAATTCAAATCACGCCGCGCAACATAAAATGGCAGCATAACATTCCCTCTTAAATACACGACATCAATTACCGATTTCACAAGACCAAAACTAGAAATGAACATTATCCACCAAATAGCTAGAAGACATGTATATACAATAACAATTATTGACAAACTAAACAAACAGATTATAAACAATAATCTAAACAAAATACAAAACAACTCTCAGACACAACAAAACAAAAAAAAATTGATAGTTCTTAATACTATAGCTAAATAATACGAAATATTACTAATATTTTCAGAAATAATAATCTACTCATCATATATCGAGTAAGAAATACAACATATAATTTACTAAATATTCACAAACGAAACCTCGATATATACACAAAAAGTGGCATATGCATTTTAAGATGCAATATATGCAATATAATATGTGGGTCAAACGGAACCTGCCTGGAAACACGTTTTATAGAACACCATAGACGTATAAAAACTAATGACCCTAAGTCAGCTTATGCATTACACATCTTGAATAACAAACAAGAATATGGCCCGTTACAGTACGCCATAGAGCTTTTAAAAATATGCAATAAAAGATGGCACATGAACACCATGGAGAATTTTTACATACAAATATACCACCAAAAAGGAGCACTAACAAACGAACAAAATCCAGGAGAGGAAACCCCCCTATTCAAGTTCATTACCCCTACCACTCACAACACGCATGTTTTCAACTCAATACGGTTACCTCAATACAGCCACTGCACAACCATTCCGTACAAATCACAACACAGGACACGTAACAACATAATACAGCTATGTCATTAAAATTATAGATCCTATCATATATGTAAATTAATGATAAAATGTTTGATATACAAAAATAACTACTACACTGATACCCGTTCATATTTTCACAGGATATCTTCAACTCTAATTGGATAATCTGTACAAAACAAAAATGCCAAGGATTTGTAACAAATATAAGTGGAAGATTCGCATCCCACGCCCAAAACTTTATATGCTAAAATAACAGATATTGATGCGATCCAGTCTATTAGTGATTACGAAGCTGCTTTATGTGTGATATATGTATGTCATTGGACGAAAATAATGAATGTTAAATATATGTAAACCTTGGAACCCCCTGATGATGGCTTGGTAAAGCCAAAACTTACGTACGGTCATTGGACTGTACATGTGAAATACAGTGCAATTGTTGGTTTTTAATTTGTGACTTGACAGTACAGCAGTTGGTGTGATTCGAGACAGCGAAGCTGACTGCGGCAGTCGATATCTGCCGTTAAGCATGCAGATGTTAGCAGGCGAAACGCCGAAGATACGATATTGCCAAAGAGCGACGGCGTCTGTGCTGTTACGTAACTGCAGACCGAGCAGCGTCTAGCGACAATATGCTTTTCGTCGACAGCGAAGAGGGCCAATCACCCGGCGAAGCAGCATGCGTGCTATAGTGTCACGATCACGTAAACTTTACGACTGTTCCGACGCCAGCTCTGACTGTGCACTGCTTCAGAACAAACAGACAGAACTCACCGCCGACAACAGACACCAATGTAATTACACCGGTGCCAGACAGATAACAGCCAGCCAATTACGTGCAAGGTAGAAGAACGTAGCAACCTTAATAAGCACGACGTGATCAGCTTTACGTCGTGCTGACGAAGTACCAACTTAGTGTGAGTAGGCGGCCACGTAGATTTGAGGAACTTGAGTATCGATTTGATATTGAAGGAATACTGCGCAAGCAAATGAGCTCTAGACCAATCACATTTGCATTGAGAAAACAAGTGCCTGAATAGATAAAAGAAATGGTTAAGGATTTTTTATTAGAGGAATCTTTTTCTGATTATGTTAAGCAATTTATCGTTGTGCACAGGGAAAATATAAGGGCAGGGATCTGCCTGGATGCGACAAAAATCAGTAAAGTAATGACAGCTGATCATGCAAAAACACCGCCCACGAGGGAATTATTACAAAGATATCAGGGATCAAATTATATAACGAGTTTGGAATTTGAGTTCTGCTTTCTTCCAAATTCCATCACAAACGTCTTCACCCAAGTGGACTGCGTTTAACCTTAGAATACAGTCTTCCAATTTACGACAGTCCGATACGTATTTAAGAACTCGTTATCAGCGTTTACCGCAGCACTTCAGAAAGTGTTGAGCGATGGACCGGACGAACATGTAATGACCTACGTAGATGACTGGTGTAAATTAAGAAGGAAGCGACTAGAAATGAAGCAGAGAAACAATTGTGAAGAAAGGGGAAGAGGAGTGGAAGGAAACAATGAAGACTGAAATAAATGTAACAGAGGGAAACAGAAGTTTGCGACTTTGGTTTGTTATCTTACTCATCTCTGCCAAATTTTCTTCGTAAATGTAGGAACATTTATTGTCATAACTATGCTACCAACATATAACCACATATGCCCAAATTAAAATTTGTGTAATTGTGTATGTGACACCGTGTAAGTAGTTGCATGTGATTGACTTTCATCAGAATGAGTTGCAAAATATATCAGTACGGTAGCCTTACAAACTTAGAATTACGCATCTTACAACTGCATTGGTCAAAGGAACTGAGGTTACTAAACTGTCCAATAAATATCAAATGAAGTAGTGATGATTGAAACTAGGAATTATTTCTGCTGTAAATCAGTTTTGTAGGATTATACTAGCAAGATAATTCATGACATGTAGTGTAATTAACACGTAAATTAACATTTGCTGAAACAGAACAAGGTCGTGTTTACAATTATGTCGTTGATTCTTTCACAAATAAACTATTTGATTTCTGTTTGAAGTGGTAGAATAATTACGTAACAACATAATTACATTACGTAACTACAATAAAGCAGAGAAGTGGGCAAGATATGCGAGGTGCAGTGAGAGTGAGTCACTGCTAACCGAAAAACAATACTTTGATTTAAACAATATAAACGTTTGAACAATTAAATCACAACATTATGTTGCACATTGGCAATTATGACATTTTGGTAAGAATAATTAATGTTGACTAAAATAATCACGTTTGTTTTCGGTAAATTTCATCTTAATATGTGTATTAGTGTATTACTTCAATGACTATTACTATTCAAATGCTATTGTTTTAACGTTCTAATTCTTCTGTGTTAGGAATATTCTATTTTAACGTTAGAGGAAAGAACAGAATTTAAGGATGGACAGGTGTACAAGGTGGACTGGGATAGCTCAGACGGTTTAGCGATTCCCTACGAGCTCGACTGTTCGGAGATCGAATCCCGGAGAGGGCGAGGTAATCAGCACCCGTCCAAAACGGCCCTGGGGCCAACCCAGCCTTTTGACCTATTGATACCGTGTCATTCCCGAGGGTAAAGCGGTCGGGTCGTTAAGTTGACAGCCAGAACGTCCGGGCGCGCGGTGTTGTGGTAAGATAAGGGCAGATGTGACTAAGGACTGGTCTGAGATATTGTGGTAAGTTAAGGGCAGATGTGACTAAGGACTGGTCTGAGTTATTGTGATAAGTTAAGGGCAGATGTGGCTAAGGAATGGTATGAGATATTGTGGTAAGCTAAGGGCTGATCTAACTAAGGACTGGTCTAAGATGTTGTGGTAAGATAGGGGCTGGTGTGACTAAGGACTGCTTTGAGACGTTGTGGTATGTTAGGGGCTGATGTGACTAAGGACTTGTCTGATTTGTTGTGGTAAGTTAGGGGCTGATGTGACTAAGGACTGCCCTGAGACGTTGTGGTATTTTAGGGGTTGATGTGACTAAGGACTGGTTTGAGCTTTGTGGTAAGTGAGGGACTGATGTGACTAAGGACTGGTCTGAGTTATTATGGTAAGTGAGGGGCTGATGGAACTAAGGACTGGTCTCAGATATTATGGTAAGTGAGGGGCTTATGTGAATAAGGACTAGTCTTAGTTATTGCGGTAAGTGAGGGGCTGATGTGACAAAGGAATGGTCTGAGTTATTATGGTACGTGAGGGGCTGATGTGACTAAGGACTGGTCTAGATATTATGGAAGGAGAGGGGCTGATGTGACTAAGGACTGGTCTGAGTAATTATGGTAAGTGTGGGACTGATGTTACTAATGACTGGTCTGAGTTATTATGGTAAGTGAGGGGCTGATGTGACTAAGGCCTGGTCTCAGATATTATGGTAAGTGAGGGGCTGATGTGAATAAGGACTAGTCTTAGTTATTGCGGTAAGTGAGGGGCTGATGTTGCAAAGGACTGCTCTGAATCGTTGTGGTAATTTAGGGGCTGATGAGACTAAGGAGTGGTCTGAGTCATTGTGGTAAGTTAGGGGCTGCTGTGACTAAGGCCTGGTCTCAGATATTATGGTAAGTGAGGGGCTGATGTGAATAAGGACTGGTCTGATTTATTGCGGTAAGTGAGGGGCTGATGTGACAAAGGACTGGTCTGAGTTATTATGGTAAGTGAGGGGCCGATGTGACAAAGGCCTGGTCTAGATATTATGGTAAGAGAGGGGCTGATGAGATTATGGACTGGTCTGAGTTATTGTGGTAAGTGAGGGGCTGATGTGACTAAGGACTGCTCTGAATCGTTGTGGTAGTTTAGGGACTGATGTGACTAAGGGGTGGTCTGAGTCGTTGTGGTAAGTTAGGGGCTGGTGTGACTAAGGGGTGGTCTGAGACGTTTTGGTAATTTAGGGGCTGATGAGAATAAGGACTGGTCTGAGATTTTGTGGTAAGTTAGGGGCTGATTTGACTAAGGACTGGTCTGAGATTTTGTGGTTAGTTTGGCTGATGTGACTAAGGACTTGTCTGAGTTTTTGTGGTACGTGAGGGGCTGATGTGACTAAGAAGTGGTCTGAGTTGTTGTGGTAAGTTAGGGGCTGATGTGACTAAGGACTGTTCTATTCTTTGTTTTCCTTCCATCTATTATATTTTACATCAGTTTTTATTTCCTATGTCCGTTGTTACACCCTCAGTTTGGTTTCATTCCATATGACTTCTTATTTTACTTTATGTTTGTTCATTTCATCTAGTTGTGTACTCCTCAGTTCTGATGTTCAATTTCTGTTCAATTTTCATTCCGACTCTTATAATCACATTTTATTTTATTTTTACTAATTTTTTACTCTCATTTCCCTTTCTCTAGGATTTTTATATTGGATTTAATTTAATTATTCTATTGTTTTTTCTACTTCCATTTCCCTGGTCCTTGTACGTACACAATTTCATTCATTTCCGGCCGTGTCCCTTTCTGTGTCCTGCATTCCTGACATATTTCTCCCATTCTTCTCACTTCGCTACAGTACAGCTTATTGTGACCTTGCACCAAACCCCCCCCCCCCCCCCAATCTATAGGCTTGTCACATCGCATGTTTCCCTACCCGCTATGCTGCCAAGTCTCCTTGTCAGCGGCTTTCTTTCCTTCGTGGAATCTCGACCCGTGAAGATGGGACCGACACGTTGTCCCGAAACGTCGGTAAATAATTAACTCACTACGCCGTGTAATCACCCAAAAGACCAGAGATTACAATGACAAGGAAGTATGCAAATATTGTAACTTTTGGACCTATTAGGAAATACTCAAAATTAAAACTTAGCCAATTGGAGACAGTGGGAAAAGTTTGAGAGTGGGATGAATTTAGCCGGGATACCGACGACCGCGTACAGACGCCAGGCAGTTCGAATTTCGACGTTAGTTGCAGAATACCTGATGTAGGCACGCCGATTTCCTCCGTTACATTTGAAAGTTTGTAACAAATTATTTATAAGGACATTATTTAGAAAAGTTGTAGTGACTTCCATCGTAAAAGGGTTTATAAGACAATAAAAACTATTCGTTGCCACATTCATAACTAAAGAACAAATTAACTGTAAAAAACAATTCAGTAAAGCAAGTGGTAACAATATTTCAATAAATGACGTAAATCGGTTTGTTGTATTTCAAAGGCACCTAATTATTTCTACAAGTGTTCCTGCGCCTTTGACGAACCACTTAGATTCCCTGTAATCTAGAGATTGTTCTAGCGACTGAAAGCGAAGAACCGGGTGTAGTGAGAATGGCTGCCCAACTTTGGGGCTCGACGATTCAGAAAAGGCCAGAAACAAGTCTATGAAAAGAAACCTTCTGGCTATTCACCTGCAAATCTAGTAAAATAAAACCTTCCTGAAAAGAACAAGAAAATCCCTGAGGAGCCGTAAACCAGTGACGCAAATTTAAGAATAAGGAGACCTGAAGAAGCGCCAGGCCAGAAAAACCAACTATCGAAACGTCCGGACCCCGCCGATGTACAAAGCCAGCAAAGCATTATAAGTTAAAATCTGTTAAAATTCTTTGTTAAAAGTTGTATAACAGTTGTAAAAGTATTGTAGACAGTTGATTGTGGAAGTGCTGGCATGTAGAATTGTGGTATTGTGGGCTGTAAAATAAACGGTTTTGTTAAGTGATATAGAATTTGTATATATATATATATCTGGTAGTTAACAGTTTTATTATTAATTTTCTATTTATTATGGTAAGTCATTCATATATAATAAATAGAAAATTAATAATAAAAACTGTTAACTACCAGATATATATATATATATATATATATACAATTCTATATCACTTAACAAAACCGTTTATTTTACAGCCCACAATACCACAATTCTACATGCCAGCACTTCCACAATCAACTGTCTACAATACTTTTACAACTGTTATACAACTTTTAACAAAGACTTTTAAAGGATTTTAACTTATAATATATAAGTTTTAATGTGCCGTTGTACTAGTTTTAATCATGTGATTGAAGTGACAGTAGCTTTCAGCATAAAAAACTCCCTGACGATAATCCGAGGATCGAAACACGTGTAGGGGTATAATTTGAACAATTACAATGAAGCTACAATAAAACGTGGTTTTAGTGTGCATCAGTTGGTCTGTAACTTGATTTAAGAGGACAACTAAAGGAGGAACACTTTTACTAACATCATGACTGTGCTTATACATCGCGACTTATCGCACTGATGACACAAAATAAAGGTCAGCACTGAGCGTGCTGACCTTTATTTTGTGTCAATGCAGCCAATTGATAACCTTTGGAATGATATAATCGTCATTCATGTAACAAGCTCAGTTCACATCGAGTGTGTTTAGTAGAAACTGCAGACATTTCAGCATCACCGTGGATTTGTTCGCTTTCACTGTAAGTGGTTTATACAAACAGCAATATGTGCCTACAGTGCTCGTGACCTCAACTGTCACATTTCACTGGAAAGGTTGAAGGTTGTTACAAAACACTTATTTAATGTATGTGTGGGGGTGAATTTCTGTAAATAGTTAGGGTAAAGGTTTGAAGAATGGATTTATCTGGCTCCAGACATGGCCTATTTGCTGGTTTGTGGGCGCACGGAACTGAATAAAGTTCTGTTCGTGTACGTACACACAAAAGCACCAACCGTAGCTAAATGTACAGTGTCTGTGTTCATCTACACAGGTGGCGTGTTACGTCTGTCAAAGCACGTTCTTGATAATGTTAAATGTAGCTATATATGTTAAAAGATATCTAAACGTCAAAAATATCATAACAGTAACATCTTTCATCCGTTCTAATCATTAGTTTCTTGAAAGTCAGAAAAGAACGCCGGATCAGGCTGTATATAGAAGGCAGATATTATGCAGGAACGTTGCTTGCATAGTTGTGGTTGGTTTATTGGAGGAAATTTGTACATCTGCTGTCAGATTGGAAGGTACATAAATAGACAATTGTAGTTAGTGACAGAAATCATCACTGCTACAGACAAACAAAAGTGTCACATATTCCAACGAAGGACGCTGAATTTCGTTCAATAAACAGAAGTCGACTTGCTCGTTCTACAGCTGCTCTGTATTGCACTTTGGTGCACTTGCAAACAGAATGTGCACAGCTGCACATATTTGTGTTGCAGTGTCTGTCTGTCTGTCTGTCTGTGTGTATGTCTGTGTGTGTGTCTGTCTGTCTGTTTGTATGTCTGTGTCTGTGTGTCTGTCTGTCTGTACGTGTGTGTGTGTATGTCTGTGTGTGTCTGTCTGTCTGTGTGTATGTCTGTGTCTGTCTGTCTGTCTGTTTGTATCAACTCGAGAACTGATAAAGAGTTTGATATTAATTTTGATACTGAAGACTTCTATTAATATCTCCTGTTAGTCAGGCAACTACAACGACAGTTACCCCCAATAGCTACATGCTTGTCTGCGTGCATCGCGAGCGGCAGTAGGTGAATAGTATTTAGTGCAGTGGAACGTATTGCGAGAAACAGCTGCAGGTCTGCTGAAGGGAACACGTGTGTTGACTGCAGTGGAGTTCAGACGGTCAGTACTTTACACTTCAATGACAATATTAACCTTAACTACATTTAATGATTCAGCACGTACCGCGCAATAAAACACACTCCGTCTCGGCTATAAAAACCTATCAGTTAATGCTGTACAGTGAAATAATCGCTGTTTTTCTGAGATCCACACAAAACACATAAATACAGTCCGTACCGCGCAGTAAACACACTCCGTCTCAGTTATTCAAACCAGTCAGTTAATGTTGTACAGTGAAACAATCGCTGTTTGTTTTGAGATCCACACAAAACAAATAAATAAAGTCCGTACCGCGCAGTAAACACACTCCGTCTCAGTTATTCAAACCAGTCAGTTAATGTTGTACAGTGAAATAATCGCTGTTTGTTCTGAGATCCACACAAAACACATAAATACAGTCCTTACCGCGCAGTAAACACACTCCGTCTCAGTTATACAAACCAGTCAGTTAATGCTGTACAGTGAAAAAATCGCTGTTTCTTCTGAGATCCACACAAAACACATAAATACAGTCCTTACCGCGCAGTAAACACACTCCGTCTCAGTTATTCAAACCAGTCAGTTAATGTTGTACAGTGAAATAATCGCTGTTTGTTCTGAGATCCACACAAAACACATAAATACAGTCCTTACCGCGCAGTAAACACACTCCGTCTCAGTTATACAAACCAGTCAGTTAATGCTGTACAGTGAAAAAATATCGCTGTTTCTTCTGAGATCCACACAAAGCACATAAATACAGTCCGTACTGCGCAGTAAACACACTCCGTCTCAGTTATACAAACCAGTCAGTTAATGTTGTACAGTGAAATAATCGCTGTTTGTTCTGAGATCACACAAAACACATAAATACAGTCCTTACCGCGCAGTAAACACACTCCGTCTCAGTTATTCAAACCAGTCAGTTATGTTGTACAGGAAATAATCGCTGTTTGTTCTGAGATCCACACAAAACACATAAATACAGTCCTTACCGCGCAGTAAACACACTCCGTCTCAGTTATTCAAACCAGTCAGTTAATGTTGTACAGTGAAATAATCGCTGTTTGTTCTGAGATCCACACAAAACACATAAATACAGTCCTTACCGCGCAGTAAACACACTCCATCTCAGTTATACAAACCAGTCAGTTAATGCTGTACAGTGAAAAAATCGCTGTTTCTTCTGAGATCCACACAAAACACATAAATACAGGTCGTTCCGCGCAGTAAACACACTCCGTCTCAGTTATACAAACCAGTCAGTTAATGTTGTACAGTGAAATAATCGCTGTTTGTTCTGAGATCCACACAAAACACATAAATACACTATGTGGGCAGAACGTAGAATTTGTGAATGTTAAAATTGGTGGTATATATAGTAACCACAGGGCTATCATTTCCAAATCGCAAACCAGGTAAAACGCACAAACAAATTTTTGCACACAAACTTAACGTTGTCACATTATTCACTCTATAATGCGGTCTGTTTTTCAGTGTCACGTTTAGCTACAATAAAGGCGTACAGCAGTGTAGCAATGTAGACCGATGGGTGGGCCTGAGAGCCTCAAGTTCAGACACAGTGTGTGAATATGTGTGTCTGTACCTGTCGAATGTGACGTACACAGAATTATTGTAGGTACAAGATTTCAGGGCTTAGCTGTTTTGTAGTTGAGAAATTTGTTTTTACGTTATGCCGAAACGTCGGTAACAAACCAATCCACGCCTCGCGTATATTAAGCCAAGTAATTTCAGACTCTTGAACAATTTCAATCCACTATATTACTTTACACACTGTAATAATTTCAGTATATACACTAACTGCTATCATTTCCAATACAAAGCCACACACACGCCACATTCCTAGCCACAGTACGTGTAGCCGGTACACACCGTTTGCTACTATCAAGTGCAGACAGTACAATGTTTGCTACTGTAACGTGTAGACAGTACACTGTTTGCTACTGTCACGTGCAGACAGTACAGTGTTTGCTACTGTCACGTGCAGACAGTTCACTGTTTGCTACTGTCACGTGCAGACAGTACAATGTTTGCTACTGTCACGTGCAGACAGTACACTGATTGCTAATTGACAGAGGGACTGCAAATTGTTCGAGGGAATTGCTTGACAAATACAGGGACACTAATAAACTGTTACAAATATTTGTTGGTGTTCAAGCAGGACAACTGAAGGAGGAACACTTTTGCTAACATCATGACTGGTGCTTATACATCGCGACTTATCGCACTGATGACACAGAATAAAGGTCAGCACTGAGCGTGATGGTCTTTATTCTGTGTCAATGCAGCCACACGTTTACAAACAACGCGTTTTAATCTGCAGTTGATAAACTTTGCAATAAATATAACCGTCATTCATGTAACAAGCTCAGTTCCAATCGGGTGCGTGAGGCAGATACTGCAGACGTTTCAGCATCACCGTGGTTTTGTTCGCTTTCACTGTAAGTGGATTATACAAACAGCATTCTGTGCCGACAGTGCTCGTGACCTCAACTGTCACATTTCACTGGAAAGGTTGAAGGTTGATACAAAACACTCTCTTTTTTTTTAAATAAAATCTTTATTAACATTATCAGTATACATCAAGTAACAAAACTGTTAGCAAGATGTACCATTTACCAACTTCCGTACTTTCACAATATCGGTACATCCGCACTGACCGCAACGTACAGTGAGCTAAGACACAGCAGTTGTAGTGAAAAACTGAGAACAACAAAAACACTGCCTTTCAGCCTTCTGTAATTACAGCAAGATATGCTTTGGCAGTTTGTGTTTGTATCGTCTGTACACAGTGTTCAGATTGTGGATTGTATATTGCCGTAAGGACCGGATGGGGGGATTGGCATGGGATTGGCATTTGGAATAAAACCTGGACGCTAGTTGTGGGACATATGACTGTATATAGTCAATACTTAAGGAAGAGTGGAAGCGGGGTATGGGGGTGCGGCGGGGGGAATTAGAAATGACCCGTAAACACTTATTTTGCACTACTTGAAGTTGTTGATATGTCGAAGCACTTATGGAGCACCATACAGGTGCCGCGTATGTTAAGGCGGATCGGATGGTTGCCTTATAGATGTGCAGCTTTGTGGTTACTGAGAGTTTTAGTCCCCCATAGAACACGATGTGACGCGTTCGTTGATAACGCCGACGAAAAAAATTACGGATCTTCATGAGTGCACGTATCGCAGGAGGAATGTGGAGACGTCGTGTGTTGTCGCTCCGTTTCGGTATAGAAGCGTTTGCAGCCAACAGGACCAACGCTGTGTAAAAATGTATTGCCCTGTCTGTGTCCTGTGCATCGTGAGTCTGTGGTTGATTATTTAGGAAGTGGTAAAGCGTGAGACGGCAGTGAGTCCAGTTCGTATATTGATAAGCTTATTGAGGGCGCTGTTTCAATATTTTAGGAGTACTACGAATTTGCAGACTATCGGATTGTGATCAGAGGATAGGGTCGGAATAGATTGTGGGGTAGAGAGTAAACAATCCCTTGCCAGGGCGATATCAAGAACGCTAGAGTGTCCCCGGGGGTGGCAATAGGTGGTATGGACCGGAGCGTGTATGGTCACTGAACGAGCGTTACAGTATATGGTCACATAGCGATCGGTGCAGTATATGGTCACATAACGATCGGTACAGTATAAGGTCACATAACGATCGGTACATATTGCAGTAGGATTGTTCCATTTATATCAATTGTTTCACAGTGTCACGCTATATGTTTACTGTTGAAGTCCCCAAGCAGGACTGTTCGGACATTAGCCGCGAAGAGAGCCTCGAGGTCGTAGAGTATTGTTCGGAGGGTTGTACCCGGAGACTATTAGAAGCCTCTTATGTTGTGTTGAGTTCACGATTACTGCTATCGTTTCCATTTTTGAATTGACGGTCAGATTAATTCTGTCATGCCTTAGATCGTTGTGGATTAACAGTAAGACTCTTCCGCCATGTTGATTGCGATCCGTTCGGTATATAGAGTAACCGGGCACTGTAAATTTGTGGCGAGGGATGAGTTTAGTTTCACATACAGTGGCTACATCAATCCCTTTGACATTCATGAAGTGCTGTAACACAGGTTTTCGTAGGGATATGGAATTCGCATTCCATTGCATGAGACGTATATTCTTTCTTACGGGGATGTTACAAAACAAGTCATAAGTGTATCAATAATGAGCATCATCTTATCCAGCGGGTCTCTCGCGTTGTGAAGTCGTGATGACAAAGGACGTAACGCTACACTGATCGTTTGGAGGTTTAGAGAAGACAAGATTGATTTAATAGATCCAAGTACCGAAGGTAGTGCTTGATCGTCTTGAGGTCCAGGAGTATGGGCAGCTATTTGGGCCCAGGTACGTTCTTGATGTTGCTTCATCCGAGGCTGGCTCAGGGGCGGAAATTGTGACCGCGTGGAAGGTTGGTGTGGGGGGGGAGATTGTTGGCTGGGTTTTTTAAGATTCATGGAGGCTAGAATTTTTCTGTATTCAGGGCACCCCGAGTAATTGGCCGGGTGGTCGCCCCCACAGTTAACGCAGATTGGGGGAGTCAGATGGAAGCTTTTGACAGTCTTGAGTAGTATGAGGTTTGTTGCATTTAACACACTTGGCTGGGCGCCCGCAGTACGCAGAAGAGTGACCAAACTGCTGGTAATTGAAACATTGTTGAATCGGGCGCTTCGCTTTGTATCTTTCCCATTTTACTATACAATGGCATAATTTCGTAGTTTTATAAATTTCTCGGAGGTCAGTACCTGCCTGGAAAGTTACAATAAACACAGTCGGTATTTCTAAAGTATCTGAGCCGTGGTTTTTTCCATACGAATGATCTGACGTATGTTGATCACCTGTAGTTTCCGATGGAATAATTCTTCACAAATTTATTCTATTGTAACATTTGGAGGAATTCCTTTTAATTCTACACGCGGCTGATGTGTATTCGGTAATGGGCATGTACGGTAGGCCAGTTGGGCCTGTTTTATTTCCCGCAGCAGCATCTCATAATCCACTTCCGTTTTGGTATAGAGTAAAAGCCTGTTTGTCTTTGTTTTGACATCAAACGGACTTGACAATTTGTCATTTAATGCCTTTAGAGATTGAGAATGGTTGTTGAGATAGCTGTAGAGCACAATCGGCGTGATCCGTTCCTTCCGTGAAGGGGACGGAGGCGTAGATTCAGCTGATTCTATATCTGAATCACTGTCTGAGAGAACAGAAAAGTAATTTAGTAATTCGAATGATGTACTTGCCGTACTCTCCAATTGATGAAAAATCGTTTGCGTTTTGAACGCTGATCTGGACGAAAATCCTGAGGTTTCAGTACTTTCAGGCTCATGGTAGAACACTCACTATTATTTAGTCACAATTTCCCGGCTAGCAATCACTTGATTGCAGCCAGTGCGGTTTAACCACATAACAAAATCAAGCACTTGGCTCACACGGCAAACTGCACAACCGTCTAGTACCGCTGCTACTGACGAACTGAAAAACACTTATTTAATGTGTGTGTGGTGGTGAATTTCTTTAAATACGTAGGGTGAAGGTTTGAAAAAAGGATTTAACTCGCTCACGACATGGCTTACTTGCTGGCTTCTGGGCGCACGGTAATGAATATGCTGGTTTTATATAATCGAAATTGTGTTGAGTGGCTGAGCGACTGGTAGCTTCTCCATTGAGCTAGTTACGTACTAGTTACGTGGAAGTTGCGACACAATATCAGTGAAATGGCGGCCTGTAATGGTCCGGTCTGTCGTGTGAAACGTGGAGCGACAGTAGGGAGATGACTGACAGAGGGAATTGAAGTGCCGAAGTTAACGTGTCGTAGTTACATTTTGTACTTGTGTGGACTTTTGTGGAGATGACTAACTGAGGGAAAGTGAAGTGCTGAAGTTAACGTGTCGTAGTTACATTGTGTACTTGTGTGGACTTTTGTGGAGATGACTAACTGAGGGAAAGTGAAGTGCTGAAGTTAACGTGTCGTAGTTACATTGTGTACTTGTGTGGACTTTTGTGGAGATGACTGACGGAGGGAAACTGAAGTGCTGAAGTTAACGTGTCGTAGTTACATTGTGTACTTGTGTGGACTTTTGTGGAGATGACTAACTGAGGGAAAGTGAAGTGCTGAAGTTAACGTGTTGTAGTTACATTGTGTACTTGTGTGGACTTTTGTGGAGATGACTGACGGAGGGAAACTGAAGTGCTGAAGTTAACGTGTCGTAGTTACATTGTGTACTTGTGTGGACTTATGTGGAGATGACTGACGGAGGGAACTGAATTTCTGAATTTAACGTGTCGTAGTTACGTTTTGTTCACATGTGGACCTTTTCGACATTGAAGCCTAAAATTTGAGTGGTGAAACCGGTGAATAACCGCTTATGTTACGGCCTGGCATTGAATGTTATTTTCTTAAAAGTTCAGAAAAAAACGCATTTTTATACATGTTCAAAATTATATGTAGGGACGTGTATGTGTATTTATGTATGTATGTGCGTTAGAGACTAGAAACAGACTTCACGCTTTCGCATGTTCAACTAACCACCTGTCTGTTTACAGAGCAACACTAATGGTTCGTGTTACTCTCTGGCTGCAGTTGCTGCTTGTGGCTTTGATACTGCGGCAGTCAGCTGCAGTGTCTGAGCAGTGCAGTGAACTGAAGGAAGAAATATCTCGTTTGAAGCGAGATATAGAGAGTATAAGAGACCTGAGGGACAAGGCCGTACTTCGGGCTAACATTACTGAAGTGAGTATTTATATAAAGATATGCAGTTTTTGCAAACTACTCGTGTTATTAAGCAATACGTATGTTACTGTGTCTTGAGTACAAACATATATAAACTGTGCAGTTACAGCATTTGACTGTAACATTTGTGTAGTCAGAGTTAAGGCTACAGTCAAAATCAGCTTATTTCTACATAGTACCAAAAATGCGAGACGTTTATATGTATGGTTAACTAAATAAGTAACTCCACGGTCACAGTCCTTCTTAAAAAGCTAGTAGTTTCCCAGCTTGTCAAACAATCCCTGCATTTTAAGGAACCCGCAATTTCATTACCTTACACACAACAGCTCGCACTGTCTCCATCGTTAGTCACATTAATCCCGTCCACGTACTTGCATCCTATTTTTAATATCAATTTTAATATTATCCTTTCACCTACGCCTAGGTCCTACGAGTGGTCCCTTTCCCTCATGTTCCCCCCCCCAAGCCCCTGTATGACACTCTCATCACCGCCATAAATTCAGCATTCCCCGCCCATCACACTCTCCTTCATTTCAACACACAAATAATATTCGGTAAGCAGTGCAAATCATTAAGATCGTCATTATATTTTATAACGTAACGAAATGTTAAGTAGAACTGAAATTGTTTGAAACTGCATTAGTTTTAAAGCAAACCGTGTTGCCAGTTACTTAGTAAGACATATGTTACATTGCGTTGTGTGTGTGTGATATAACGTTACAAGTACCTCTGTGTTGTTTGTATGTGTGTGATATAACGTTACAAGTACCTCTGTGTTGTTTGTATGTGTGTGATATAACGTTACAAGTACCTCTGTGTTGTTTGTATGTGTGTGATATAACGTTACAAGTACCTCTGTGTTGTTTGTATGTGTGTGATATAACGTTACAAGTACCTCTGTGTTGTTTGCAACTACAGGAACATCTGACAAAACAAATTAATATATCGCAAGCTACATCACAGGAACTTAACAAGACAGTAGCTGTCAACAATGATTTGAAGAAACAACTAGAAGTGAAAGAAGAAGTCCTGAAGAGTATCAATGAGAAACAGACAAAGCTGCACACTAACATCGATGATCTAACAAAGACAGTGGATACAATGAACCACCAACTCTTTGAGAAACAGACACAGCTGCACAATACAATCGAAGGTCAAACAAAGACAGTGGATACAATAAACCACGCGGTACAAAAACTCTTTGAGAAACAGACACAGCTGCACAATACAATCGATGTTCAAACAAAGACAGTGGATACAATAAACCACACGGTACAAAAACTCTTTGAGAAACAGACACACCTGCACAATACAATCGATGTTCAAACAAAGACAATGGATACAACAAACCACGCGGTACAAAAACTCTTTGAGAAACAGACACAGCTGCAGACTAACATCGATGTCCTAACAAAGAGAGTGGAATTACTGAACGAGATGTCACAATTTCTGTGTGAGCTACCGAAAGATGTAAGTACATGTAAGATAAGAGCTGTCACAGTAAGTTGACTGAAGTATATTAGACAATCAACCACGTCAAACTTGGGTCAGACATCAACGTTTCGGAGAAATATTCTACCACCATCATCAGGGTTACTTTTATATAATGGTCTTGCACCACATGTTTATATATACAAAGTTGTGTTAGCGATTTACACCGGTTGAAAGTGTGAGTCGACTGCAGCGCCTGCAGATGTGTGCGACCGGTAATTAATTGTGACGTTGGTAAACAGCGATCTTGGGATCGGACTGACGAAATGTTTGAAACTGAGATACTTATTTTCACAGTATTAACACCGTGCATTTTCTAATCAAATAATAAAACCGACTAATGCACTATATTGACCAATTTTTTTCTGGCCTGTTACCCTCACCCTACACGTGTTTCGGAAATCTAAGGTTCCATCTTCAGGGGTTGT
This sequence comes from Reticulitermes speratus, assembly GCA_021186555.1. Lineage (NCBI taxonomy): Eukaryota > Metazoa > Arthropoda > Insecta > Blattodea > Rhinotermitidae > Reticulitermes > Reticulitermes speratus. The sequence continues at coordinate 1,373,131 of JAJKFL010000042.1, forward strand.
CGTGTGCTACCAATTATTTACATATTAAAAACAAATACACAATATGTACAATAGTCTGTTAAAATATAAAAAACCATAGGTAAATGAAGTTCAAAACTCTTTTAAAATTGTACGATGTGTACTGTAGTCTATTAGAATCTTAAAATCTCACGTAGATATATGTTTAAAAAACTGTTTTAAAATCTTTTAAAAGTTTTGGTCTGTTCGTAATATTCACTTTTTTACGGAACTACTGGCGCAGTTTTATTCGACTCCGTATTCCATTTCTGTAAATAAATTAAGCATTCAAATATAAGCTATTATAAATTATAGATTATTAGATGTTAAGTGGATATTTTTATAAGAAATTGGTTTTCTACATATGACTTATCTTGTGTGATGTGATGCCACTGTGTAAGTCTTTTCAAGGCTGTGCGTGTGGGGTGACTGTTGTTGTGTTAGGTGTCCGGTATAAGTGGAAGTTGGTGGGGGCGTCTAACAGTTACGTCACAGAAAACAGGTTATTCCAACTGTTAGACGCCCCCACCAACTTCCACTTATACCGGACACCTAACACAACAACAGTCACCCCACACGCACAGCCTTGAAAAGACATACACAGTGGCATCACATCACACAAGGTAAGTCATATGTAGAAAACCAATTTCTTATAAAAATATCCACTTAACATCTAATAATCTATAATTTATAATAGCTTATATTTGAATGCTTAATTTATTTACAGAAATGGAATACGGAGTCGAATAAAACTGCGCCAGTAGTTCCATAAAAAAGTGAATATTACGAACAGCCCAAAAGTTTTAAAAGATTTTAAAACAATTTTTTAAACATATATCTACGTGAGATTTTAAGATTCTAATAGACTACAGTACACATCGTACAATTTTAAAAGAGTTTTGAACTTCATTTACCTATGGTTTTTTATATTTTAACAGACTATTGTACATATTGTGTATTTGTTTTTAATATGTAAATAATTGGTAGCACACGACAACCCCTGAAGATGGAATCTTAGAGTTCCGAAACACGTGTAGGGTGAGGGGTAACAGGCCAGAAAAAAATTGGTCAATATAGTGCATTAGTCGGTTTTATTATTTTATTTTATTTGAGATACTTAGTGTTACATAGCGGTGAATATTGAAGTCTTAATACGTACTGGCCTGCTTATTTGTGTTGCACAAATTGTGCGTACCGTACAGTACAGTAAGCTGTCTGTTACTGAGATACTTAGTGTTACATAGCGGTGAATAGTTAAGTGTTAATACGTACCGGCCTGCTTAGTTGTGTTGCACAAATTGTGCGTACCGTACAGTACAGTAAGCTGTCTGTTACTGAGATACTTAGTGTTACATAGCGGTGAATAGTTTAGTGTAAATACATACCGGCCTGCTTAGCTGTGTTGCACAAATTGTGCGTACTGTACAGTACAGTACGCTCTCTGTAACTGAAATACTTAGTGTTACATATCGGTGAATAGTTTAGTGTTAATACGTACAGGCCTGCTTAGCTGTGTTGCACAATTTGTGTGTACCGTACAGTGCAGTAAGCTGTCTGTTACTGAGATACTTAGTGTTATATAGCGGTGAATAGTTTAGTGTAAATACATACCGGCCTGCTTAGCTGTGTTGCACAAATTGTGCGTACTGTACAGTACAGTAAGCTCTCTGTAACTGAAATACTTAGTGTTACATATCGGTGAATATTTCAGTGTTAATACGTACCGGCCTGCTTAGCTGTGTTGCACAAATTGTGCGTACCGTACAGTACAGTGATCTGTCTGTTACTGAGATAAATAGTGTTACATAGTGGTGAATATTGTAGTGTTAATATCTACCGGCATGCTTAGCTGTATTGCTCAAATTGTGCGTACCGTACAGTACAGTAAGCTGTCTGTTACTGAGATACTTAGTGTTACATAGCGGTGAATATTGAAGTCTTAATACGTACCGGCCTGCTTAGCTGTGTTGCACAAATTGTGCGTACCGTACAGTAGAGTAAGCTCTCTGTAACTGAAATACTTAGTGTTACATAGCGGTGAATAGTTTAGTGTCAATAGTACCGGCCTGCTTAGCTGTGTTGCACAAATTTTGCGTACCGTACAGTACAGTGATGTGTCTGTTACTGAGATAAATAGTGTTACATAGCGGTGAATATTGTAGTGTTAATACCTACCGGCATGCTTATCTGTATTTCTCAAATTGTGCGTACCTTAGAGTACAGTAAGCTGTCTGTTACTGAGTTACTTAGTGTTATATAGCGGTGAATAATTTAGTGTTAATACGTACGGCCTGCTTAGCTGTGTTGCACAAATTGTGCGTACCGTACAGTACAGTAAGCTGTCTGTTACTGAGATACTTAGTGTTACATAGTGGTGAATATTGTAGTGTTAATACCTACCGGCATGCTTACTCTATTGCTCAAATTGTGCGTACCGTACAGTACAGTAAGCTGTCTGTTACTGAGATACTTAGTGTTACATAGTGGTGAATATTGTAGTGTTAATACCTACCGGCCTGCTTATCTGTATTTCTCAAATTGTGCGTACCTTAGAGTACAGTAAGCTGTCTGTTACTGAGTTACTTAGTGTTATATAGCGGTGAATAATTTAGTGTTAATACGTACCGGCCTGCTTAGCTGTGTTGCACAAATTGTGCGTACCGTACAGTACAGTAAGCTGTCTGTTGTTACAGTTATTGTTGCTCATATCTACCTGTCCATATGTCAAGTGTATTTATTATGTGTCATGGAACGGGATTTGGTTTATGGACATTTAGAAATTATGTGATTATAAGAATATCAGCGGTTTGCAAGACCAAAGCGTTACAGGGAACTGGGGTTAGGGGAACCGCGACCTTTAAGATGAATCTATCAAAATATATTGAAATTTCTTGTTTGGTTAAGAAGATTCGTGAAATTCGGCGAGATGCTCAAAATTTTGAAACGTAACAACACACACACATAAAGCAAATTTTGATATCCAAATCCTCTTTTTTAATTTTCATTAAAGGAAGTTTGGCTAAAATTCAAGGACACAGACTTCGTCTGGGGGTGGAAATTGGTTGGCGATTGATTTCTGTACTGGGAAGTAATCAGAAGATATATTTGTGTAGCTGATAAATACACTAGTATAAACTTCAGTAAGTAAATGTGTGCCTGTACTTATTTAAGCACCGCGCCATGAAGACGTATTGTGGAGTGCAGGCATTGTTCCACGCAGTTTGACCTCGACCCTAGATTGAGATAAGAATTGGGAGTCACGCCCTCGCCGCTTTTATCTTTGGGAGAAATAAGGACACATCTCATTTGTCCCATTCTGTCACGCAAGACAGAGCCTCAAGCCAATACAGTTTTTTTACAGCAAGTTTTCTTAATTTGTGGTACGCATACCACTACTTGAACGCGCAACATCATTTAATGGTAGGCGGACGTAATAAAAATTGCAATAAAGTAGGATATCAATATTTAAAATTAAATAAAATATAACACATATAATATATTTGCTAATACCCAACATCCCCGCCGTCACTCGGTCTTTCCAATTTCAGCTTTTTATTTCAATACAGAAAGCTGTTGGTGGTACACTGAAATTGTTATATTTCATGTAGTGGTAAGACAGTAAATATGTTAAAACGTCTATTGTACAGGTCTGCCGGTCTCTGCTTGACGCTGCTAAGTCGGGAGACGTGGACAGTGCAAAGAGGTTGGTGAAGTGTGACAGCAATGACAAATGCACTGACGATAATGATGACCGTTTCACACCGCTGATAAATGCTGCTAGATATGGCCATTTGGAGGTGGTGCGGGTGTTGCTGGCGGGCGGCGCTAACGTAGACAGAACTGATGCTTATGAGAATACCGCTCTGCATTGGCCAGCCTGGTATGGACATCTGGATGTGTGCCGTCTGTTGCTGGACTGGGGAGCGAAGGTGGGTCATATGAACTGGTGGAAAAACACTCCACTTTATTGGGCAGCATGGAAGGGACGTTTGTCTGTGGTGAAGCTGCTTGTGGAGAGGGGAGCGGATGTTAGTCTGAAGAATAAAACCGGTAGGACCGCGAGTGACGTGGCCCTGGAGGTAGGACAGAAAGATGTGGCAGATTGGCTGGACTCGGTAAGAAGTGGCTAAGGACCGTTAACTGTATAAAGCATAGTGGTAACTATATGTACCAAACATCCAACATGTCTGCATTCAGGCCACACTATGTATTATATCATCTTTCTACAATTCCCACAATAAATAGCCTTTATATCCCACAACTCACTTCACAATTCACTCAGAACTTTCGCCTGTCGGCAGACAGCGTGCAGATAGCCGCTAACGCAATTTGCCGTGAGCGCGGTTCAGTGCGTTTTACTGCGATATATTGCGTGTAATATCGTGTTTAACTAAGTATATTAAGTATGTTACGTGAGTCGAAGGGAAGTGACTGGAATGTTACTACACTAATAGTTATTTACGTATCTTTGTGTAACAAGGACGAATCATTTGTTCTAAGTCCAACAGTCAGCTGCCCTTCGCTACAATCAAACCTAGATCTTCTGATCTATAATCAGTAAAGTCATGACTGTACAATCCCGGTACATTCCAGTTCATTTGGTGAAAAACAAGGAAAGTGAGAGAAAAACTTATTCACAAATTTAAGGAAGTTTTAACAGCCCCTCCCTTCTTTACCCTACTTAGGGGATGACGGCTGCCATCGTCTCTGGTTCCTTATTGTGTTTGCAATGCTCCGCAGGTGCAATGCGGTAACCACGCAGTGTGCAAAACAACGACAGTACGAAGTCTTCCAAATACAATCAAACAAACATTTAATAAACACTAACAACACAAAAAAATAACAATTTAACAATTTCGTACACCAAATACAAACGATATCTGTTTACACAACTTAAAGCCCTCAAAATAATCGGGCAGTGCCAATAAAACCAAATAATAAATCAAAATTCACCCTGTTGCCTTACCCGCCGGAGCAAAGACGCCAAACAGAATTTTGAAATACAAAGACCTAAACACAGTTTCAAAATCCCTTTTTCTCCGACGGTCCGTAAGCAACTGACTTGACTGTGCTAAAGTCATCAGGTCTCACCTTCCTAAAAACAGGAGGGGTGAAGTCACGTGGAAGACGGAATTTAGGGAAACGGCGAGGGGGGGAGAATAGAGAAAGAGAGGATACCGGCTTTGTACGTACTACGAGCCATCTGTACACACATGGCTCAAGTCTGTCTGAGTTAATTTACAGGTTGTCCTTTTAATTGTGTCCCTGAACACAGTAGCCTTATCACATTGAATGCCCTACTTCCGCCGGGACATCCAGTTACATATGCCGTGTTCAAGGTCACGACGGAAGAGACGCTGTGTGTTAGTGAGTGTCTAATTGTGTATCTGACTACCAGCGTTCGGTTATGTTGATATGACACAGTGCATAACACAGGACAAGAGACACTGCCTTGTGGAATTACGTTAGGCGAGTGTGTGAAAATGTACGAGTATATATGTATAAATATATATATATATTTTATTTAAGAAATGGCTCTATGTATACTTTCCAGTATACGGCAATCTGTGGTACTGAGAAAATTAAGAGAAGACATTTTAATACCAACAGCTATCGGAAGTGCAGAAGGGCGATCTGCGTGTATGTGTAGGCAGAACGATATTATTATAATGTGCCATGAAGAAATAGCATGTCACGGTGTGAACTTAAGATAAAGTGCTGTTGTGCACAAGGTAATGAACGTTTCAGCAGCACAAGTCGATGGAAAGTTCTTGACCAGCTAATTGATTGTCATCTTCTACAGCAGCCTGCCACAGACAATCGCAGTGCAACTTATCTGAGCTACATGCAAACCAGTTTATCCCAAGAAAGCAGAACTGATTTTCTCATACCCATGTAAGAACAGTTTTTAACGCTGACAAAAATCCAGGTTTGAAACCCACGAATTTCACATCATAGGACGCGGTGCTGCTGCTTTTGAAGCATGTTCTGTACGTAAGGTTCATTAGACTGCTGCTATGTAAGGAATGTTTTAAGTAAATTTCCCTACACTGCTGCCTTGTGAGGTATGATCTGTAAGTGAAATTCCCTAGACTGCTGCTTTGTGAGGTATGTTCTGTAAGTAAGGTTCCATAGACTGCTGCTTTGTGAGGCATGTTCTGTAAGTAAGGTTTCGTAGACTGCTACTTTGTGAGGCATGTTATGTAAGTAAGGTTTCGTAGACTGCTGCTTTGTGAAGCATTTTATGTAAGTAAGGTTTCGTAGACTGCTACTTTTTGAGACATGTTCTGTAAGTAAGTTTCCCTAGACTGCTGCTTTGTGAGGCATGTTCTGTAAGTAGTTTCCCTAGAATGCTTCTTTCTGAAATATGTTCGGTAAGTAAGTTTCCCTAAACTGCCGAATTGTGAGGCATGTTCTATAAGTGAAGATCCTTATACTGCTGCTTTGTGAGGCATGTTCTGTAATTAAGGTTCCTTACACTGCCGCTTTGAGAGGCATTTTCGGTAAGTAAGATTCCCTAACCTGCCGCTTTGTGAAGAATATTCAGTAAGTAAGTTTCCCTAGACTGCTGCTTTGTGAGGCATGTTCTTTAAGTAAGTTTCCCTACACTGCCGCTTTGTGAGGCATGTTATATAAGTGAAGATCCCTAGACTGCCGCTTTGTGAGGCATGTTCTGTAAGTAAGGTTCCCTAGACTGCTGCTTTGTGAGGTATGTTCTGTAAGTAAGGTTCCCTAGACTGCTGCTTTGTGAGATATGTTCATTAAGTAAGTTCATTGAGGACAGTTTAAAACGCTGACAAAAATCCGTGGCGATTGTACTGGAGGTGTGGGCGCTGGGGAAGCCCCAGTAGTACATGGAGTACACAGCGAAGCGACGCCTCTCTCGCTCTTTCCTGTTGCCGACGCCTTGACCGACTGAGCGTATGACACTGGACACAGAGACATTGTGTTATTACAAAGGAAAATATTATCAGCATGATGAAATAAAGAGGGATAAAATTGGTATGGGTATGTAGAAAGAGTGGAAGTACGGAGTGTGTGTAGATAAAATTTTGTCGGGAGGCTTGAAGTGAAGAAAGGACTTGAGCAACCTAGGCTTGCAAAAGAGTATAATATTAGAATGGATCTGAAGAAGTACGTTATTAGGCTGTGGATTGGATTGGTTTGGCTTAGGATAGTAGCCAATAAACCTACAGGTTCAACAGTTTGTTGGGTAGGTGAGGGACGTATTGCTTTCAAGGACATCGCTTGGTGGATTCTGTCAACGTATGAAAATTAACTCACTCATTGCCTTTAGTGAAATTTGAAGCTGTCATGTGTGTTAATGTTAATACTAAGATCTTTTGGTAGATTAGGCCTTGAAGGCAGTAGAAAGGTACAATTGTTTAGGAGGCGTTTGCTTTGTCTAATTTCAGGGTGGAAATAAGGATTGAAAGAACAATTTTATGCAATGTATTAGTACACATCTACCAGTCTAGACGGCGGCATATCACAGTCGTTTGTACCGTGAATATTTATTGGTTTTCTTTAGAGTTATTAAGCGTAAGTTGGCAAAGTGTAAACACATGTAACGTATCGTGGTAAAAAGCATTGTGAGACAAAACAGAAATAAATTGTGTTTTATCTTCTTTGAAAAACGACTTCCTCCAAAATGTCAAATGTCTCCCGCATGGTGTCTATTTTTGAAGTTCAAACTTAACATGGAACATTTTGCTTTGGCGTCACAGCGTGGCGCATGCGCATCAAAATATTTCTGAATATCATACACACTTAATTGCTATGTCAGTTATTTACTCATGGAGTTATTAGAATTTTTTTATAAATTTCTGAGTAAAAGTTGTGTGAACCGAAGTTGCAACGTAGCTGTAGCTGACAGACTGTGACGTATGTCCACGTGTGAGAGTGTCCACACAAAAGATGCTGAGTTCACATCGGTTCACATGTAACTGTTAAAATAAAGTTCCGGAACATGTTAACAATACTTGCTTAGCCCTCTAAAGCCCAGTGATTACTATATGTACCGCCAGGTTTAACATTCATAAATTCTACGTTCTGCCCACACAGTGTATTTATGTGTTTTGTGTGGATCTCAGAACAAACAGCGATTATTTCACTGTACAGCATTAACTGACTGGTTTGTATAACTGAGACGGAGTGTGTTTACTGCGCGGTACGGACTGTATTTATGTGTTTTGTGTGGATCTCAGAACAAACAGCGATTATTTCACTGTACAACATTAACTGACTGGTTTGTATAACTGAGACGGAGTGTGTTTACTGCGCGGTACGGACTGTATTTATGTGTTTTGTGTGGATCTCAGAACAAACAGCGATTATTTCACTGTACAGCATTAACTGACTGGTTTGTATAACTGAGACGGAGTGTGTTTACTGCGCGGTACGGACTGTATTTATGTGTTTTGTGTGGATCTCAGAACAAACAGCGATTATTTCACTGTACAACATTAACTGACTGGTTTGTATAACTGAGATGGAGTGTGTTTACTGCGCGGTACGAACTGTATTTATGTGTTTTGTGTGGATCTCAGAACAAACAGCGATTATTTCACTGTACAACATTAACTGTCTGGTTTGTATAACTGAGACGGAGTGTGTTTACTGCGCGGTACGGACTGTATTTATGTGTTTTGTGTGGATCTTAGAACAAACAGCGATTATTTCACTGTACATCATTAACTGACTGATTTGTATAACTGAGACGGAGTGTGTTTACTGCGCGGTACGTACTGTATTTATGTGTTTTGTGTGGATCTCAGAACAAACAGCGATTATTTCACTGTACATCATTAACTGACTGGTTTGTATAACTGAGACTGAGTGTGTTTACTGCGTGGTACGGTCTGTATTTATGTGTTTTGTGTGGATCTCAGAACAAACAGCGATTATTTCACTGTACAGCATTAACTGACTGGTTTGTATAACTGAGACGGAGTGTGTTTACTGCGCGGTACGGACTGTATTTATGTGTTTTGTGTGGATCTCAGAACAAACAGCGATTATTTCACTGTACAACATTAACTGACTGGTTTGTATAACTGAGACGGAGTGTGTTTACTGCGCGGTACGGACTGTATTTATGTGTTTTGTGTGGATCTCAGAACAAACAGCGATTATTTCACTGTACAGCATTAACTGACTGGTTTGTATAACTGAGACGGAGTGTGTTTACTGCGCGGTACGGACTGTATTTATGTGTTTTGTGTGGATCTCAGAACAAACAGCGATTATTTCACTGTACAACATTAACTGACTGGTTTGTATAACTGAGATGGAGTGTGTTTACTGCGCGGTACGAACTGTATTTATGTGTTTTGTGTGGATCTCAGAACAAACAGCGATTATTTCACTGTACAACATTAACTGACTGGTTTGTATAACTGAGACGGAGTGTGTTTACTGCGCGGTACGGACTGTATTTATGTGTTTTGTGTGGATCTCAGAACAAACAGCGATTATTTCACTGTACATCATTAACTGACTGGTTTGTATAACTGAGACGGAGTGTGTTTACTGCGCGGTACGTACTGTATTTATGTGTTTTGTGTGGATCTCAGAACAAACAGCGATTATTTCACTGTACATCATTAACTGACTGGTTTGTATAACTGAGACGGAGTGTGTTTACTGCGCGGTACGTACTGTATTTATGTGTTTTATGTGGATCTCAGAACAAACAGCGATTATTTCCCTGTATATAATTCAGATTACTCGTTGAAATTACAGCACTCTTCGTCCACAAAACCGTAAGATCGAGTCTGAATTTTTTCGGCCTAGAACATACGCCCTATTTTGTTTGTGTCTTGTGTTCCAATTTTTTCTCGCTACGATAAATGTTTAACGACTTACACACGTGTTACACTGCGGTTGATATCACAAACACATGTATGTCTTCATGTTAAATGATAGTTATTGTTGTACGATAGTAACCAAAACTAGATCCAATTGCACTGTTCACCAATGATCCCAAAATTATGCCACACTAATTTACTTATTGGGCCAAGTCACCGGTTGTTTCCTCCAAATTCGTATTTCTTCGTAAGTTTCTTTTCAAAATGTCTGTTACATTCCTGCTGAAATGTGAAGGCACCCCCATCATATTTTAGTCACAAACATCCCAGTATTGCAAGTAGCAAATAGGCAAATAGGCACATCCTGTGAACACGGGCGTCATTCAGTTTCCATAAATTTTCTGTAATACACAGCTGTTACACTTCCCTCGATCACACGTTGTCATTTAGTTTCCATAAAGTTTCTGTAATACACAGCTGTTACACTTCCCTCGATCACACGTGTTCGTTTAGTTTCCAAAAAGTTTCTGTAATACACAGCTGTCATACGTCCCTCGATCACACGCGGTCATTCAGTTTCCAAAAAGTTTCTGTAATACACAGCTGTCACACGTCACTCGATCACACGCGATCATTCAGTTCCCATAAAGTTTCTGTAATACACAGCTGTCATACGTCCCTCGATCACACGCGGTCATTCAGTTTCCAAAAAGTTTCTGTAATACACAGCTGTCATACGTCCCTCGATCACACGCGGTCATTCAGTTTCCATAAAGTTTCTGTAAAACACAGCTGTCATACGTCCCTCGATCACACGCAGTCATTCAGTTTCCATAAAGTTTCTGTAATACAAAGCAGTCATACGTCCCTCGATCACACGCGGTCATTGAGTTTCCAAAAAGTTTCTGTAATACACAGCTGTCATACGTCCCTCGATCACACGCGGTCATTCAATTTCCATAAAGTTTCTGTAATACACAGCTGTCACACATCACTCGATCACACGCGGTCATTCAGTTTCCATAAAGTTTCTGTAATACACAGCTGTTACAAGTCCCCCGATCACACGCGGTCATTCAGTTTCCATAAAGGTTCTGTAATACACAGCTGTCACACGTCCCTCGATCACACGCGGTTATTCAGTTTCCATAAAGTTACTTAATACACAGCTGTTACACGTCCCTCGATCACACGCGGTCATTCAGTTTCCATAAAGTTTCTTAATACACAGCTGTCACACGTCCCTCGATCACACGCGGTTATTCAGTTTCCATAAAGTTTCTTAATACACAGCTGTTACACGTCCCTCGATCACACGCGGTCATTCAGTTTCCATCAAGTTTCTGTAATACACAACTGTTACACTTTCCTCGATCACACGCGGTCATTCAGTTACCATAAAGTTTCTGTTAAACACAGCCCTTACACGTCCCTCGAACACACGTGATGATTCATTTTCCATAAAGTTTCTGTAATACACAGCTGTTACACTTCCCTCGATCACACGTGATCATTCATTTTCCATAAAGTTTCTGTAATACACAGCTGTTACACGTCCCTCGATCACACGTGATCATTCATTTTCCATAAAGTTTCTGTAATACACAGCTCTTACACGTCCCTCGATCACACGTGATCATTCATTTTCCATAAAGTTTCTGTAATACACAGCTCTTACACGTAACTCGATCACACGTGATCATTCATTTTCCATAAAGTTTCTGTAATACACAGCTGTTACACGTTCCTCGATCACACGCGGTCATTCAGTTACCATAAAGTTTCTGTTAAACACAGCTCTTACACGTCCCTCGATCACACGCGGTCATTCAGTTTCCATAAAATTTCTGTAATACACAACTGTCACACGTCCCTCGATCACACGCGGTCATTCAGTTTCCATAAAGTTTCTGTAATACACAGCTGTTACACGTCCCTCGATCACACGTGATCATTCAGTTTCCATAAAGTTTCTGTAAAACGCAGCTGTTACACGTCCCTCGATCACACGTGATCATTCAGTTTCCATAAAGTTTCGGTAATACACAGCCATTACACGTCCCTCGATCACACGCGGTCATTCAGTTTCCATAAAGTTTCTGTAAAACACAGCTGTTACACGTTCCTCGATCACACGCGGTCATTCAGTTTCCATAAAGTTTCTGTAAAACACAGCTGTTACACGTCCTTCGATCACACGCGGTCATTCAGTTTCCATAAAGTTTCTGTAAAACACAGCTCTTACACGTCCCTCGAGCACACGCGATCATTCATTTTCCTTAAAGTTTCTGTAATGCACAGCTGTTACACGTCCCTCGAACACACGCGGTACATTCATGTTATTGCGTGATGCTACACACAACACGTTAACTGAAACCCTATTGAAAATGGCTTTGTGATAACTTGTGTGGCTTTTACTGGTCTCAAAATTGCGAAGGCCATCTGTTGGTAATACCATCACCGGGTAAATTCTTATGCCGATTGACTTGAAATATGGTAACCTCAACCTCCTGGAACCCTCAGGGCTTGTCCAGTTTTGTACAGGTTGGCATGTAGGTAGAACCGATATTCTTAAAACGTACCTTAAATGAATGACAACTATCAGTACGATTTGAATTTAACTGGCTCATGAAAGGTCCAACGGTAAACACGGTAACTTCCCTTTCACTTTCTCTAAGCACTCGCAATTACGTCACCACTTAGTGACTGACGTCTCTCGACATGCATTCTGGTACAGGGGCTGACAGTAAAGAGATGTGGCATCAACATATTGTGACCTTTCTATGAGCTTTCTGTGAACTACCCGCATTTGTGACATGTCATTATCATTCTGCATACGAAGCCAGTTTATCCCAAAAACGCTCAACACAGTGGTTCATTGCGATATGAGGGTAAGTAAAGGCGAATGACAAATATTCGGGTCTTTAAACCACCGACTGCCGCAACACAGGACACTGAACTGCTGCTGTAAGAGGCACGGTCAATAAGCAGTGTTCCCTATTATGTAACTATGTTATAATCAAGACTGCCTCAACACAGGACACAGGCCTGCTGCTGTAAGAGGCACGGTCAATAAGCAGTGTTCCCTATTATGTAACTATGTTATAATCAAGACTGCCTCAACACAGGACACAGGCCTGCTGCTGTAAGAGGCACTGTCAATAAGCTGTGTTCCCTATCATGTAACTTTGTTATAATCAAGACTGCCTCAACACAGGACACAGGCCTGCTGCTGTAAGAGGCACGGTCAATAAGCAGTGTTCCCTATCCTGTAACTTTGATATAATCAAGACTGCCTCTACTCAGGACACAGGCCTGCTGCTGAAAGACGCACGGTCATTAAGCAGTGTTCCCTATCCTGTAACTTTGTTATCATCAAGACTGCCTCTACACAGGACACAGGCCTGCTGCTGTAAGAGGCACTGTCAATAAGCAGTGTTCCCTATCCTGTAACTTTGTGATAATCAAGACTGCCTCTACTCAGGACACAGGCCTGCTGCTTTAAGAGGCACGGTCAATAAGCAGTGTTCCCTATCCTGTAACTTTGTGATAATCAAGACCGCCTCAACACAGGACACAGGCCTGCTGCTGTAAGAGGCACGGTCAATAAACAGTGTTCCCTATCCTGTAACTTTGTGATAATCAAGACCGCCTCAACACAGGACACAGGCCTGCTGCTGTAAGAAGCAGGTCAATAAACAGTGTTCCCTATCCAGTAACTTTGTGATAATCAAGACTGCCTCAACACAGGACACAGGCCTGCTGCTGTAAGACGCACTGTCAATAAGCAGTGTTCCCTATCCTGTAACTTTTTGATAATCAAGAATGCCTCAACACAGGACACAGGCCTGCTGGTGTAAGAGGCACGTTCAATAAGCTGTGTTCCCTATCCTGTAACCTTATTATAATCAAGACTGCCTCAACACAGGACACAGGCCTGCTGCTGTAAGAGGCACTGTCAATAAGCAGTGTTCCCTATCCTGTAACCTTGTGATAATAAAGACTGCCTGAACACAGAACACAGGCCTGCTGCTGTAAGAGACACGGTCAATAAGCAGTGTTCCCTATCCTGTAACCTTGCGATAATTAATACTGCCTCAACACAGAACACAGGCCTGCTGCTTTAATACGCACTTTCAGTAAGCAGTGTTCCCTATCCTGTAACCTTGTGATAATCAAGACTGCCTCAACACAGGACACAGGCCTGCTGCTGTAAGAGGGACGGTCAATAAGCTGTGTTCCCTATCCTGTAACCTTGCGATAATTAAGACTGCCTCAACACAGAACACAGGCCTGCTGCTGTAAGACGCACTGTCAATAAGCAGTGTTCCCTATCCTGTAACCTTGTGATAATCAAGACTGCCTCAACACAGGACACAGGCCTGCTGCTGTAAGAGGCACGATCAATAAGAAGTGTTCCCTATCCTGTAACTTTGAGATAATCAAGACTGCCTCAACACAGGACACAGGCCTGCTGCTTTAATAGGCACGGTCAATAAGCTGTGTTCCCTATCCTGTAACCTTGCGATAATTAAGACTGCCTCAACACAGAACACAGGCCTGCTGCTGTAAGACGCACTGTCAATAAGCAGTGTTCCCTATCCTGTAACCTTGTGATAATCAAGACTGCCTCAACACAGGACACAGGCCTGCTGCTGTAAGAGGCACGGTCAATAAGCAGTGTTCCCTATCCTGTAACTTTGAGATAATCAAGACTGCCTCAACACAGGACACAGGCCTGCTGCTGTAAGAGGCACGGTCAATAAGCAGTGTTCCCTATCCTGTAACTTTGTGATAATCAAGACTGTCTCAACACAGGACACAGGCCTGCTGCTGTAAGAGGCACGGTCAATAAGCAGTGTTCCCTATCCTGTAACTTTGAGATAATCAAGCAATTTTCTTTCGTTAGGACGTAGCATTTCATGCTTGACCGACAAGCGGCGGTCTGTCGATCCACTGGATTTGGCTTTGAATGCGGCGTGTCGGCAGGGTAACAGTCGGTGAAGTGAGCTGCACAAAGTGTCGTGTGATAACAAACTGCAGACAGTCCAACAAAACGTCAGCAGTGCTACAGTATATGCTGATAATGTTGCCCTCCAAAACCAATGCACTCAGCACGACTGATGAACACGTTTTTGCTGACTTTGTATTGTTGTGTAATGTCAACAGAGGGAATTGTTGAAGGTGATAAAGAAGGGGGAAAGGCGGAGGGGGAAGAGAGTTACAGTACAATACTTTAGTGGCAGCGCATCATACTGGCACTCACATTTTACAGACATTTTACTGATCCAGTACGAGTTATTCTTTAACTTGTCTCCATATACCGGTAGAGCACAAAGCGATCTGTTTGTGACTGAGTGACTAAGTCACACGCAGGTTAACACGGTGACGGTCGACCTTAACATAGCAATGATACGCACAAATTTTATGTGAAATCACAGCCGGGTTTTCGTAGTTACACTAGAGCGTTTAGTCGGAAAGGCGACAGAAGTTGGAAAACTGGACAGACGTAAGACGGCTGACTTACGCATGCGCACATTATCGGAACATTTACACTTCGTGTGATATGTTACCTAATTATTTAAGTAACAATATATTGCAGTTCCTCCCCCACAGTGTTGTTACTACGCAGCTCAATGTTCCGAAGAAGGTTCTATCGGCAAAGTCCGAGAAGGCAATCACTGGATCTCCTATATCTAAAGTAGCTGCCACTAAGCTATTTATATACCCAACAAGCAATCGCTAACTGCTCTACTTTTGTTTGCAATCTATCTTCTCCGGCGTGTCAAATTTGCTAACAGCAGTCGAAAGGTAGCCTGCACTTTGCTGTATGCACACAACAGTTATTTTGCCAACGTACAAAAATGGTACAATTAATTTAAATTTAAAGTAAAATAATTTGTATTATTTACAAACAAATAACTTTACAAAATTAATTTCAAATTTACACATTCAATTCGCCACGTCGCAGTTAAATTAACTGCTCGCCTTTTTCCTCAAATAAACAAACTGTTGTATCGCGTTACTAAATTTAGGATTTTAAATTCTGTCGCCAAAATATTAATACACCAAAAGTGCTCTGTTGCAATAAGTGTTAACCAAAAACAAATATAAATTCCACATAGCTCACTCACCTTGAATGCTCAGCCATAAACCAAACTTTTTCATTGCAACCAAAAAAGCTTCACGGTAGCTTTACGTTCTCGCCACAAATTTACTGATACTTAAATGAGGGCTTTTGTCTTGCGGAGTTCTCTTAAGTAGACAATTCAGGAATTGCCGTCTCGGCATTCTTTACAGTGCGGTGAACCGTAGTCAATGTTCACTGCACAGCAGGTAATAACTGCGTGTGGCAATGTTAACAGAATTACAAACCAAATGACAAAACTTAAAAGGTAAATGTAACGCTAATATTCATTCATTACAATATTAAGAATTTGTGTATTGAGGTGTCATAGTGTGCCACCTGTCATATGTCAGGTGTCATAGTGTGCCTCCTGTCATATGTCAGGACCAATTCTAGTAACACAAAGTCTGTAGTTCTACCAGTATGTACGGTAGCCTTAATGTACAAGCACGCAAAAATGGACTACTGTGTCTTCTTTTCTTGAAGTGTATTGCCAACATATAACATCTGCACTGAACAAAAGTTTCTTTGAGCAGGCGATAGAGGCTCAGGCGTTTAAATATCCCTCCAATTATTGAGCCAAAGATGCAATTCAAGTTTACAGGAGCGCCCTGTTGTTCTCTAACTTGAGTCCTCTTCATCCCTCCATGTCTACAAACACAGGCACGCAAACACGCAGCACGCAGGCCTCACACAAATGTACATTAACGCACGCACGCACACGCAAGCATATAAACCTAAGATTTAAAAAACTTACAGTTTGTTCCCATATATATGGGGTCAGTGTTGTAGTTACCGATACGTACACGAGGGTGCTGGTTATTCTGAGAATAATCTATCGATATGAGACGTGGAGAAATACCTTTACTCCGTCGGTATTGCAGCCTCTACCTTTACAGAATAACATTATAACTAGGCAGTAACACGGTTGGTTCCTTAAAGCTGTGTTTCCAGAACGCAAATAGCTTGCATATTGGTTGAAATTGTGATTTTTTAGTACGAGTTGAACAATGTAAATGTTAACTGAAGATATCAGACATACATAGGATCTGTCAAATATTGTCAGCAGTTGTACTGCTTACCTTATGGTATTGTATATAACAAGACTGTGCATAGGATTTGTCAAATATTGTCAGCAGTTGTACTGCTTACCTAACGGTAATGTATATGACAAGACTGTGCATAGGATCTTTCAAATAGTGTCAACAGTTGTACTGCTTACCTAACGGTATTGTATATGACAAGACTGTGCATAGGATCTGTCAAATACTGTCAGCAGTTGTACTGCTTACCTTATGGTATTGTAAATGACAAGACTGTGCATAGGATCTGTCAAATACTGTCAGCAGTTTTACTGCTTACATAATGGTATTGTATATGACAAGACTGTGCATAGGATCTGTCAAATACTGTCAGCAGTTGTACTGCTTACCTAACGGTATTGCATATGACAAGACTGTGCATAGGATCTGTCAAATACTCTCAGCAGTTGTACTGCTTACGCAACGGTATTGTATATGACAAGACTGTTCATAAGATCTGTCAAATACTGTCAGCAGTTGTACTGCTTACCTAATGGTATTGTATATGACAAGACTGTGCATAGGATCTGTCAAATATTGTCAACAGTTGTACTGCTTACCTAACGGTATTGTATATGACAAGACTGTGCATAGGATCTGTCAAATACTGTCAGCAGTTTTGCTGCTTAACTAACGGTATTGTAAATGACAAGACTGTGCATAGGATCTGTCAAATACTGTCAGCAGTTGTACTGCTTACCTAACGGTATTGTATATGACAAGACTGTGCATAGGATCTGTCAAATACTGTCAGCAGTTGTGCTGCTTACCTAACGGTATTGTATATGACAAGACTTTGCATAGGATCTGTCAAATACTGTCAGCAGTTGTACTGCTTACCTAACGGTATTGTATATGACAAGACTGTGCATAGGATCTGTCAAATACTGTCAGCAGTTGTACTGCTTACCTAACGGTATTATATATGACAAGACTGTGCATAGGATCTGTCAAATACTGTCAGCAGTTGTACTGCTTACATAACGGTATTGTATATGACAAGACTGTGCATAGGATCTGTCAAATACTGTCAGCAGTTGTACTGCTTACCTAATGGTATTGTATATGACAAGACTCTGCATAGGATCTGTCAAATACTGTCAGCATTTGTACTGCTTACCTAACGGTATTGTATATGACAAGACTGTGCATAGGATCTGTCAAATACTGTCAGTAGTTGTACTGCTTACCTAACGGTATTGTATATGACAAGACTGTGCATAGGATCTGTCAAATACTGTCAGCAGTTGTACTGCTTACCTAACGGTATTGTATATGACAAGACTGTGCATAGGATCTGTCAAATACTGTCAGCAGTTGTACTGCTTACCTAACGGTATTGTATATGACAAGACTGTGCATAGGATCTGTCAAATACTGTCAGCAGTTGTACTGCTTACCTAACGTATGTATATGAAAAGACTGTACATAGGATCTGTCAAATACTGTCAGCAGTTGTACTGCTTACCTAACGGTATTGTATATGACAAGACTGTGCATAGGATCTGTCAAATACTGTCAGCAGTTGTACTGCTTACCTAACGGTATTGTATATGACAAGACTGTGCATAGGATCTGTCAAATACTGTCAGCAGTTGTACTGCTTACCTAACGGTATTGTATATGACAAGACTGTGCATAGGATCTGTCAAATACTGTCAGCAGTTGTACTGCTTACCTAACGGTATTGTATATGACAAGACTGTGCATAGGATCTGTCAAATACTGTCAGCAGTTGTACTGCTTACCTAACGGTATTGTATATGACAAGACTGTGCATAGGATCTGTCAAATACTGTCAGCAGTTGTACTGCTTACCTAACGGTATTGTATATGACAAGACTGTGCATAGGATCTGTCAAATACTGTCAGCAGTTGTACTGCTTACCTAACGGTATTGTATATGAAAAGACTGTGCATAGGATCTGTCAAATACTGTCAGCAGTTGTACTGCTTACCTAACGGTATTGTATATGAAAAGACTGTGCATCAAAACTGAAATGCTTGCAGAATGGAACACAGAGAGTTTATAGGGGATAAAAGTGATAGGTTATAATATCAGGACCAGAAAATTGTTGCAGAAGTCACTACACAAATCACAAAATATTATATTAAAATATGGGCTAATAATTACAAAGAACAAACCTAAAATAATGACATCCAAAGGAGGGGAACACCGTCAACAGCAAGATAGTAATTAATAACAAAATAATATAAAAATAAACATGTACAATTACTCAGATGCACAGTGCTTATGACGGGAAACAGATGTGACTAACTAACTAACTAACTACTGTGCTTCCTTTGTCCACCTAACCTCCTGTACACCTCTAAATTAATTAGTACCTAGCTACTTCCCTAGTCACTGTGATAGGTGACCCTGACCTATACAGGCTCCTTACGTTCCAAGTTCGATGTAACTAACGAAGTAACAAAATGATTAGACATAACAGCAAACATGAACCAAGTTCTAAACGGTCAGCAAGCCAGAAGCAAACAACACTACAAATGTATCATACAGCACACACCGTAGTGCACGACAGTGACACTGGGACACTAAGAGGACAAGACATGTGTAGGATCAGAGAAGCATAGATAAAAGATTGAGAATATCAACAAAATACACGCTGTTTGACCACAAAAATCAAGGTTATGCATAAAATATTAAATATGCAGCTATCCAATTACACGTTGTACTCCCTCCACATCCCTGGAATGTATGCTACGTTACATAACCACGTCATCATGTTCATTTGACGTCACAATGTTTTGCAACTGACGACACGCTCTTCCTGTCACTAAGTGTTATTACAGTCTCTTGTCACTTCGTCCCTCTTATGTGCACGCAGTCTCCGGAGCACCTTGTACCGATATGGCTACTACGGGCCGTAATTATGTGAATTTATGCGAAGTGTTTGTTTATACATGGACTTATGTACACATTACGTAGAACTTGGTATTGGTACAAAACTGTAAGGATGATGGACTGTCAGATGGTAACTTGAAATGAAGAAGAGGAAATTAAGAACACAGACATGCGAAGAAAAATAATTTTGTAATGAACCTTTGACAATTTATCAGATAAGGCACTAATATTTCGCAAATCTGGAGCCGCAACTGCTTCCAGTTTATCGGATACAGCACTAGTGTGTCAGAAGTCAAGAGCCGCTACTGCTTGCAGTTAATCGGATACAGCACTAGTGTGTCACAAGAAAAAGCCGCCAATGCTTGCAGTTAATCGAATACAGTAATAGTGTGTCACAATAAAAGAGCCGCCACTGCTTGCAGTTTATCGGATACAGCAATAGTGTGTCACAAGTAAAGAGCAGCCACTGTTTGCAGTTAATCGGATACAGCAAAAGTGTGTCACAAGAAAAGAGCCGCCACTGCTTTCAGTTAATCGGATACAGCACTAGTGTGTCACAAGAAAAAGCCGCCAATGCTTGCAGTTAATCGAATACAGTAATAGTGTGTCACAATAAAAGAGCCGCCACTGCTTGCAGTTTATCGGATACAGCAATAGTGTGTCACAAGTAAAGAGCAGCCACTGTTTGCAGTTAATCGGATACAGCAAAAGTGTGTCACAAGAAAAGAGCCGCCACTGCTTTCAGTTAATCGGATACAGCACTAGTGTGTCACAAGAAAAAGCCGCCAATGCTTGCAGTTAATCGAATACAGTAATAGTGTGTCACAATAAAAGAGCCGCCACTGCTTGCAGTTTATCGGATACAGCAATAGTATGTCACAAGTAAAGAGCCGCCACTGTTTGCAGTTTAATCGGATACAGCAATAGTGTGTCACAAGAAAGAGCCGCCACTGCTTTCAGTTAATCGGATACAGCACTAGTGTGTCACAAGAAAAAGCCGCCAATGCTTGCAGTTAATCGAATACAGTAATAGTGTGTCACAATAAAAGAGCCGCCACTGCTTGCAGTTTATCGGATACAGCAATAGTGTGTTACAAGTAAAGAGCCGCCACTGTTTGCAGTTTATCGGATACAGCAATAGTGTGTCACAAGAAAAGAGCCGCCACTGCATGCAATTTACCGGATACAGCAATGGTGTGTCACAAATAAGAGACGCCACTGCTTGCAGTTTATCGGTTACAGCAGTAGTGTTTCACAACTCAAGAGCCGCCATTGCTTGCATTTAATCGGATACAGAACTAGTGTGACAAGACAGGAGCCGCCACTTGCTTCCAATTCCTTGAACTTCAAATACAGATAAAATCGTTCCTTGTTCTAGGTCACAGGTCACGCTGTCTGAGATTAAAGTTCTGTTCGTGTAAGTTCATACAACAGCACCAACAGTAGCTAAATGTACAGTGTCTGTGTTCGGCTACTCTGATGGTGTGTTCCGTCTGTCAAATTCCGTTCTTGAAAAAGTAAATTGTTTTCTGTTACGTTTCTGCAGTGGAGATCAGACGGTCAGTAGTTTACACTTCAAAGACAATATTAATTTCAACTACATTTAATGATTAAGATCGTAACGCTCAGTAAACACACTCCGTTTCTGTTACACAAACCAATCAGTTAGCGTTGTACAGTGAAATAATCGCTGTTTGTTCTGAGATCCACACAAAACACATAAATACAGTTCGTACCGCGCAGTAAACACACTCCGTCTCAGTTATACAAACCAGTCAGTTAATGTTGTACAGTGAAATAATCGCTGTTTGTTCTGAGATCCACACAAAACACATAAATACAGTCCGCACCGCGCAGTAAACACACTCCGTCTCAGTTATACAAACCAGTCTGTTAATGTTGAACAGTGAAATAATCGCTGTTTGTTCTGAGATCCACACAAAACACATAAATACAGTCCGTACCGCGCAGTAAACACACTCCGTCTCAGTTATACAAACCAGTCAGTTAATGTTGTACAGAGAAATAATCGCTGTTTGTTCTGAGATCCACACAAAAAACATAAATACAGTCCGTACCGCGCAGTAAACACACTCCGTCTCAGTTATACAAACCAGTCAGTTAATGTTGTACAGTGAAATAATCGCTGTTTGTTCTGAGATCCACACAAAACACATAAATAAAGTCCGTACCGCGCAGTAAACACACTCCGTCTCAGTTATACAAACCAGTCAGTTAATGTTGTACAGTGAAATAATCGCTGTTTGTTCTGAGATCCACACAAAACACATAAATACACCGAGTGGACAGAACGTAGAATTTGTGAGTGTTAAACTTGGTGGTACATATTTTAACCACTGGGCTTTCATTTCCAAATCGCAAACCAGGTATAATGCACAGACACATGTTTGCACACAAACTTAACTTTGTCACATTATTTACTCTATAATGCGGTCTGTTTTGCAGTGTCACGTTTAGCTACAATAAAGTCGTACAGCAGTGTAGCAATGTAGAGCGATGTGTGGGCCTGAGAGCCTCAAGTGCAGACACAGTGTGTAAATATGTGTGTCTGTACCTGTCGAATGTGACGTACACAGAATTAGTGTACGTATGAGATTACAGGCCTTCGCTGTGTTGTAGTAGATAACTTCGTTCTTACGTTATACCTAAACGTCGGTAACAAAACAACCTACGCCTCGTGTATATAAAGTCAGTTTATTTCAGACTCGTGAGCCATTTCAATCCCCTATATAACTTTACACACTGTAATAATTTTAGTATATATACTAACTGCTATAATCTCCAACACAAAGCCACACACAAGCCACATCCCTAGCCACAGTACGTGCAGCCGGTACACACTGTTTGTTACTGTCACGTGCAGACAGTACACTGTTTGCTACTGTCACGTGCAGACATTACACTGATTGCTATTGTCACGAGCAGACAGTACACTGATTGCTACTGTCACGTGCAGACATTACACTGTGTGCTACTGTCACATGCAGACAGTACACTGATTGCTACTGTCACGTGCAGATAGTACAATGAATGCTACTGTCACGTGCAGACAGTACACTGTTTGCTACTGTCACATGCAGACAGTACACTGATTGCTACTGTCACGTGCAGATAGTACACTGATTGCTACTGTCACGTGCAGAGATTACAGTGTGTGCTACTGTCACGTGCAGACAGTACACTGATTGCTACTGTCACGTGCAGACATTACACTGTGTGCTACTGTCACATGCAGACAGTACACTGATTGCTACTGTCACGTGCAGATAGTACACTGAATGCTACAGTCACGTGCAGACAGTACACTGTTTGCTACTGTCACATGCAGACAGTACACTGATTGCTACTGTCACGTGCAGATAGTACACTGAATGCTGCTGTCACGTGCAGACAGTACACTGTGTGCTACTGTCACATGCAGACAGTACACTGAATGTTACTGTCACGTGCAGACAGTACACTGTGTGCTACTGTCACATGCAGACAGTACACTGAATGCTACTGTCACGTGCAGACAGTACACTAATTGCTACTGTCACGTTCAGACTACACTGTGTGTTACTGTCACGTGCAGACTTTACACTGATTGATACTGTCACGTGCAGAGAGTACAATGTGTGCTACTGTCACGTGCAGACAGTACACTGCTTGATACTGTCACGTGCAGACATTACACTGATTGCTACTGTCACGTTCAGACTACACTGTGTGTTACTGTCACGTGCAGACATTACACTGATTGCTACTGTCACGTGCAGAGAGTACACTGTGTACTACTGTCACGTGCAGAAAGTACACTGATTGCTACGCTCACGTGCAGACAGTATATTGATTGCTACTGTCACGTTCAGACAGTACACTGCTTGCTACTGTCACGTGCAGAGAATACACTGTCTGCTACTGTCACATGCAGACAGTACACTGATTGCTACTGTCACGTGCGGACAGTACACTGATTGCTACTTTCACGTTCAGACAGTACACTGATTGCTACTGTCACGTGCAGATAGTACACTGAATGCTACTGTCACGTGCAGACAGTACACTGTTTGCTACTGTCACATGCAGACAGTACACTGATTGCTACTGTCACGTGCAGATAGTACACTGATTGCTACTGTCACGTGCAGAGATTACAGTGTGTGCTGCTGTCACGTGCAGACAGTACACTGATTGCTACTGTCACGTGCAGACATTACACTGTGTGCTACTGTCACATGCAGACAGTACACTGATTGCTACTGTCACGTGCAGATAGTACACTGAATGCTACTGTCACGTGCAGACAGTACACTGTTTGCTACTGTCACATGCAGACAGTACACTGATTGCTACTGTCACGTGCAGATAGTACACTGAATGCTGCTGTCACGTGCAGACAGTACACTGTGTGCTACTGTCACATGCAGACAGTACACTGAATGTTACTGTCACGTGCAGACAGTACACTGTGTGCTACTGTCACATGCAGACAGTACACTGAATGCTACTGTCACGTGCTGACAGTACACTAATTGCTACTGTCACGTTCAGACTACACTGTGTGTTACTGTCACGTGCAGACTTTACACTGATTGCTACTGTCACGTGCAGAGAGTACAATGTGTGCTACTGTCACGTGCAGACAGTACACTGCTTGATACTGTCACGTGCAGACATTACATTGATTGCTACTGTCACGTTCAGACTACACTGTGTGTTACTGTCACGTGCAGACATTACACTGATTGCTACTGTCACGTGCAGAGAGTACACTGTGTGCTACTGTCACGTGCAGAAAGTACACTGGTGGCTACGCTCACGTGCAGACAGTATATTGATTGCTACTGTCACGTTCAGACAGTACACTGCTTGCTACTGTCACGTGCAGAGAATACACTGTCTGCTACTGTCACATGCAGACAGTACACTGATTGCTACTGTCACGTGCGGACAGTACACTAATTGCTACTTTCACGTTCAGACAGTACACTGATTGCTACTGTCACGTGCAGACAGTACACTGATTGCTACTGTCACGTGCAGAGATTACAGTGTGTGCTACTGTCACGTGCAGACAGTACACTGATTGCTACTGTCACGTGCAGACAGTACACTGATTGCTACTCTCACGTTCAGACAGTACATTGCTTACTAATTGACAGCGGGGCTGCAAATTGTGCGTGAGAATTGCTTCACAAATACAAGGACAGTACTAAACTGTTACAAATATTTGTTGCTGTTCAAACAGGACAACTGAAGGAGGAACAATTTTACTAATATCATGACTGGTGCTTATACATCGCGACTTATCGCACTGATGACACAAAATAAAGGTCAGCACTGAGCGTGATGACCTTTATTCTGTGTCAATGCAGCCAATTGATAACCTTTCGAATGATATAATCGTCATTCATGTGACAAGCTCAGTTCACATCGAATGTGTTTAGTAGAAACTGCAGAAGTTTCAGCATCACCGTGGCTTTGTTCGCTTTCACTGTATGTGGTTGATACAAACAGCATTCTGTGCCGACAGTGCTCGTGACCTCAACTGTCACATTTCACTGGAAAGGTTGAAGGTTGTTACAAAACACTTATTTAATATATGTGTGGTTTTGAATTTCCTTAAATAGGTAGGATAAAGTTAGTGGAATGGATTTATCTGGCTCCAGACATGGCCTATTTGCTGGTTTGTGGGCACACGGTACTGAATCAGGTTCTGTTCGTGTACGTACACACAACAGCACCAACCGTAGCTAAATGCACAGTGTCTGTGTTCATCTAAACAAGTGTCGTGTTCCGTCTGTCAAAGCACGTACTTGATAATGTAAAATGTAGCCGTTTATGTTAAAAGATATCTAAATGTCAAAAATATCATAACAGTAACATCTTTCATCCGTTCTAATCGTTAGTTTCTTGAAAGTCAGAAAAGAACGCCGGGTCAGGCTGTATATAGAAGGCGTATATTATGGAGGAACGTTGCTTGCATAGTTGTGGTTGGTTTATTGAACGTAATTTGTAAATCTGCTGTCAGATGGGAAGTTTACATAGATAGACAAATGAAGTTAATGATAGAAATCATCACTGCTACAGACAAACAAAAGGGTCACATATTTCAACCAAGGACGCTGAATTCAGTTCAATAAACAGAAGTCGCCTTGCTCGTTCTACAGCTGCTCTGTATTGCACTTTGGTGCACTTGCAAACAGAATGTGCACAGCTGCACATATTTGTGTTGCAGTGTCTGTCTGTATGTCTGTTTGTTTGTGTATGTCTGTGTGTGTGTCTGTCTGTCTGTGTGTATCTGTCTGTCTGTCTGTATGTCTGTTTGTGTATCTGTCTGGTTGTCTGTGTACATCAACTCGAGAACTGGTAAAGAGTTTGTTATTAATTTTGATACTGAAGACTTCTATTAATATCTCCTGTTAGTCAGGCAACTACAACGACAGTTACCCCCAATAGCTACATGCTTGTCTGCGTGCATCGCGAGCGGCAGTAGGTGAATAGTATTAAGTGCAGTGGAACGTATTGCGAAACAGCTGCAGGTCTGCTGAAGGGAACACGTGTGTTGACTGCAGTGGAGTTCAGACGGTCAGTACTTTACACTTCAAAGACAATATTATCCTGAACTACATTTAATGATTAAGCTCGTACCGCTCAGTAAACACACTCCGTCTCAGTTATACAAGCCAGTCAGTTAATGCTGTACAGTGGAAATAATCGCTGTTTGTTCTGAGATCCACACAAAACACATAAATACAGTCCGTACCGCGCAGTAAACACACTCCGTCTCAGTTATACAAGCCAGTCAGTTAATGCTGTACAGTGAAATAATAGCTGTTTGTTCTGAGATCCACACAAAACACATAAATACAGTCCGTACCGCGCAGTAAACACACTCTGTCTCAGTTATACAAACCAGTCAGTTAATGCTGTACAGTGAAATAATCGCTGTTTGTTCTTAGATCCACACAAAACACATAAATACAGTCCGTACCGCGCAGTAAACACACTCCGTCTCAGTTATACAAACCAGTCAGTTAATGCTGTACAGTGAAATAATCGCTGTTTGTTCTGAGATCCACACAAAACACATAAATACAGTCCGTACCGCGCAGTAAACACATTCCGTCTCAGTTATACAAGCCAGTCAGTTAATGCTGTACAGTGAAATGATCGCTGTTTGTTCTGAGATCCACACAAAACACATTAATACCTTGTGTGGGCTGAACGTATAATTTGTGAATGCTAAAAGTAGTGGTATATATAGTAACCACAGGGCTTTCATTTCCAAATCGCAAACCAGGTAAAATGCACAGACTTATGTTTGCACACAAACTTAACGTTGTCACATTATTCACTCTATAATGCGGTCTGTTTTGCAGTGTCACGTTTAGCTACAATAAATGCGTACATCAGTGTAGCAATGTAGGGTGATGCGTGGACCTGAGAGCCTCAAGTGTAGACACAGTGTGTGAATATGTGTGTCTGTACCTGTCGAATGTGACGTACACAGTATTAATTTAAGTACGAGTTTTCAGGTCTTCGCTGTGTTGTAGTTGAGAACTTTGTTCTTACGTTATGCCGAAACGTCGGTAACCAAACTACCTACGCCTCGCTTATATAAATTCAGGTAATTTCAGTCTCGTGAGCTAATTCAATCCACTATATAACTTTACACACTGTAATAATTTCAGTATATACACTAACTGCTATAATATCCAACACAAAGCCACACACACGCCAAATTCCTAGCCACAGTACATGTAGCCGGTACACACTGTTTGCTACTGTCACGTGCAGACAGTACACTAAATGCTACTGTCACGTGCATACAGTACACTGATTGCTAATTGACATTCATTCATTCTGTAGTCTGTCTTACGACAGGTCCGTAGCCTCTTCCAAAGCGAGTTCTCCACAGGGTGCGATCTAGTGCTTCCTCTTTCAATTTCCAGTATCTCTTCTTTTCCTTAAGGTCATCCAGTAGCTGCTTACGTCTTCTCCCTCGTCGTCCCGTCATTTCTATCCTTCCTTCTAACTTTCCTTCAATCACGTGTTTCAGAAGGCAGTTTCTACGCAAGATGTGACCAATCCAGTTAGCCTTTCTTCTTTTTATTGTATGTAGGATATTCCTCTCCTCCTTGACTCTGTGTAATACTTCTTCATTTCTCACACGATCGGTCCAACTGATCTTCTCCATTCTTCTCCAGCACCACATTTCAAAACTTTCCAGATACTTCTGATCTGCTTTCCGAAGTGTCCACGTTTCAGCACCATACAAAGCTATGCTCCAAACGTAGCACTTTACTAGTTTCTTCCTTAAATTTAATTCCAGTTTGCTGGTGAAAAGATTTTTCTTCTTGTTGAATGCTGCTTTTGCCATGGCAATTCTCGATTTAATTTCACGTGTACACCTTGCATCACTTGTTATCATGCTACCCAAATAATTGAAATATTCCACATTCTCCAATTGTTTTTGATCTATCATAATTTTCATTGGGGATGGTTGCCTTGAGATTTTCATTACTTTAGTTTTTCCCACATTCATTTCCATTCCATAGCGTCTTCCAATTTCAATTAGTCTATCAATCATGCCCTGTAGCACCTTTTCTTCTCTAGCCAGTAGTACAAGGTCATCTGCATATTTCACAGTGCGAATTACTTGTCCTCCTATTTTGAAGTCTCCAAACCCTTCAAGAGCTTCCTTGGTAAGGTATTCGCTGTATAAGTTGAACAGAATCGGTGACAAGCAGCAACCTTGTCTAACTCCTCTTCCAATCTTCACACTTCTCGTCTCCCCTTGGTCCAGTCGTATTTTGACACTCTGTTCCATGTACAATTTGCTGATCAATCTTCTTTCGCGCCAGTCTATCCCAATTCCTTTTAGGATTTGCATTAATTTGGTCCAGTTGACACGGTCAAATGCCTTCTGCCAGTCTATGAAGCAAGCACACAATTCCTCATCTATGACCAACGTTCGTTCTGATATTATTCTCAGCATCCCAATTGCATCCCTAGTTCCTTTTCCTCTTCTAAATCCAAACTGATCTTCTCCAAGTGCATCTTCAATTTTCCTCTCAATCCTTCTTCTAAGTATCCTCGCTACTATCTTTGCTGCATGAGCGATGATGCTGATTGTGCGATGGTCGCTGCATTTTGTAGCTTTGGGCTTCTTCTTTAAGGCAATCATTGTAACTTCAATAAAATCTCTGGGCCATTCTCCAGTTACATACATGCTGTTGATCATCTGTGTCATTAGCCTTAGACCACCTTCTCCCAACAATTTGAGTACATCCCAGGTACATCATCATCTCCTGTAGCCTTCTTATCCCTCATCTCCTTGATAGCTTTTTCCACTTCACTTTGCAAAATATGAGGGCCTTTCTCATCTTCATCTACTTCATCTTCAGGTTCGACGTCTAGATGTTCTGGTCGATTAGCTCGATCGTAGAGCTCTGTGATATAATTCTCCCAAATTTGCAGTACTCTTCTCTGATTTATTATTATATTGCCTTGAGAGTCTTCGATGCCAATGTTTTGAATCCCATGGTTTTCTTTCCAACCTAGTTCCTTTGTCTTCATGTACATTAAATCATAACGTCCTATTCTTTGAAATTCTATGATCTCGTCACATATGCTCTCCAGATATTCCTTCTTGGCGTTGTCCGTGGCTCTTTTCAATTCATTCCTCAGTCTTCTGTAGTTCTTCCGTCCTTCTTCATTGTTGACATTCTTCCATTTCCTTCGTTCATCCATTTTACTGATCATCTCCTGTGTAATCCATGGCTTTCTTGCTCTCCTCTCGACTTTTCCAACCAAACCACTCATAGTATCTAACACACATTTCTTGATATTGTTCCACTGCACTTCCACATTCCCACTTTCACATTTGATTGCACCAAGCTTTTCTTCTAGTCTATCGTGTACTACCTGTCGTTGAGCATATAGCTTCTCCAAATCCCATCTTGGTTTTTTCTTGTGGAACCTCATGATCTTCTTCAATCTGGTGCAGATCTTTGCAACCAGTAAATTGTGGTCAGAGTCAATATCTGCTCCAGGCAGTGTCTGCACATCCTTCACACTGTTCCTGAATCGTTGTTTCACTAGTACATAGTCCAGCTGATATCGATTCCTATCTCCTGGTGATTTCCACGTGTACAATCTTCTTTTAGGTTTTTTGAACCATGTGTTTGTTATAACAAGTCCATTTCTTTCACAGAAGTCAATAAGCATTTGACCTCTCTGATTCCTCCTTCCCAGTCCATATGGTCCAACAGTGTTGTGATGTGCTTTATCTCCAACCACACTGTTCCAATCTCCCATTATAATCGTGTTTGTCGCACCCTTTCCATCCTCTTCAAGAATTGACATAGGGACTGCAAATTTTGCGAGGGAAATGCTTGACAAATACAGGAACAGTAATAAACTTTTACAAATATTTGTTGCTGTTCATAGAGGACAATTGAAGGAGGAACAATTTTACTAACATCATGACTGGTGCTTATACATTGCGGGTTATTGCACTGATGACACAGAATAAAGGTCAGCGCTGATCGTGCTGACCTTTATTCTGTATCAATGCAGCCAGACGTTTACAAACAACGCATTATAATCTGCAGTTGATAAACTTTGAAATAATTATAACCGTCATTCATGTAACAAGCTCAGTTCCAATCGAGTGGGTGAGGCAGATACTCCAGACGTTTCAGCATCACCGTGGTTTTGTTCGCTTTCACTGTAAGTGGTTTATACAAACAGCATTCTTTGCCGACAATGCTCGTGACCTCAACTGTCACATTTCACTGGAAAGGTTGAAGGTTGTTACAAAACTCCCTTTTTCTTAATTAAACCTTTATTAACATTATCAGTATACATCAAGTAACAAAACTGTTAGCAACTTGTACCATTTACCAACTTCCGTACTGTCACAATATCGGTACATCCGCCCTGACCGCAACGTACAGTGAGCTAAGACACAGTAGTTGTAGTGAAAAACTGAGAACAACAAAAACACTGCCTTCTGTAATTACAGCAAGATATGCTTTGGCCGTTTGTGTTTGTACCGTCTGTACACAGTGTTCAGATTGTGGATTGTATATTGCTGTAAGGACCGGATGGGGGGATTGGGATGGGATTGGCATTTGAAATAAAACCTGGACGCTAGTTGTCGGACATATGACTGTATATAGTCAATACTTAATGAATAGCGTTGGCGGAATATGGGTGTGCGGCGCGGGGAAGTTTAAATGACCCGTAAACACTTATTTTGCACTACTTGAAGTTGTTGATATGTCGAAGCACTTATGGAGCACCATACAGTTGCCGCGTATGTTAAGGCGGATCGGATGGTTGCCTTATAGATGTGCAGCTTTGTGGTCACTGACAGTGTGGAGTGCTTGGCCAGTAGTGGGACGAGTTGCAGTAGATTCCCGATTGCCGTGTGAGCTTCTCGTTTGACTTGTGATGAGTGGTTAAGGGTAGTAATTAATCGGAGTCCCAGATAGTTGACTTCCACCGACCATGGAATCATCATTCCCTCCAGCAGATTGGGGCTGGGAGTTTAGGCCGTCTTTTGGTGAATATGATGGCTCCAGTTTTGGCTATATTTGTTTTGAGACGCCAGCGGGATAAGTAGGTGAGGAGTCGACACGCCGATTGGGAGAGACGGCGGGTTATAGTGTCAGGACTCCATGACTGGGTGAATATCGTCGTGTCGTCTGCGAACAGGGCTAATTTTATATAGGGGTGTCGTGGGATATCGGCTGTATATAGGGTGAAAAGAATCGGTGAGAGTACTGCACCCTGTGAGAGTCCGGCCGTGAGAGGTTTTTTGGGGGAAAAGAATCCGGAAACAGTCACTGAGAATGAACTGTCACTTAGATAGGACTGAAGGAATTTTATGAGGTGTACCGGAAATTTGAAATTGAGTAGTGTATAAAGCAGCCCCCACAACCAGATAGTGTCAAACGATTTTTCTACGTCAAGCATGACCAGGCCAGTATGTTTGTTCTTGTTATAGCCATGAGTTATATAGTCAGTTAACTGGGCTAGTTGGGCTGTGGTAGAGTGTGTTTTCCGAAACCCAAACTGTTCATTCGGGATTAATCGTTCCTGTTGAGCGTATCTTTCGATACGTTTGGCCACCATCCTCTCCATCAGTTTGCTCAGCAAATTTAGGAGGCTAATCGGGCGATATGAGCCCGGGTATTTCGGAGGTTTCTTCGGTTGTAGGATTACCAATACAACCGCATTTTTCCAGTTTGTCGAAAAATGCCCGAGTTGTAATGCGGCGTCAAGGATGCAGGTCAGATGACAAATCGTAGTTGAAGAGAATTGTCGTATTAGGACGTTCGAAATCCCGTCGTCACCTGGTGAAGTTCGACGTTTAAGCTTCTTTATAAATTGTCTTACTTCCGTCTGGGCGATGGGAGGAGGATCTTCGACATCTTGCCCCCGCCGTTTGAGAAAATTCTCCACCAGTCGGTCTAAATCTCGTGCATGATGTGTTAATGTCTGGGGGTCGTCAGCCCATGATTAGACTCAAAGTGTTCAGCGAGGAGGCCTGCTTTGTCCTCTGCCACATAGTACTGCTTCCCGTGATGAACCAAGGGCGGAATAGGGTCCCGCGACTTTTTAAAATATCGGGTCACTTTCCATGGAGGTACGTTGTTGGGATGTAGCGTCCGTGAAAAAGAGACCCACTTAGCGTTACGGTGTTCCGCCGTTTGTTTGGCAATCACTCGATTGAAGAGATTTAGTCCCCCATAGAACACAATGTGACGCGTTCTTTGAAAACGCCGACGAAAATAATTACGGATCTTCATGTGTGCACGTATCGCCGGAGGAATGTGGAGACGTCGTGTGTTGTCGCTCCGTTTCGGTATAGAAGCGTCTGCAGCCAACAGGACCGACGTTGTGAAGAAATGGATTGCCCTGTCTATGTCCTGTGCATCGTAAATCTGTGGATGATTATTTAGGAAGTGGTCAAGCGTGAGAAGGCAGTGAGTCCAGTTCGCATATTGATAAGCGTATTGAGGGCGTTGTTTCAATATTTTAGGAGTACTACGAATTTTGCAGACTACCGGATTGTGATCAGAGGATAGGGCCGGAATAGATTGTGGGTAGAGAGTAAACAACCACTTGCCAGGGCGATATCAAGAACGCTAGAGTGTCCCCGGTGGTGGCAATAGGTGGCATGGACCGGAGCGTATATGGTCACTGATCGATCGGTACACTATATGGTCACATAACGATCGGTAAAATATTCCAGTAGGATTGTTCCATTTCTATCAATTGTTTCACAGTGCCACGCTATATGTTTACTTTTGAAGTCTCCAAGCAGGACTGTTCGGACATTAGCCGCGAAGACAGCCTCGAGGTAGTACAGTATAGTTCGGAGGGATTTACCCGGAGATTATTAGAAACCTCTTATGTTGTTTTGAGTGCACGATTCCTGCTATCGTTTCCATTTTTGAATTGACGGACAGATTAATTCTGTCATGCCTTAGATCGTTGTGGATTAACAGTAAGACACCTCCGCCATTTTGATTGCGATCCGTTCGGCATATAAAGTAACCCGGCACTGTAAATTTGTGGCGAGGGATGAGTTTAGTTTCACATATAGCGGCTGCATCAATCCCATTGACATTCAGGAAGTGCTCTAACTCAGGTTTTCGTAGGGATTTGGAATTCGCATTCCATTGCATGAGACGTATATACTTTCTTACGCGGATGTTACAAAATATGTCATAATTGTATCAATAATGAGCATCATCTTATCCAGCGGTCTCTCGCGTTGTGAAGTCGTGTTGCCAACGGACGTAACGCTACACTGATCGTTTGGAGGTTTAGAGAAGACAAGATTGATTTAATAGATCCAAGTACCGAAGGTAGTGCTTCATCGTCTTGAGATCCAGCAGTATGGGCAGCTTTTTGGGCCGAGGTAAGTTTTAGATGTTGCTTCATCCGAGGCTGGCTCAGGGGCGGAAATTGTGACCGCGTGGAAGGTTGGTGTGGGGGCCGAGATTGTTGGCTGGGTTTTTTTTACGATTTCTGGAGGCTAGAATATAATCTGTATTCCGGGCACCCCGAGTAATTGGCCGGGTGGTCGCCCCCACAGTCAACGCAGATTGGGGGGTCAGATGGAAGCTTTTGACAGTCTTGAGTAGTATGAGGTTTGTTGCATTTAACACACTTGGCTGGGCGCCCGCAGTAAGCAGATGAGTGACCAAACTGCTGACAATTGAAACATTGTTGAATCGGTCGTTTCGCTTTGTATCTTTCCCATTGTACTATACAATGGCATAATTTCGTAGTTTTACAAATTTCTCGGAGGTCAGTACCTGCCTGGAAACTTACAATAAACACAGTCGGTATTTCTAAAGTATCTGAGACGTGGTTTTTTCCATACGAATGATCTGACGTATGTTGATCACCTGTAGTTTCCGATGGATCAATTTTTCACGAATTTCCTCTATCGTAACATTTGGAGGAATGCCTTTTAATGCTACACGCGGCTGATGTGTATTCGGTAATGGACATGTACGGTAGGCCATTTGGGCCTGTTTTATTTCCCGCAGCAGTATCTCATAATCCACTTCCGTTTTGGTATAGAGTAAAAGCCTGTTTGTCTTTGTTTTGACATCATCCGCACTTGACAATTTGTCATTTAATGACTTCAGCTTTTGAGAATGGTTGTTGAGATTTCTGTAGAGCACACTCGGCGGGATCCGTTCCTTCCGTGAAGGGGACGGAGGCGTAGATACAGCTGATTCTGTATCTGAATCACTGTCTGAGAGAACAGAAATGTATTTTGATGATTCGAATGATGTACTTGCCGTACTCTCCAATTGATGGCTAATACTTTTGAGTTTTGAACGCTGATCTGGACGAAAATCCTGAGGTTTCAGTCCTTTCAGGCTCATGGTAGAACACTCACTATTATTTAGTCACAATTTCCCCGCTAGCAATCCAGGGATTGCAGCCGATTCGGAGTTTCCACTACACCAACACTAGCTCACGTCTCACACGGCAAACTGCACAACCGTCTAGTACCGCTGCTACTGACGAACTGAAAAACATTCCTGTTTAATGTATGTGTGGTGGTAAACATCTTTGAATACGTAGGGTGAAGGTTTCAAGAATGGATTTATCTGGCTCACGACATGGCTCATTTGTTGGCTTGTGGGCGCACGGTACTGAATATGCTGTTTTCATATATTCGAAATTGTGTTGAGTGGCTGAGCGAGTGGTAGCTTCTCCATTGAGCTAGTTTATGGCTTGGGGGATGAGTTACGGAAGTTGCGACACAATGTCAGTGTAATGGCGGCCTGTAAGGGTCTGGTCTGTCATGTGAAACTTGGAGCGACAGTAGGGAGATGACTGATGGAGGGAAACTGATGTGCTGAAGTTAACGTGACGTAGTTACATTGTGTAATTCTGTGGACTTTTGTGGAATTGACTGAAGGAGGGAATTGAAGTGCTGAGAAGTTTTACGTGGCGTAGTTACATTGTGTACATCTGTGGACATTTGTGGAGACGAATGACAGAGGGAAACTGAAGTACTGAAGTTAAGGCATCGTAGTTACATTGTGTATTTCTGTGGACTTATGTTACGGCTTGAGATAGATATTTAGTTTCTTACAAGGTCAGAATATAAAACGCATTTTTGTACACTTGTTCACAATTATATGTAGGGACGTGTATGTGTATTTATGTATGTATGTGCGTTAACCATGTGTCTGAGATGTGAGGTTTGACGAATTTATAAAGTCATATAGAAATCCGTATTATAATCCCCTGCACTCTGTAAGTTATTCACGTTTCAGGGAAATATATTTCCTCCAAAACATTAGTGACTAGTAAATGTCTAGCAGACTGCCCGGTGTCACATGTTCAACTAACAACCTGTCTGATTACAGAGAACCACCAATGGTTCGCGTTACTCTCTGGCCGCAGTTGCTGCTTGTGGTTTTGATACTGCGGCAGTCAGCTGCAGTGTCTGATCAGTGCAGTCAACTGCAGGAAGGAATATCTGATTTGGAGCGAGATGTAGTGAGTATAACAGAGCTGAAACACAAGAACGAACTTCAGGCTGGCAATTGTGGTATGAGTAGTTATATAAATATATGCAGTTTTTGAAAACTTCTTGTGTTGTTAAGCAATACGTATGTTACTGTGTCTTGAATACAAACATATATAAACTGTGCAGTTACAGCATTTGACTGTAACATTTTGTATTCAGAGGTAAGGCTATAGTCAGAGTAAACTTATTTCGTGAATGAATGCGAGAGTATATGCGTGTGGTTAACTAAATAACTAACTCTACGGTCATAGTCCTTGTTAAAAAGCTAGTAGTTCTCCAGCTAGACAAACACGCCATGAATTTTAAGTAACCCGAAATTTCATTACCTCACACACAACAGCTAGAACTGTCTCCATCGTGAGTCACATCAATCCCATCCACGTACTTGCATCCAATTTTTAATAACAATTTTAATGTTATCCTTCCACCTACGCCTAGGAATTCCGCTTGGTCCCTTTCCCTCACATTTACCCACCAAACCCCTGTATAACACTCTCATCTCCGCCATATTGATTCAAATATACGGCTTTTCGCTGATGATTGTATAACATACAGGAGGATAATCGATAGTAGTGACATTGAAAATTTGCAGACAGACTTAAATAGATTAGGGGAATGGGCGGTTGAAAATGAAATGAGGATAAATCCAGGTAAAAGTAAATCAGTGAGCTTCAATAGAGCTAGGGTGAAAGGTACACTGAGGTATTGTATTGGGATCAACTAATTCCAGAGACAAATAGCTTTAAGTATTTAGTAATAATTATACGCAGCGACCTAAGCTGGGCAGATCATGTAAATTATACACTAAGAAAATCATGGAAGGCTCTTCATTTCGTAATGCGTTTACTCAAAAGGGCAAATAATAATACGAAAAGTTTAGCTTATACGGCACTTGTGAGACCGATACTTGAGTATGGAGCGGTGTGTTGGGACCCATACAGAGAAGGTCAGGTAAGCGCTTTGAATCGCGTGCAAAAGAGAGCGGCAAAATTTGCAAATAATACAAATGAATCGGGTTGGGAAACATTGACGCAGCGTAGAGCGATAGCCCGAATATGCGCCCTTTTCAAAGCATACACCGGGGGACGGGCTTGGAAAACGATAGGGGATAGACTGCTAAAACCATGCTACCTGGGTAGGGACGATCATAGTCGGAAAATTAGGTTTAGGAAACAAAGAACAGATGTAGGTAAATATTCCTTTGTAAATAGGACCATAAAAAGCTGGAACCAATTACCTCCAAGCGTACAAGCGACTTTCCCCTGTAAATTAAGCACTTTAAAAAAAGGGTCAAGAACGTCATTACAAGCTAAGGATTTTTAAGTGGAGATTAAATAAAAAGGTATGAGAAGTGAAGGGGTGTGAAGTGATGGGAAGTGAAGTGCTTTGGTTTCGAAGTGAAGTGAAGTGAATTAAGTTCTTGGGGGATATAATTATCATGTACTTTGTTCTGACTGTATACTGAGGATATTCTAACGCACTGAAATTAATTAATGTGTGGGTGTTTTTTGTAAAGTGCGTGTGTTTTTTTTTCTTGTACTGTGTATGAGTGTTTTTGTAAGGTGTGGATGCTTTTGTAAGGTGTGGATGATTTGTAAGTTGTGGATGATTTTGTAATGTGTGTACGGTGTTCTAATATGTGTACTTGTATTTACTGTATGTATTTTGTTTACTGTATGTAATTTGTTTACTGTATGTATTTTGTTTTTTATGTGTAAGGGTGTTTTAGTAAGGTGCGTACGGTTTTCTAATATGTGTATTTGTATTTACTGTATGTATTTTGTTTTGTATGTGTATGTGTGTTTTTGTAAGGTGTGGATGTATTTGTAAGGTGTGGATGTTTTTGTAAGGTGTGGATGCTTTTGTAAGGAGTGGATGCTTCTGTAAGGTGCGGATGTTTTTGTAATGTGTGTATGGTGTTCTAATGTGTGTACTTGTATTTACTGTATGTATTTTGTTTTGTATGTGTATGGGTGTTTTTGTAAGGTGTGTACGGTGTTCTAATATGTGTACTTGTATTTACTGTATGTATTTTGTTTTGTATGTGTATGGGTGTTTTTGTAAGGTGTGAACGTGGTTCTTCTAATATGTGTACTTGTATTTACTGTATGTATTTTGTTTTGTATGTGTATGGGTGTTTTTGTAAGGTGTGGATGTATTTGTAAGGTAGAGATGTTTTTGTAAGGTGTGGATGCTTTTGTAAGGATTGGATGCTTTTGTAAGTTGTGAATGTTTTGTAATGTGTGTACGGTGTTCTAATGTGTGTACTTGTATTTACTGTATGTAATTTGTTTTGTAATTGTGTATAGTTTGTTGTGTATTGTTATTTTTATTATATTTATATGTCCATTTGTATTGTGTGTACTAGTGTAAGGACTAATGCCACCGTTTGAAAACCCCAATTGCAGTAAATAATAATAAATAATAATAATAAATTCAGCATTCCCCGCCCATCACACTCTTCTTCATTTCAACACACAAACAATATTTCGTAAGCAGTGAAAATCATGAAGATCGTCATTATGTTTTGTAACGTAACGAAATGTTAAGTAGATCTGAAATTGTTTGAAATTGCATTAGTTGTAAAGCAAACCGTGTTGCCAGTTATTTAGTAAGACATATGTTACATGCGTTGTGTGTGTGTGATATAACGTTACAATTACCTCTGTGTTGTTGTTTGCAAAATACAGGAAATACATCTGAGAAAAAAATTCTTATATCGCAAGCTACATCAAAGAAACTTAACGAGTCAGAAGCTCTCAAAAATGATTTGAAGAAACAACTAGAAATGAAAGAAGAAGTCCTGAAGATTATCAATGAGAAACAGACAAAGCTGCAGACTACCATCGATGGCCTAACAAGAAACAGTAGAGTCACTTATCCAGAGGTTAAAAGTGCGGTGTGGGACACCGAAATTTGTAACTACATAAAAGATGATAGCTGTCACAGAAAGTTCAATGAAGTAACTTATAAAATCAGCCACGTCAAATTTTGGTCAACATCAACGTTTCGGAGAAATGTTCTACCACCATCATCAGGGTCACATTTATATAATGGTGTTGCAACACATGTTTATATATACAGAGTTCTGTTAGCGATTGCACCGGTTGAATGTTTGATTCGACTGAGCGCCTGCAGATGTGTGCGGCCGTCTAATTAATTGTGACGATGTTAAACATAGCGATTTGTGATTGGACTACGAAATGTGGGAAACTGAGAAAGTTAGTGTTACATAGCTGTGAATATTGTAGTGTTAATACGTACCAGCCTGCTTAGCTGTGTTGCACAAATTGTGCGCACCGTTCAGTACAGTAAGCTGTCCTTTACTGAGATACTTAGTGTTACATAGCAGTGAATATTGTAGTGTTAATACGTACCGGCCTGCTTAGTTGTGTTGCACAAATTGTGCGTACCCTACAGTAAAGTAAGTTGTCTGTTACTGAAATACTTAGTGCAACTTAGCGGTGAATATTTTAGTGTTAATATGTACTGGCCTGCTTAGCTGTGTTGCACAAATTGTGCGTACCGTACAGTTATTTTTTTATTATTATTATTTACTGTTATTTAGTGTTACATAGCAGTGAATATTGTAGTGTTAATACGTACCGGCCTGCTTAGTTGTGTTGCACAAATTGTGCGTACCCTACAGTACAGTAAGCTGTCTGTTACTGAGACACTTAGTGTTACATTCCGGTGAATATTGTAGTGTTAATACGTACCGGCCTGCTTAGCTGTGTTGCACAAATTGTGAATAACGTACAGTACGGTAAGCTCTCTGTTACTGAGATACTTAGTGTTACGTAGCGGTGAGTAGTTTAGTGTTAATGCGTAACGGCCTGTTTAGTTGTGTTGCACAAATTGTGCGTACCGTAAAGTACAGTAAGCTGCCTGTTACTGAGACACTTAATGTTACATAGCGGTGAATAGTTTAGTGTTAGTACGTACCGGCCTGCTTAGCTCTGTTGCACAAATTGTGCGTACCGTACAGTAAAGTAAGCTGTCTGTTACTGAGATACTTAGTGTTACATAGCGGTGAATATTTTAGTGTTAATACGTACCGGCCTTCTTAGCTGTGTTGCACAAATTGTGCGTAACGTACAGTACAGTGAGCTGTCTGTTACTGAGTTACTTAGTGTTACATAGCGGTGAATAGTTTAGTGTTAATACGTACCGGCCTGCTTAGTTGTGTTGCATAAATTGTGCGTACCGTACAGTACAGTAAGTTGTCTGTTACTGAGATACTTATTGCAAATTAGCGGTGAATATTGTAATGTTAATATGACCGGCCTGCTTAGCTGTGCTGCACAAATTGTGCGTAACCTACAGTACAGTAAGCTGTCTGTTACTGAGATACTTTATGTTATATAACGGTGAATATTTTAGTGTTAATGCGTACCGGCCTGTTTATTTGTGTTGCACAAATTGTGCGTAACGTATAGTACAGTAAGCTGTCTGTTACTGAGACACTTAGTGTTACATAGCGGTGAATAGTTTAGTGTTATTACGTACCGGCCTGCTTAGCTGTGTTGCACAAATTGTGCGTACCGTTCAATAGAGTAAGCTGTCTTTCTGAGATACTTAGTGTTTTATAGCGGTGAATAGTTTAGTGTTAATACGTAACGGCCTGCTTAGCTTTGTTGCACAAATTGTGCGTACCGTGCAGTACAGTAGGCTGTCTGTTACTGAGATACTTATTGTTACATACCGGTGAATGTTTTAGTGTTAATACGTACCGGCCTGCTTAGCTGTGTTGCACAAATTGTGCGTACCGTACAGTACAGTGAGCTGTCTGTTACTGAGATACTTAGTGTTACATAGCGGTGAATATTTTAGTGTTAATAATTACTTGCCTGCTTAGCTGTGTTGCACAAATGTGTGCGTACCGTACAGTACAGTAAGTTGTCTGTTATTGAGATACTTAGTGTTACATAGCGGTGAATATTTTAGTGTTAATACGTACCGGCCTGCTTAGTTGTGTTGCACAAATTGTGCGTACCGTTCAGTACAGTAAGTTGTCTGTTACTGAGATACTTAGTGTTACATAGCGGTGAATATTATAGTGTTAATACGTACCGGCCTGCTTAGTTGTGTTGCACAAATTGTGCGTACCGTTCAGTACAGTGAGCTGTCTGTTACTGAGATACTGATTGTTACATAGCGGTGAATATTTTAGTGTTAATAATTACTTGCCTGCTTAGCTGTGTTGCACAAATTGTGCATACCGTACAGTACAGTAAGCTGGTTGTTACTGAGATACTTAGTGTTACATAGCGGTGAATATTGTAGTGTTAATACGTACCGGCCTGCTTAGTTGTGTAGCACAAATTGTGCGTACCGTACAGTACAGTAAGCTGTCTGTTGCTAAGATACTTAGTGTTACATAGCGGTGAATAGTTTAGTGTTAATACGTACCGGCCTGCTTAGCTGTGTTACACAAATTGTGCGTACCGTACAGTACAGTAAGCTGTCTGTTGCTAAGATACTTAGTGTTACATAGCGGTGAAAAGTTTAGTGTTAATACGTACCGGCCTGCTTAGCTGTGTTACACAAATTGTGCGTACCGTTCAGTACAGTAAGCTGTCTGTTGTTACAGTTGGTGTTGCTGATATCTGCCTGTCGATATTTCTTGTGTAGCTATTGTTTGTCATGAAACGGGATTTGGCTTATAGTTATTTAGAAATTATGTGATTGTAAGAATGTCCGAGTTTTGCAAGGCCAAACCTTCACTTGAATCTGGGGTCGGGGGAACTGCGACCTTTATGATATCTAATCAAATTATACCGAATTTCCTTTTATTGTTTCTACAAGAAATGTAGTAACGTTGGTAATATAACTCAAGTATAAGAAGCCTCAGTAATTATGCACACTATGAATACTTGTGTGTCTCTAAAATTGTTGTTGATGCCATTAGAGTCCTGATCCGGGAAACCTCTTACCGTTTTCTTTGCTGAAGCTAACTTACGCTTATTTGTTTCAACAAAGTAACAACAATTTCCCAGGACAGTTCCTAACATCTGCTTTCCTATTTCACAGTATTCTGGTCCTGCATATCTGTACGTTATCTTGTTTCATTTTTGTGTTGAACTGCTTACGTCATATAGACTCTGTGTACTTTAAACTGTAACAAGTCACATCAAAATTCTAACTGCCATTATGCATGTAACTGCCGCCTTACAAGCAGCATTTTGCACAAAATATCTTGGTACAGATTATTGGAATCAATCCGAGAGCTAAACAAAATTTTGTGAACTGCTAGTAAATTATTTTACATCCTATAAATCAAAATTACCTTTGAAAAAGCAAATATTTTCAAATAATATATATCTCAATTATAGCTGTGACGTCACAAGATCGCCAGTCCGCCGTGCTGCCATTACATAGTGCAGTAAGTTAAAGTTACATGTTTGTAGTGTAATGCTATGACATAGCCTTCATACGAAGATTAGTGAAAGTCGGTTAGATGCTTAGAAAGTTGAATCGTAAGTTAGTGGTTTAAACTTGGTTGGCGAGTGATTGCTGTGCTGGGAAGTAGTCGGAAGATATACGTGTTTAGGTGATAAATACACTAGTATAAACTTCAGGTACAGTAAATGTTTGCCTGAGCTTAATTAAGCACCGCGCCATGAAGACGTGTGGAGAAGTGCAGGCATAGTTCCACGCAGTCATTACCTCGATTCTAGACTGAGATAGGTAGACAGTTTCATTCCCGGCCAATTTGTCTTTCGTAAAAGAAAAGCTCGCTGTTTATTACCCTCTTCTGACACACAAAACAGTCTCTAGTCACTCCAGTTTCTTCTAGATCACTGGTTTTCAAACTGTGGTTCGCGTACAATTATGTACTGTTACGCGACCTTAATAAAATGCAAAGCATGAAAACGAAGAGAAATTGATAGAGCATGAGCCCTAATAAGCAGCATTGCTAGCAACAAACTGTAACACATCCATGCTGTCAGGCGTTCCTTCCAATTTCAAATTTTCCATTTCAATACAAAAACCATTATTGGTACACTGAAATGTTTATATTTCATTTACTGGTAAGTAAATGAAAATGTCTGATAACCTTACTTCTACAGGTCTGCCGGTCTCTGATTGACGCTGCTAAGTCGGGAGACGTGGACAGTGCAAAGAGGTTGGTGAAATGCAGCAATGACAACTGCACTGATGATGATGATGACCGTCACACACCGCTGACATGTGCTGCTGTACATGGCCATGTGGAGGTGGTGCGGGTGTTGCTGGAGAGCGGCGCTAACGTAAACAGAACTAATGCTCTTCGGAATACCGCTCTGCATGCAGCAGCCTTGAATGGACGTCTGGATGTGTGCCGTCTGTTGCTGGACTGGGGAGCGAAGGTGGATCCTCTGAACAGGTGGCGATTCACTCCGCTGCTTGATGCGTCACGTGGGGGACATTGGTCTGTGGTGAAGCTGCTTGTGGAGAGGGGAGCGGATGTTAGTATGATGAACATGTACGGTCAGACCGCGAGTGACGTGGCGTGGAGATGGGGACACAATGATGTGGCAGACTGGCTGGACAATATAAGACGTAACTAAGGACCGTTAACTGTATAAATCACAGTGGTAACTATATGTACCGAACAGTCAACATGTCTGCATTGAGGCCACACATTGTATTTATGGTCTGTAAATAATGCACACAATAAAGTACCTCTTATTATCCGAAAACTCAACTCAATACCTTATTCACTTGTAGCGCTCGCCGCTATCGCAAGTTGACGTGAGCGCTGTTCCATGTATCTTAGTTCAGTATGTTTAACGAGTTTTCTGAAAAGTATATTTTCCTTCCGTTCACACATGCGCGTGTCGCCTAACATACACGTTGTACATTGAACGTCGAATATTTGTAAGTTAAGAAAACATTGCACGTGATCATGGGGACACGGGTCCGAAAAATGTACACCGCGATGCCGTACGAAGCCTCTAAATCAGTGAGACGTATTGCTACTAGACTCAATAATCATGTCACAATTCCAACTGACGGGGGCTGCCTAACAATACTTTTAAAGGGATTTCCTATTAACTTGCGATGTAGCACGCATATACGCTTACTTCCAGTCATTTGTTACTTTTACTTAGGCCGATATATGTTCCTCAGCAACGTATTCTGACACATCCTCGGCTTATGTTTCTTGAGCGGAACTGGATTGGACATACATACACAACAGCAGGCAAAATAATAGTTCTGATTTCCTAAATGTTCCTGCACCGTTGGGCAAGAACACTGTCAACTGAATTGAATTATATTAAATGAACTTAATTTTTTCCTCTTCACACACATATAATTAATTAACCTCCAGAATGTATCACAAAACTTGTAAATTTGTGACACACACTGTCCAGTAAATGAACAATTTCACAATCTGTCCGGTACCGATTTACACCTGACTGTCCTGTAAATGAATTATTTCACCCTCTGTCCGGTATCGCTTTACACCTGACTGTCCACTAAATGAAATATTTCACCCTCTGTCTGGTACCGCTTTACACCTGACTGTCCACTAAATGAAAAATTTCACCCTCTGTCCGGTACCGCTTTACACCTGACTGTCCACTAAATGAAAAATTTCAACCTCTGTCCGATACCGATTTACACCTGAATGTCCACTAAATGAATAATTTCACCCTCCGTCCGGTACCTCTTTACACCAGACTGTCCACTAAATGAAAAATTTCACCCTCCGTCCAGTACCGTTTTACACCTGACTGTCCACTAAATGAACAATTTCACCCTCTGTCCGGTACCGCTTTACACCTGTCTGTCCACTAAATGAAAAATTTCATCCTCTGTCCAGTACCGTTTTACACCTGAATGTCCACTAAACGAACAATTTCACCCT
The DNA here is from genome assembly GCA_021186555.1 of Reticulitermes speratus. Taxonomy (NCBI): domain Eukaryota; kingdom Metazoa; phylum Arthropoda; class Insecta; order Blattodea; family Rhinotermitidae; genus Reticulitermes; species Reticulitermes speratus. The sequence goes on from JAJKFL010000042.1 coordinate 1,417,956, forward strand.
CTGTCTAGTACCGTTTTACACCTGACTGTCCAGTAAATGAAAAATTTCACCCTCTGTCCGGTATCGCTTTACACATGACTGTCCACTAAATGAACAATTTCACCCTCTGTCCGGTACCGCTTTACACCTGACTGTCCACTAAATGAACAACTTCACCTCTGTCCGGTACCGCTTTACACCTGACTGTCCACTAAATGAACAATTTCACCCTCTGTCCGGTACCGCTTTACAACTGACTGTCTGGTAAATAAAACTATTTCACCCTCTGTCCGGTACGCTTTACACATGACTGTCCACAAAATGAACAATTTCACCCTCTGTCCAGTACCGTTTTACACCTGACTGTCCAGTAAATGAACAATTCACCCTCTGTCCGGTAACGCTTTACAACTGACTGTCCACTAAATGAACAATTTCACCCTCTGCCCGGTACCGCTTTAAAACCTGTCTGTCCACTAAATGAAAATTTCACCCTCTGTCCAGTACCGTTTTACACCTGACTCTCCACTAAATGAACAATTTCACCCTCTGTCCAGTACCGTTTTACACCTGACTGTCCAGTAAATGAACAATTTCACTCTCTGTCCGGTATCGCTTTACACCTGTCTTGTCCACTAAATGAAAAATTTCACTCTCTGTCCGGTACCGCTTTACACCTGACTGTCCACTAAATGAACAATTTCACCCTCTGTCCGGTACGGTTTACAACTGACTGTCCAGTAAATGAACTATTTCACCTCTGTCCGGTACCGCTTTACACATGACTGTCCACTAAATGAAAAATGTCACCTCTGTCCGGTACCGCTTTACACCTGTCTGTCCACTAAATGAACAATTTCACCCTCTGTCCGGTACGCTTTACACTTGACTGTCCAGTAAATGAACTATTTCACCCTCTGTCCGGTACCGCTTTACACATGACTGTCCACTAAATGAAAAATGTCACCCTCGGTCCGGTACCGCTTTACACCTGACTGTCCACTAAATGAACAATTTCACCCTTTGTCCTGTACCGCTTTACCCCCTGACGTCCACCCGTCAGTGTACGTCGGTACACTAACATTGTCAAGCTGTATTACTTGAGAACCAGCAGCAGTAGACGCCCATGTCAGGTTTCAGCACAGCCGGTGACAGATGCAGGACGTCCATGGCGGCAGTAATGGAGGTGAGGGCGCTGGGGAGGCCCCAGGCGTACATGGAGTACACAGCGAATCGACGCCTCTCACGCTGCTTCCTGCTGCCGACGCCTTGATCGACTGAGCGTATGAAACTGGACAGACAGACATTGTGTTAGTATAAAGGAAAATATTATCAGCATGATGAAATAAAGAGGGATAAGATAAGTATGGGTATGTAGAAAGAGTGGGAATTACAGGATGTTTATAGATAAAATATTGTCGGGGGTCTTGAAGTAAGGTAAGGACATGAGCAACCTAGGCTTGAAGAAAAGGATAATATTAGCATGGATCTGAAGTATTAGGTTGTTAGGATGAGGACTGGATTAATTTGGTTTAGAATAGGGGCCAATCAACCTACAGGTTCAGGAGTTTGTTGGGTACGTGAGGGACATTTTGCTTTCAAGGACAAGGCTCGGTGGATTCAGTCAGCATATGAAAATTAACTCACTCATCGATTTTAGAAAAATTTGAAGCTGTCATTTGTGTCAATGTTAACACTAAGATCTTTTGGTAGATGACACCGTGTAAGTAGTAGAAAGACACCATGGTTTAGGAGGAATTTTCTTTCTCCAACTTCAGGGTGGAAATAAAAATGGAAACAAATAGTTTATGCGATGTATTAGTACCCATCAACCAGTGAAGACGGCGGCATATCACAGTCGATTTTACCGTGAACATTCATTGGTTTTCTTTAGAGTTATTAAGCGTAAGTTGGTAAAGTGTAAACACGTAACTTATCGTGGTAAAATGCATTGTGAGACAAAATACAAATAAATTATATTTTGTTTTGTATGATGAACGACTTCCTCCAAAATGAAAAATGTCTCCCACAAGATGTTTGATTTTGAAGCAAAAACTTAACATGGAACACTTTGCTTTGGCGTCACAGAGTGGCGCATGCGCCTCGACAGATTTCTGAAAATCAAATTTAACTGATATGTCAATTACATATATACGGAGTTATAATAATTTTTTCATAAATTTGTGAGTTAAATTTGTGTGAAATGAAGCTGAAACGTAGCTGCAGCTGACAGACTGTGACTTATGTCCACGTGTGACAGTGTCCACACAGAGCATGCTGAGTTCACATCGGTTCACATGTAACTTTTAACATCAAGATACGAAACTCGAAAACGTTTCTTGTTTATCCCTCTAAAACAAGTGGTTACTTCATGTACCGCTATGATTAACATTCAACAATTCTATTTTTCTGCCCACAGAGTGTATTTTTGTATTTTGTACAGATCTCGCAACAAACAGCGATTATTTCACTGTACAGCATTAACTGACTGGTTTGTATAACTGAGATGGAGTGTGTTTACTGCGCGGTACGGACTGTATTTATGTGTTTTGTGTGGATCTCAGAACAAACAGCGATTCTTTCACTGTACAGCATTAACTGGTTTGTATAACTGAGACGGAGTGTGTTTAATGCGCGGTACGGACTGTATTTATGTGTTTTGTGTGGATCTCAGAACAAACAGCGATCATTTCACTGTACAGCATTAACTGACTGGTTTGTATAACTGAGAAGGAGTGTGTTTACTGTGCGGTACGGACTGTATTTATGTGTTTTGTGTGGATCTCAGAACAAACAGCGATTATTTCACTGTACAACATTAACTGACTGGTTTGTATAACTGAGATGGAGTGTGTTTACTGCGCGGTACGGACTGTATATACCGCAATGTTTAATATCCAACAATTCTACGTTCTGCCCACACAGCGTATTTATGTGTTTTGTGTGGATCTCAGAACAAACAGCGATTATTTAACTGTACACATTAACTGACTGGTTTGTATAACTGAGATGTAGTGTGTTTACTGCGCGGTACGGACTGTATATACGGCAATGTTTAATATCCAACAATTTACGTTCTGCCCACACAGTCGTATTTATGTGTTTTTTGTGGATCTCAGAACAACAGCGTTTAAATTTTCACTAAACAGCATAACTGACTGTTTGTATAACTGAGACGGAGTGTGTTTACTGAGCGGTAAGATTTGAACCTCTAAATATATAATCGAGTTTAATTTTGCTATTACAGCACTAGTCGTCCACAAAATCCTTAGATCCAGTCTAACTTTTCTCGGCCAAGAATATACGCCCTATTTTTGATTGTGTCTTGTGTTCCAAACTTTTCTCTCTACGATAAATTTTTAAACGACTTACACACGTGTTACACTGCGGTTGATATCACAAACAAATTTATGTCTTTATGTTAATGACAGTTGTTGTTTTCTGGTAGTAACCAAAACTGGATCGAATTGCACTTTTCGCCAGTGATCCCAAAATTATGCCATATTAACTTACTGAGTCCCTCGATCACACGTGTTCTATCAGTTTCCATAAAGTTTCTGTAATACACAGCTGTTACACTTCCCTCGATCACACGCGATCATTTAGTTTCCATAAAGTTTCTGTAATACACAGCTGTTACACTTCCCTCGATCACACGCGCTTATTTAGTTTCCATAAAGCTTTCTGTAATACACAGCTGTTACACTTCCCTCGATCACACGCGCTTATTTAGTTTCCATAAAGTTTCTGTAATACACAGCTGTTACACTTCCCTCGATCACACGCGCTATTTAGTTTCCATAAAGTTTCTGTAATACACAGCTGTTACACTTCCCTCGATCACACGCGCTTATTTAGTTTCCATAAAGTTTCTGTAATACACAGCTGTTACACTTCCCTCGATCACACGCGCTTATTAGTTTCCATAAAGCTTCTGTAATACACAGCTGTTACACTTCCCTCGATCACACGCGCTTATTTAGTTTCCATAAAGCTTCTGTAATACACAGCTGTTACACTTCCCTCGATCACACGCGCTTATTTAGTTTCCATAAAGCTTCTGTAATACACAGCTGTTACACTTCCCTCGATCACACTTGGTCATTATGTTTCCATAAAGTTTCTGTAATACACAGCTGTTACACTTCCCTCGATCACACGCGATCATTTAGTTTCCATAAAGCTTCTGTAATACACAGCTGTTACACTTCCCTCGATCACACGTGGTCATTCAGTTTCCATAAAGTTTCTGTAATACACAGCTGTTACACTTCCCTCGATCACACACGATCATTAGTTTCCATAAAGTTTCTGTAATATAAAGCTGTTACACTTCCCTCGATCACACGCGATCATTTAGTTTCCATAAAGTTTCTGTAATACAAGCTGTTTACACTTCCCTCGATCACACGCGGTCATTCAGTTTCCATAAAGTTTCTGTAATACACAGCAGTTACAATTCCCTCGATCACACGCGGTCATTGAATTTCCATAAGGTTCTGTAATACACAGCTGTTACACGTCCCTCGATCACACGCGGTCATTCAGTTTCCTTAAAGTTTCTGTAATTCACAGCTGTTACAACGTCCCTCGATCAAACGCGATCATTTAGTTTACATAAAGTTTCTGTAATACACAGCTGTTACACTTCCCTCGATCACACGCGATCATTAGTTTCCATAAAGTTCTGTAATACACAGCTGTTATACTTCCCTCGATCACACGTGGTCATTCGTTTCCATAAAGTTTCTGTAATACACAGCTGTTACACTTCCCTCGATCCACACGGATCATTTAGTTTCCATAAAGTTCTGTAATACAAAGCTGTTACACTTCCCTCGATCACACGCGATCATTAATTTACATAAAGGGTTTCTGTAATACAAAGCTGTTACACATCCCTCTATCACACGCGGTCATTCAGTTTCCATAAAGTTTCTGTAATACACAGCTGTTATACTTCCCTCGATCAACGTGTCATTCTGTTTCCATAAAGTTACTGTAATACACAGCTGTTACACGTCCCTCGATCACACGCGGTCATTCAGTTTCCTTAAAGTTTCTGTAATTCACAGCTGTTACACGTCCCTCGATCAAACGCGATCATTTAGTTTACATAAAGTTTCTGTAATACACAGCTGTTACACTTCCCTCGATCACACGCGATCACTTAGTTTCCATAAAGTTTCTGTAATTCACAGCTGTTACACGTCCCTCGATCAAACGCGATCATTTAGTTTCCATAAAGTTTCTGTAATACACAGCTGTTACACTTCCCTCGATCACACGCGATCATTCAGTTTCCATAAAGTTTCTGTAATACACAGCTGTTACACTTCCCTCGATCACACGCGATCATTTAGTTTCCATAAAGTTTCTGTAATTCACAGCTGTTACACGTCCCTCGATCACACGCGATCATTTAGTTTCCATAAAGTTTCTGTAATACACAGCTGTTACACTTCCCTCGATCACACGCGATCATTTAGTTTCCATAAAGTTTCTGTAATTCACAGCTGTTACACGTCCCTCGATCACACGCTATCATTTAGTTTCCATAAAGTTTCTGTAATTCACAGCTGTTACACGTCCCTCGATCACACGCGATCATTCAGTTTCCATAAAGTTTCTGTAATACACAGCTGTTACACTTCCCTCGATCACACGCGATCATTTAGTTTCCATAAAGTTTCTGTAATTCACAGCTGTTACACGTCCCTCGATCACACGCGATCATTTAGTTTCCATAAAGTTTCTGTAATACACAGCTGTTACACTTCCCTCGATCACACGCGATCATTAAGTTTCCATAAAGTTTCTGTAATACACAGCTGTTACACTTCACTCGATCACACGTGGTCATTCAGTTTCCATAAAGTTTCTGTAATACACAGCTGTTACACTTCCCTCGATCACACGCGATCATTAAGTTTCCATAAAGTTTATGTAATACACAGCTGTTACACTTCCCTCGATCACACGCGATCATTTAGTTTCCATAAAGTTTCTGTAATTCACAGCTGTTACACGTCCCTCGATCACACGCGATCATTTAGTTTCCATAAAGTTTCTGTAATACACAGCTGTTACACTTCCCTCGATCACACGCGATCATTAAGTTTCCATAAAGTTTCTGTAATACACAGCTGTTACACTTCACTCGATCACACGTGGTCATTCAGTTTCCATAAAGTTTCTGTAATACACAGCTGTTACACTTCCCTCGATCACACGCGATCATTAAGTTTCCATAAAGTTTCTGTAATACACAGCTGTTACACTTCCCTCGATCACACGCGATCATTTAGTTTCCATAAAGTTTCTGTAATTCACAGCTGTTACACGTCCCTCGATCAAACGCGATCATTTAGTTTACATAAAGTTTCTGTAATACACAGCTCTTACACTTCCCTCGATCACACGCGATCATTTAATTTACATAAAGTTTCTGTAATACAAAGCTGTTACACTTCCCTCGATCACACGCGATCATTTAATTTACATAAAGTTTCTGTAATACAAAGCTGTTACACATCCCTCTATCACACGCGGTCATTCAGTTTCCATAAAGTTCCTGTAATACACAGCAGTTACAAATCCCTCGATCACACGCGGTCATTCAATTTCCATAAGGTGTCTGTAATACACAGCTGTTACACGTCCCTCGATCACACGCGGTCATTCAGTTTCCTTAAATTTTCTGTAATACACAGCTGTTACACATCCCTCGATCACACGCGATCATTCAATTTCCATAAGTTTTGTGTAACACACAGCTGTTACACGTACCTAGATCATACGCGGTCATTCAGTTTCCATAAAGTTTCTGTAATACACAGCGGTTACACGTCCCTCGATCACACGCGGTTATTCAGTTTCCATAAAGTTTCTGTAATACACAGCGGTTACACGTCCCTCGATAACACGCGGTCATTCAGTTTCCATAAAGTTTCTGTAATACACAGCGGTTACACGTCCCTCGATCACACGCGGTCCATTCATATTATTGCGCGATGCTACACACCACACGTTAACTAAAACCCTATTCAAAATGGCTTTGTGTTATCTGGTTTGGATTTTACTGGTCACAAACCTGCAAAGACCTTGTGTTTGTAATTCCATCCCCGGGTAAATTGGGCGCATCTGTGAACAGTGTCAGGCGGAATTTGCAGCCTGCACAAAATCGCAGTACACAGTTGGTGTGATCTGCCGGTAGAATGCGCTGCAGTCTGTGAAGGTGATACGGATAGCAACAGTCACGGTGCACAGTTGTCATACTGTGTTGTGCTACAACAGTCGTCGTGGGTGTTGTGGTTAGGGCTTGGGTAATCTGCTGCCAAGACATCACCTTCTGCAGGCAGTGGTGCAGTTTGTTGAGGCACTGCGCTACATATCGGAAGGTTGCGCGTTCGATTGTCGATATTGTCATTGGAATTTTTCATTGACATAATCCTTCCGGCCGCACTATGTCCCTGGAGGCGACACAGCCTTTAACATAAGTGAATACCAGGAATAATCCACGTTGAGGGGGGTGGTAAATGCGGCCTTTGCGTAGGGTTGGAAAACTTTATAGCCTTCTACAGGGTGGCATGTAGACAGAACAATATTATTAAAGCGTACCTTAAAGAAGTGACGACTTACAGTATGATTTAAATTCAACTGGCTCAGGAAAAGTCTACCGATAACACGGTAACTAACTCTCCAGTCCCTCTGAGCACGCACAATTACGTCACAACGCAGTGACTGCCTTACCTCGACATGCATTCTGATCTAGAATTGAGAGTAACGAAATTTGGCATTAACTTATTGTGACCTGCTTCTGAGCTTTCTGTGAACTTCCCCGTTTTTGTGACATGTTATTGTCATTCTGCATGCGAAGCTAGTTTATCCCAAAAACTCTCAACACAGAGGTTCATTGCGATATGAGAGTAAGTACAGACGGATAACAAATATTCGTGTCTTGAAATCCACGATAGACTCAACACAGGACACAGGCCTGTTGCTGTAAGAGGCACGGTCAATAAGCTGTGTTCCCTATCCTGTAACATTGTGATAATCAAGACTGCCTCAACACAGGACACAGGCCTGCTGCTGTAAGAGGCACGGTCAATAAGCTGTGATCCCTATCCTGTAACTATGTGATAATCAAGACTGCCTCAACACAGGACACAGGCCTGTTGCTGTAAGAGGCACGGTCAATAAGCAGTGTTCCCTATCCTGTAATTATGTGATAATCAAGACTGCCTCAACACAGGACACAGGCCTGTTGCTGTAAGAGGCACGGTCAATAAGCAGTGTTCCCTATCCTGTAATTATGTGATAATCAAGACTGCCTCAACACAGGACACAGGCCTGCTGCTGTAAGAGGCACGGTCAATAAGCAGTGTTCCCTATCCTGTAACCTTGTGATAATCAAGACTGCCTCAACACAGGACACAGGCCTGCTGCTGTAAGAGGCACGGTCAATAAGCAGTGTTCCCTATCCTGTAACCTTGTGATAATCAAGACTGCCTCAACACAGGACACAGGCCTGCTGCTGTAAGAGGCACGGTCAATAAGCAGTGTTCCCTATCCTGTAACTTTGTGATAATCAAGACTGTCTCAACACAGGACACAGGCCTGCTGCTGTAAGAGGCACGGTCAATAAGCAGTGTTCCCTATCCTGTAACTTTGTGATAATCAAGACTGTCTCAACACAGGACACAGGCCTGCTGCTGTAAGAGGCACGGTCAATAAGCAGTGTTCCCTATCCTGTAACTTTGTGATAATTACGCCGTTATCTTGCGGTAGGACGTAGCATTTAAAGGGTGGTCCATTTACTGCTTGACCAACAAGCGTCGGCAATTTGCTCCGCAGGATTTGGCGTTGTATGCCGCGTCACAGGAGGGTAACTGTCGGTGAAGTGAGCTGCACAAAGTGTCGCAGTGATAACAAACTGCAGTAAGTCCAATAAAGCGTCAGCAGTGCTACAGTATATGCTGATAATGTTGCCCTCCAAAACCAATGCACTCAGCACGACTGCTGAACACTTTGTTGTTGACTTTGTATTGTTGTGTAATGTCAACAGAGAGAATTGCTGAAAGTGTTAGAGAAGGGGAAAGGCAAAGGGGGAGGAAGAGAGTTGCATTACAGAAGTTTAATATCAGCGCATCGTACTGGCACTGACATTGTACTAATATTGTACTGATCCAGTACGAGTTATTCTTTAACATAGAGAACTGAATTAATGTGAAAATACAAGAGACAGTTGTAGAAATTAGTGGTCCAGCATTAGCCTTCTATCAACTTTCAAGTTTCGAATTAAACATTAAGTCGCTAGATTTATAAACTTTCGTTCTTATGAGAAATGTTACACACTTTAAATTGTAATTCTCTTATCTTGTGTAAAAACAAACTTTTATTTCTTTAGAAGTTTGTTTTTGAAGCAATAAAACAACGAGTAAAATAAGTTACTAATGCGTATTTGATTATCTTTGTACAAGATAGATTGTGTTATAAAGGTCATGGAGCTTGTTTACGCTATATTAAAGCCAAACACTTGCTGTTCTGTGCTTGTATAATTATGAAGGGAAGAGCAATATAACAATGATGACTGTAAAATATGCTGAGACGATATTACAGGTTATGTCTTTATATAGAAGTTCCTAGCACAGCTGCATATAGCAGCACTGCAGTGTTCTGCTATCCCATGCAGTTCAGTAATCAGTATAAATGTAGCCAGCTGTCCAGAACTTACAAAGTTCACAACTTGCACAGTCGGTGATCCTGTGATATCAAAGTGTCATGTATAAGAGAGTATCACAGTGCGATGAGTACAGTGCGACCGACTGTCGTGTTGATACACACAACAAGTGCACCTCTAAAACCTCACAATACGTACGCTGACACAGTTGATACACACAAGTTCACCTCTGAAACCTCACAATACGTACGCTGACAAAGTTGATACACACAACAAGTTCACCTCTAAAACCTCACAATGCATACGCTGACACAGTTGATACACACAACAAGTTCACATCTAAAACCTCACAATACGTACGCTGACACAGTTGATACACACAACAAGTTCACCTCTAAAACCTCACAATGCATACGCTGACACAGTTGCTACACATAACAGGTTAATCTCTAAAACCTCACAATACGTACGCTGACACAGTTGAATCACACAAAATGTTCACCTCTAAAATCTCACAATACGTACGCTGACACAGTTGATACAAACAATAATTTCACCTCTAAAACCTCACAAAACTTACGCTGACACAGGTGATACACAAAATCTTCAATTCTAAAACCTCACAATACGTACGCTGACACAGTTGATACAAACAACAAGTTCACTTCTAAAACCTCACAATACGTACGCTGACACAGTTGATACACATAACAAGTTCACCTCACAAATTGTACGATGGCAGTTGATACACAAGGATCTCACATATAAAACTTCACAATACGTACGCTGACAAGTTGATACACACAAGAAGTTCACCTCTAAAACCTCACATTACGTACGCTGACACAGTTGATACTCACAAGTTCACCTTTAAAACCTCACAATTCGTACGCTGACAGTTGATAAACACAACAATTTCACCTCTAATGCTCCACAATACTTACGCTGACACAGTTGATACACACAAAAATTTCACCTATAAAACTTCACAATACGTACGCTGACAAAGTTGATAAACACAAAAATTTCACCTCTAAAACCTCACAAATTGTACGATGACACAGTTGATACACAAGAATTTCACCTATAAAACTTCACAACACGTACGCTGACAAGTTGATACACACAAGAAGTTTACCTCTAAAACCTCACAATACGTACGCTAACACAGTTGATACACACAAGTTCACCTCTAAAACCTCATAATACGTACGCTGACAGAGTTGATACACACAAAATGTTCACCTCTAAAACCTCACAATACGTACTCTGACACATTTCATACAAACAACAAGTTCAATTCTAAAACCTCACAATACGTACGCTAACACAGTTGATACACACAACAAGTTCACCTCTAAAACCTCACAATACGTACGCTGACACAGTTAATACACAATATGTTCACCTCTAAAACCTCACAATACGTACGCTGACACAGATGATACACACAAGTTCACCTCTAAAACCTCACAATATATATGATGACACAGTTGATACATACAACAAGTTCACCTCCGAAACCTCACAATACGGACACTGACACAGTTGATACACAAAACAAGTTCACCTCTAAAACCTCACAAATTGTACGATGACACAGTTGTAACACAAGAATTTCACCTATAAAACTTCACAATACGTACGCTGAGAAGTTGATACAAACAACAAGTTCACCTCTAAAACCTCACAATACGTACGCTGACACAGTTGATACACACAATTTCACCTCTAAAACTTCACAATACGTAAGCTGACACAGTTGATACACACAAGAATTTCACCTCTAAACCCTCACAACATGTATGATGACACATTTGATACACACAACAAGTTCACATCTTAAACCTCAATATACTTACGCTGACACAGTTGATACCCACCAGTTAACCTCTAAAACCTCACAATATGTACGATGACACGGTTGATACACACAACAATTTCACCTCTAAAACCTCACAATACGTACTCTGATACAGTTGATGCACACAACAAGTTCACCTCTAAAACCTCACAATACGTACCCTGACACAGTTGATACACACAAATTTTCACTTCTAAAACCTCACAATACGTACGCTGAAACAGTTGATACATATAACAAATTCACCTCTAAAACCACAGAATACGTACGCTGACACAGTTGATAAACGCAATAAGTTCACCTCTAAAACCTCACAGTACGTACGCTGACACAGTTGATACACACAAATTTTCACTTCTAAAACCTCACAATACGTACGCTGAAACAGTTGATACATATAACAAGTTCACCTCTAAAACCTCACAATACGTACGCTGACAAAGTTGATAAACGCAATAAGTTCACCTCTAAAACCTCACAATACTTACGCTGTCACAGTTGATACACACAACAAGTTCACCTCTAAAACCTCACAATAAACACGCTGACACATTTGATGCACACAACATGTTCACCTCTAAAAACTCACAATATATACGATGACACAGCTGATACACACAAGTTTACCTCTAAAACCTCATAATACGTAAGCTGACTCTGTTGATACACACAAGTTCATCTCTTAAACCTCACAATATGTACGATGACACAGTTGATACACACAACAAATTCATCTCTAAAAACCTCACAATACGTACGCTGACACAGTTTCGTGTGACGTTTTGCTGCCCAGTCAGCAGTGCGGTCACTATAAAGTCTCACGATGCATGTCTTGAAGTCAGTATATCAGCGGTCAGCTCATTACTTTGCAAGAATCTCAGAACAGTCTGCCACGTCTGCAGTCTCTGATGGCCGTGCTGAGTGTCGAACTGCTGGAGGTTTTTCTCACACGATGTGGGTCGTAACACGTGGTGGGATGCTGAGTGGTGTTGGGCCTTGTGATGGGGCCGAGGTTACGGAACCCAAGTCTGTGTGCCAATGTGCGAATTACTTTGCGCTTTAAGACGAAGATGCAGAATATGAATGCCCTCTGCAGTGCATTAGCTGCATCAGCCAGGTACCAGATCCACGGTGGTTCAGTCACAAACGAAGACAAAATCTCCAGTGTCCACGTGACACCCATCAAGACAAACAGCTTTGCGTTCATGATCAGCCTAGAACAGACAACAGGACGCACTGTGTAACAGTTAGAGACAGAGACGAATTTGTGACTAAGTAATGATATTGACACGTTGCAATGTTTTTTGTTCCTGTGTTTTTCTAGTCTAACACAGTGTTTGCATAAACATCTAAGTGTTACTTTTCCTACCGCAAACCAAACACAAAGCACTCAATATGTCTCCATATACCATTACAGCACAATGCGCTCAGTTTGTGACTGAGTGACTAAGTCACACGCAGGTTAACACGGTGACGGTCGACCTTACCATAGCAATGATAAGCACAACTTGTGTGTGACGTCACAGCAGGGTTGTCGTATTTTATATATACCGTGAATTCGAAGATACGGCAGAAGCTGGAAAACAATACAGAGGAAATACGTAGCAGCAGTGTATTTGCATTACTTGCAATGAGTTACCTAATTAGTTTAAGGTACAACATTTAAGAAGTTGTTAATTGAGGCGTGCATATTGTGCCACCTGACACATGTCTGGCCCAATTCTAGTGAAACAGAATCTGTAGTCCTACCAGTATGTACGGTAGCGTTAATATAAAAGTACGCTAAGAAAGGACTGCTGCGTCTTCTTGTCGTGAAGAGTATTGCCAACCTATATCAACTGCACTGAGCAAAAGTCCCTTTGAGCAGTCGATAGAGGCTCTGTCTTTAAGATCTCCCTCCATTTATGCCAGTCAAAATGAATTACAAGTACACAGGAGCGCCCTATTTTACTATAACTAGAGTCCTCTTCATTCCACCATGTCTACACTCACACAGGCACGCAAACACACACAATCAAAGAAAGCTACGATTTCAAAATCTAATAATTTGTCCCCACATATGGGGTCAGTCTTGTAGTTACCGATACGTACACAAGGGTGCTGTGTCTATTGAAAACAATCTGTCGATGTGAATCGTGAAGAGACAACTGTACTCCGTCGGTATTGCAGCTGTACCTTTACACAATAACACTACACCTAGGCAGTAACACGTTTTGTTCTCTAAAGCTGTGTTTTCAGAACTAAAATAGCTTGCACATTGGGTGAAATTGTGATTTTGTAGTACGAATGTGTGAGTGCGTGATGATGCTGCTAGCTATGTGCCGCGGCTCACACCTTCGTGCCACGCAAGAAAGCGCGAATCGCGCATAGGACGATAATATAAATACGTAGGACTTGCGTGTTGGTCGCCGCACAAACGCACATCACTTCCGTCCGTCAGAACAACACAAACACCTTTACACAAAAGGATTAGGTCAAACTAAAGTGATAAAGACATTTATGTGAAAGCTTTCTTTGGTTTTCATTCTGTAAAATAAGAGAATGAACTTAATGCAGCATGTGACAATGCACCGTACACATTGCAGCATGTGACAATGCACCGTACACATTGCAGCATGTGTCAATGCACCGTACACATTGCAACATATGTCAATGCACCGTACACATTGCAGCATGTGACAATGCACCGTACACATTGCAGCATGTGTCAATGTACCGTACACATTACAGCATGAGACAATGCACCGTACACATTGCAGCATGTGACAATGCACCGTACACATTACAGCATGAGACAATGCACCGTACACATTGCAGCATGTGACAATGCACCGTACACATTGCAGCATGTGACAATGCACCGTACACATTGCAGCATGTGTCATTGCACCGTACACATTGCAGCATGTGTCATTGCACCGTACACATTGGGGGACAAGGAAGGAGCCTCCACGCGTTCAATGATACTGTGACTTGGAAAGTACCATTGACGGCGTCCCCTGGAAACGTCTATTAATAGACGGCTAATCCTTCCAACACCGGACAGTAAAGATGATAATGCTTAAAGACTATCACTTGGTGAGAGTCATGGACTCGTTACTTCAAAACAGACGTTTCTTCGTTATCTTGTAGGGCAAAAGAAGTAGTGGAGAAACCAAAAGAACGGCCTCCCACAAGGAAGCGTTCTGGCACCTATGGTCTTTAATATATACACAAATGACCAACACATTCCAGCTCACTCCAGAAACTTCCTATACGCTGACGATCTGGCCATATGCGTCCAAGAAAGACACTTTCCCTAAGTAGAACAAAAAGTTGAAAGCGCCATTAAAGCTATTTCTAAATACTATGACGAGAACTCCCTAAGACCTAACCCTTCCAAAACACAAGTATGCGCTTTCCATCTCCGTACAAAAGAAGCTAGGCGAAAACTACATGTCTCATGGAAAGTAAGCACCTTGGAGCACACAGACCAGCCTAAATATCTTGGAATTACCCTGGACCGGGCTTTAACCTATAAGCATCACTGCATCAAATCAAGACAGAAGGTAACAACGAGAAACAATCTTCTTAGAAGGCTTACGGGAAGTAGATGGGAGCAAACCGTAACGTTCCGACTAACTGCACAAGCACTTTGCTTTTCAACTGCACAATACGCATGTCCAGTGTGCAATAGATCTGCCCACACCAATCAAGTCGACACGGCGCTAAACGAGACATGTAGGATAGTGACAGGATGTATGAAACCAACGCCATTGCCAAACCTCTATAGAGCGGCAGGCTTCGCAGCTCCTACATCTCGTCGGAAGGCAGCGGAACACATAGAGAAGATCAAGCAAACTGTCGATGAGCGACACGCAATCTACGGAGCCAGAACACCACAGAGAAGATTAAAATCGCGGAATAGCTTCCTCGGAACAGTGCAAGTTGAACCACCTTGAAGACTTCCCCCTTACCCAGATTTGCCCTGGTAGCCACCTCCTTGATTTCAATACTTGGAAATCTCTTAACCGCATTAGACCAGGGGTGACACCAGTAAAAACAAATATGGTGAAATGGGGCAAAACAAACTCCGACGACCTGTATTGTGGCTGTGGAGAGTTACAAGATATGGGACATCTCCTATCATGCAGGGACTGCCCCCAGAAATGCAATCTCGAGGATTTATGGTTTGCAAATAAAAATGGATTTGACGTAGCCCAATACTGGGCAAAAAATCTTTAATTTAATTTGATGGTACGGACACGATAAAGAAAGAAAGCAAAGAAGATCGTACACATTGCAGCATGTGACAATGCACCGTACACATTGCAGCATGTGACAATGCACCGTACACATTGCAGCATGTGACAATGCACCGTACACATTGCAGCATGTGACAATGCACCGTACACATTGCAGCATGTTACAATGCACCGTACACATTGCAGCAGACAAGCAGCAAGAACGTCCACGCTCTACAATAAAAATAGGAGAAGTTATGACATCAGCCATATTAGATTCAGGATGCGAGCTGACATTGGCCAGTTTAGAACTGTACAACAGGATAAAACAGGAATGGCGTCAGTACTTGGAGCTACCGGGGCGGCATATTAGGTCGTTAGTGCGTTAGTGACAAGAGCAGAAGAATAAACCGACATGCTATGTTACCGACAGACATTGGCACTGTGACCATTGATCGCGTAACACATATTTGTCGTCAGCTTTTAACACAAGCTAATGTCAGTGTGGATTTGTTTAACAACTATGGCCCAGACATTAATTTTCCTGAGAGATGTGTGTTTATGCAGATCAGTGTTGAATTAGTGAGTCTTAGGTTTGAAGGCGAAAGGGACCCTACACCAGCCGAACTTGGCAGTTTGGTATCTGGAGGTATTTACAGACACGTGTGTCTTACGACACTTCTTCCTACAACATCAAATTACAACAGCCAATTTACAGATGATTCCAAAATATAGTTACATGAAAAGGAAAGTGCAGGATTTCACATTATATTTTCCGTGCATTCTGATGTCAAATCACAAATTAAAAACCCAACAATTGCACTGTGTTTCGAATGTATAGTCCTTTTATAATAGATATGTAGTTGACATGATAATAATTTTTGACAATGGAAACACAAATGTTGATGAAAGTTCAAATTACATGAACAATCTACATAAACACCTACAATTTACATCAACAATCTACATAAACACCTACAATTTACATCACAAATCTACGTAAACACCTACAATTTACACCGACAATCTACGTAAACACCTATAATTTAAGTGAACAAACGAAGAAAACAATATAATAAGCTTTCATGATTTACTAATTACTAGAAACTATAATGGGTTGTCGATAAACATATATCGAAAACCCACAACTACTGACACCAATATACATTTCAATTCAAATCACGCCGCGCAACATAAAATGGCAGCATACCATTTCCTCTTAAATACACGACATCTATTACCGATTTCACAAGACCAAAACAAGAAAGGAACATTATCCACCAAATAGCTAGAAGACATGTATATACAATAACGATTATTGACAAACTAAACAAACAGATTATAAACAACAATCTAAACAAAGTACAAAACAACTCTCAGACACAACAAAACAACAAAAAATTTATAGTTCTTAATACTATAGCTCCATAATACGAAATATTACTAATATTTTCAAAATAATAATCTACACATCATATATCGAGTAAGAAATACAACATATAATTTACCAAATACTCACAAACGAAACCTCGATATATAAACAAAAAGTGGCATATGCATTTTAAAATGCAATACATGCAATATAATATGTGGGTCAAACGGAACCTGCCTGAAAACACGTTTTATAGAACACCATAGACGTATAAAAACTAATGACCCTAAGTCAGCTTATGCATTACACATCTTGAATAACAAACAAGAGTATGGCCCGTTACAGTACAACACAGAGCTTTTAAAAATATGCAATAAAGGATGGCACATGAACACCATGGAGAATTTTTACATACAAATATACCACCAAAAAGGAGCACTAACAAACGAACAAAATCCAGGAGAGGAAACCCCCCTATTCAAGCTAATTACCCTACCACTCATAACACGCATGTGTTCAACTCAATACGGTTACCTCAATACAACCACTGCACAACCATTCCGTACAAATCACAACACAGGACACGTAACAACATAATACAGCTATGTCATTTAAATTATAGATCATATCATATATGTAAATTAATGATACAATATTTGATATACAAAAATAACTACTACACTGATACCCGTTCATATTTTCACAGGATATCTTCAACTCTAATTGGATAATCTGTACAAAACAAAAATGCCAAGAATTTGTAACAAACATACATCAAACATTCGCATCCCACGCCCAACACTTTATATGCTAAAATAACAGATATTGAATGCGACCCAGTCTATTAGTGATTACGAAGCTGCTTTATGTGTGATATATGTATGTCACTGGACGAAAATAACGAATGTTAAATATATGTAAACATTGGAACCACCTGATGATGGCTTGGTAAAGCCGAAACTTACGTACGGTCATTGGACTGTACATGTGAAATACAGTGCAATTGTTGGTTTTAAATTTGTGACTTGACAGTACAGCAGTTGGTGTGATTCGAGACAGCAAAGCTGACTGCGGCAGTCGATATCTGTCGTTAAGCATGCAGATGTTAGCAGGCGAAACGCCGAAGATACGATATCGCAACAGAGCGACGGCGTCTGTGCTGTTACGTAACTGCAGACCGAGCAGCGTCTAGCGACAATATGCTTTTCGTCGACAGCGAAGAGGGCCAATCAGACGGCGAAGCAGCATGCGTGCTATTGAGTCACGATCACGTGAACATTACGACTGTTCCGATGCCAGCTCTGACTGTACACTGATTTAGAAAAAACACAGAACTCACCGCCGACAACAGACACCAATGTAATTACACCGGGTGCCAGACTGATAACAGCCAGCCAATTACGTGCAAGGTAGAAGAACGTAGCAACCTTAATAAGCACGACGTGATTAGCTTTACGTCGTGGTGACGAAGTACGAACTTAGTGTGAGTAGGCGGCCACGTAGATGTGAGGAATTTGAGTATCGATTTGATATTGAAGGAAAACTGCGCAAGCAAATGTTCTCTAGACCAATCGCATTTGCATTGAGAAAACAAGTGCCTGAACAGATACAAGAAATGGTTAAGGATTTTTTATTAGAGGAATCCTTTTCTGGTTATGTTAACCAATTTACCATTGTGCACAGGGAAAATATAAGAGCAGGGATCTGTCAGGATGCGACAAATATCAGTAAAGTAATGACAGCTGATCGTGCAAAAACACCGCCTACGAGGGAATTATTACAAAGATTTCAGGGATCAAATTATATAACTAGTTTGGAATTTGAGTTCTGCTTTCTTCCAAATTCCATCACAAACGTCTTCACCCAAGTGGACTGCGTTTAACTTTAGAATACAGTCTTCCAATTTACGACAGTCCGATACGTATTTAAGAACTCGTTATCAGCATTTACCACAGCACTTCAGAAAGTGTTGAGCGATGGACCTGACGATCATGTAATGACCTACGTAGACGACTGGTTTAAATTATGAAGGAAGCGACTAGAAATGAAGCAGAGAAACGATTGTGAAGAAAGGGGAAGAGGAGTGGAAGGAAACAATGAAGACTGAAACAAATGTAACAGAGGGAAACAGAAGTTTGCGACTTTGGCATGTTATCTTACTCATATAAGCCAAATTTTCTTCTTAAATGTAGAAACATTCTTGTCATAACTATGCTACCAACATATAACCAGATATGCCCAAATTAAAATTTGTGTACTTTTGTATGGTACACCGTGTAAGTAGTTGCATGTGATTGACTTACATCAGAAAGAGTTGCAAAATATATCAGTACGGTAGCCTTACAAACTTAGAATTACGCATCTTACAACTGCATTGGTCAAAGGAACTGAGGTTACTAAAGTGTACAATAAATATCAACTGAAGTAGTGATGATTCAAACTAGGAATTATTTGTGCTGTAAATCAGTTTTGTAGGATTACACTAGCAAGATAATGCATGACATGTAGTGTAATTAACACATAAATTAACATTTGCTGAAACAGAACAAAGTCGTGTTTACAATTATGTCGTTGTTTCGTTCACAAATAAACTATTTGATTTCTGTGTGAAGTGTTACAGTAATTACGTAACTACATAAATGCAATAAAGCAGAGAAGTGGGCAAGATATGCGAGGTGCAGTGAGAGTGAGAAACTGCTGACCGAAAAACAATACTTTGATTTAAACAATATAAACGTTTGAACAATTAAATCACAACATTATGTTGCATATTGGCAATTATGACATTTTGGTAAGAATAATTAATGTTGACTATCATAATCATGTTTGTTTTCGGTAAATTTCATCTTAATAAGTGTATTAGTGTATACTTCAATGACTATTACTATTCACATGCTATTGTGTTAACGTTCTAATTCTTCTGTGTTAGGAATATTCTATTTTAACGTTAGAGGAAAGAACAGAATTTAAGGATGGACAGGTGTACAAACAAGGTGGACTGGAATAGCTCAGACGGTTTAGCGATTCCCTACGAGCTGGACTGTTCGAAGATCGAATCCCGGTGATGGCGAGGTAATCAGTACCCGTCCAAAACGGCCCTGGGGCCAACCCAGCCTTTTGATTTATTGATACCGTGTCATTCCCGAGGGTAAAGCGGTCGGGTCGTTAAGTTGACGGCCAGAACGTCCGGGCGCGCGGTGTTGTGGTAAGATAAGGGCAGATGTGACTAAGGACTGGTCTGAGATATTGTGGTAAGTTAAGGGCAGATGTGGCTAAGGAATGGTATGAGATATTGTGGTAAGTTAAGGGCAGATCTATCTAAGGACTGGTCTAAGATGTTGTGGTAAGATAGGGGCTGTTATGACTAAGGACTGCTTTGAGACGTTGTGGTATGTTAGGGGCTGATGTGACTAAGGACTGCTCTGAAACGTTGTGGTATGTTAGGGGTTGATGTGACTAAGGACTTGTCTGATTTGTTGTGGTAAGATAGGGGCTGTTATGACTAAGGACTGCTTTGAGACGTTGTGGTATGTTAGGGGCTGATGTGACTAAGGACTGCTCTGAAACGTTGTGGTATGTTAGGGGTTGATGTGACTAAGGACTTGTCTGATTTGTTGTGGTAAGATAGGGGCTGATGTGACTAAGGACTGCCCTGAGACGTTGTGGTATTTTAGGGGTTGATGTGACTAAGGACTGGTTTGAGCTTTGTGGTAAGTGAAGGACTGATGTGACTAAGGACTGGTCTGAGTTATTATGGTAAATGAGGGCTGATGGAACTAAGGACTGGTCTCAGATATTATGGTAAGTGAGGGGCTGATGTGAATAAGGACTAGTCTTAGTTATTGCGGTAAGTGAGGGCTGATGTGACAAAGGACTGGTCTGAGTTATTATGGTAAGTGAGGGGCTGATATTACTAATGACTGGTCTGAGTTATTATGGTAAGTGAGGGGCTGTTATGACTAAGGACTGCTTTGAGACGTTGTGGTATGTTAGGGGCTGATGTGACTAAGGACTGCTCTGAAACGTTGTGGTATGTTAGGGGTTGATGTGACTAAGGACTTGTCTGATTTGTTGTGGTAAGATAGGGGCTGATGTGACTAAGGACTGCCCTGAGACGTTGTGGTATTTTAGGGGTTGATGTGACTAAGGACTGGTTTGAGCTTTGTGGTAAGTGAAGGACTGATGTGACTAAGGACTGGTCTGAGTTATTATGGTAAATGAGGGGCTGATGGAACTAAGGACTGGTCTCAGATATTATGGTAAGTGAGGGGCTGATGTGAATAAGGACTAGTCTTAGTTATTGCGGTAAGTGAGGGGCTGATGTGACAAAGGACTGGTCTGAGTTATTATGGTACGTGAGGGGCTGATGTGACTAAGGACTGGTCTAGATATTATGGTAGGAGAGGGGCTGATGAGATTATGGACTGGTCTGAGTTAATGTGGTAAGTGTGTTGCTGATGTGACTAAGGACTACTCTGAAACGTTGTGGTAATTTAGGGGCTGATGAGACTAAGGAGTGGTCTGAGTCATTGTGGTAAGTTAGGGGCTGATGTGACTAAGGAATGGTCTGAGTTATTTTGGTAAATTAGGGGCTGATGTGACTAAGGACTGGTCTAGATATTATGGTAGGAGAGGGGCTGATGAGATTATGGACTGGTCTGAGTTAATGTGGTAAGTGTGTTGCTGATGTGACTAAGGACTACTCTGAAACGTTGTGGTAATTTAGGGGCTGATGAGACTAAGGAGTGGTCTCAGTCATTGTGGTAAGTTAGGGGCTGATGTGACTAAGGAATGGTCTGAGTTATTTTGGTAAATTAGGGCTGATGTGACTAAGGACTGGTCTGGGTTTTTGTGGTAAGTGATGGGCTGATGTGACTAAGGACTGCTCTGAGTCGTTGTGAAAAGTTATGGGCTGATGTAACTAAGGACTTGTCTGAGTTGATGTGGTAAATGGTGGTGATGTGACTTAGAACTTGTCTGAGATTTTGTGGTACGTGAGGGACTGATATGACTAAGGACTGGTCTGAGTCTTTGTGGTAAGTTAGGGACTGATGTGACTAAGGACTGGTCTGAGATTTTGTGGTAAGTGGGGCTGATGTGACTAAGGACTGCTCTGAAACTAAGGCCTGGTCTCAGATATTATTGTAAGTGAGGGACTGATGTGTCTAAGGACTGATCTGAGACTTTGTGGTAAGTTAGGGACTGATGTGACTAAGGACTGATCTGAGACTTTGTGGTAAGTTAGGGGCTGATTTGACTAAGGACTGGTCTGAGTTTTTGTGGTAAGTTTGGCTGATGTGACTAAGGACTGGTCTGAGTTTTTGTGGTACGTGAGGGGCTGATGTGACTAAGAAGTGGTCTGAGTTGTTGTGGTAAGTTGGGGTTGATGTGACTAAGGACTGGTCTGATTTTGTGTGGTAAGTTAGGTGCTGATGTGACTAAGGACTGTTTTGAGTTGTTGTGGTAAGTTAGGGGCTGATGTGACTAAGGACTGTTCTATTCTTTGTTATCCTTCCATCTATTATATTTTACATCAGTTTTTATTTTCTATGTCCGTTGTTATACCGTCATTTGGTTTCATTCAATATGACTTCTTATTTTACTTTATGTTTGTTCATTTTATCTAGTTGTATACTCCTTAGTTCTGATGTTCAATTTCTTTTAAATTTTCATTCCGACTCTTATAATCACATTTTATTTTATTTTATTGTATTTTTACTAATTTTTTACTCTGATTTCCCTTTCTCTAGTATTTTTATATTGGATTTAATTTAATTATTCTATTGTTTTTTCTACTGCCATTTCCCTGGTCCTTGTACGTACACATTTTCATTCATTTCCGGTCGTGTCCCTTTCTGTGTCCTGCATTCCTGACATATTTCTCCCATTCTTCTCACTTCGCTACAGTACAGCTTATTGTGACCTTGCATCCAAACCCCACCCCACCCTCTCATTCTACTGGCTTGTCACATCGCATGTTTCCACTACCCCGCTATGCTGCCAAGTCTCCTTGTCAGCGGCTTTCTTTCCTTCGTGGAATCTCGACCCATGAAGATGGGACCGACACGTTGTCCCGAAACGTCGGTACATAATTACCTCACTACGCCGTGTAATCACCCAAAAGACCACAGATTACAATGACAAGGAAGTATGCAAAATTGAAACTTTTGGACCTATTAGGAAATAGTCAAAATTAAAACTTAGCCAATTGGAGACAGTGGAAAAAGTTTGAGAGTGGGATGAATCTAGCCGGGATACCGACGACCGCGTACAGACGCCAGGCAGTTCTAATTTCGACGTTAGTGGGGGAATACCTGATGTAGGCACGCCGATTTCCTCCGTTACATTTGAAAGTTTGTAACAAATTATTTATAAGGACATTATTTAGAAAAGTTCGTAGTGACTTCCATCGTAAAAGGGTTTATAAGACAATAAAAACTATTCGTTGCCACATTCATAACTAAAGAACAAATTAACTGTAAAAAACAATTCAGTAAAGCAAGTGCTAACAATATTGCAATAAATGACGTAAATCGGTTTGTTATATATGAATGACTTACCATAATAAATAGAAAATTAATAATAAAACTGTTAACTACCAGATATATATATACAAATTCTATATCACTTAACAAAACCGTTTATTTTACAGCCCACAATACCACAATTCTACATGCCAGCACTTCCACAATCAACTGTCTACAATACTTTTACAACTGTTATACAACTTTTAACAAAGACTTTTAAAGGATTTTAACTTATAATATATAAGTTTTGATGTGCCGTTGTACTAGTTTTCATCATGTGATTGAAGTGACAGTAGCTTTCAGCATAAAAAACTCCCTGACGATGATCCGAGGATCGAAACACGTGTAGGGGTATAATTTTGACAATTGCAATAAAGCTACAATAAAAAGTGGTTTAGTGTGCATCAGTTGGTCTAAAACTTAATTTAAGAGGACAACTGAAGGAGGAACACTTTTACTGTCATCATGACTGTGCTTATACATCGCGGTTTATCGCACTGATGACACAGAATAAAGGTCAGCACTGGGCGTGATGACCTTTATTCTGTGTCAATGTAGCCAATTGATAACCTTTGGAATGATATAATCGTCATTCATGTAACAAGCTCAGTTCACATCGATTGTGTTTAGTAGAAACTGCAGACGTTTCAGCATCACCGTAGTTTTGTTCGCTTTCACTGTAAGTGGTTTATACAAACAGCATTCTGTGCCGACAGTGCTCGTGACCTCAACTGTCACATTTCAGTGGAAAGGTTGAAGGTTGATACAAAACACTTATTTAATGTATGTGTGGGGGTGAATTTCCTTAAATAGTTAGGGTAAAGGTTTGAAGAATGGATTTATCTGGCTCCAG
Organism: Reticulitermes speratus; assembly: GCA_021186555.1. Taxonomy (NCBI): domain Eukaryota; kingdom Metazoa; phylum Arthropoda; class Insecta; order Blattodea; family Rhinotermitidae; genus Reticulitermes; species Reticulitermes speratus. The sequence goes on from JAJKFL010000042.1 coordinate 1,442,456, forward strand.
ACATGGCCTATTTGCTGCTTTGTGAGCGCACGGAACTGAATAAAGTTCTGTTCGTGTACGTTCACACAACAGCACCAACCGTAGCTAAATGTACATTGTCTGTGTTCATCTACACAGGTGGCGTGTTCCGTCTGTCAAAGCAAGTTCTTGATAATGTAAAATGTAGCTATTTATGTTAAAAGATATCTAAATGTCAAAAATATCACAACAGTAACATCTTTCATCAGTTCTAATCATTAGTTTCTTGAAAGTCAGAAACGAACGCCGGATCAGGCTGTATATAGAAGGCATATATTATGCAGGAACTTTGCTTGCATGGTTGTGGTTGGTTTATTGGAGGATATTTGTAAATCTGCTGTCAGATTGGAAGGTATATAAATAGACAAATGTAGTTAATGACAGAAATCATCACTGCTACAGACAAACAAAAGTGTCACATATTCCAACGAAGGACGCCGAATTTCGTTCAATAAACAGAAGTCGCCTTGCTCGTTCTACAGCTGCTCTGTATTGCACTTTGGTGCACTTGCAAACAGAATGTGCACAGCTGCACATATTTGTGTTGCAGTGTCTGTCTGTCTGTCTGTCTGTGTGTATGTATGTGTGTATCTGTCTGTGTCTGTCTGTCTGTGTGTATGTCTGTGTGTGTCTGTCTGTGTGTATGTCTGTGTGTGTCTGTCTGTGTGTGTATGTCTATCTGTCTGTGTGTCTGTCTGTCTGTCCGTGTGTGTGTGTATGTCTGTGTAGTGCCTACCCCAGAGTGTTGCTACCCTACAGCTCAATTCTCTGAAGCAGGTTCTATCGGTAGCGTCCGATAAGGCAATCGCTGGATTCCCTATTTCTAATTTCGCTGCCACCAGTAGGCGAACAGTAGCCTACACTTTGCTCGATACGCCCCACAGGTAATTGTCAACGTATCAAAATAATACAGTAGGTTTAAAGTTTAAATAACATAACCTGTATTATATACAAAATAAATAAATTTACAATAAAACTTAATTAACAACTTCACAGTTAAATTGCCACATAAAGGTTAAATTAACTGCTTGCCCTCTTAATGAATTTTAACGCCGCGTTGCTAAACAAATTTAGAATTTCAAATACTGTCACCAAAATATAAATACACCAAAAGTGCTCCTTTCCAGTAATCGTTTTCAAAGCAAATATAAAATTCAATACAGCTCACTTACCTTGCACGCACAGCCATAAACCAGTATTTATAATCATCGCCGAAGTAACTTGCAGGAGCTTAATGTCGTCTTTACAAAATTTCTGAAACGTGAACGAGGACGTTTGCCTCGCGGAATCTCCTTATATAAACAATTAAGGAATTCCCGCCTCAGCATACTTCGAAGTGCGGTGAACCAACGTTCACTGCACTGCAGGTAATAACCTCTAGTGGCAATGTCAGCAACATTCAACCAAATACCTAACTCAAAATTTAAACCTAACATCAAAACTCAAAAAGGTAAATCTACCGCTATTATTCATTCATTACATCTGTGTGTGTCTGTATGTCTGTGTGTATGTCTGTGTGTGTCTGGATGTCTGTGTGTATATCTGTGTGTCTGTCTGTCTGAGTGTATCAACTCGAGAACTGGTAAAGAGTTTGATATTAATTTTGATACTGATGACTTCTATTAATATCTCCTGTTAGTCAGGCAACTACAACGACAGTTACACCCAATAGCTACATGCTTGTCTGCGTGCATCGCGAGCGGCAGTAGGTGAATAGTATTTAGTGCAGTGGAACGTATTGCGAGAAACAGCTGCAGGTCTGCTGAAGGGAACACGTGTGTTGACTGCAGTAGAGTTCAGACGGTCAGTACTTTACACTTCAAAGACAATATTAACCTGAACTACATTTAATGATTCAGCTCGTACCGCGCAATAAAACACACTCCGTCTCGGGTATAAAAACCTATCAGTTGATGCTGTATAGTGAAATAATCGCTGTTTGTTCTGAGATCCACACAAAACACATAAATACAGTCCGTACCGCGCAGTAAACACACTCTGTCTCAGTTATACAAACCAGTCAGTTAATGCTGTACAGTGAAATAATCGCTGTTTGTTCTGAGATCCACACAAAACACATAAATACAGTCCGTACCGCGCAGTAAACACACTCCGTCTCAGTTATACAAACCAGTCAGTTAATGTTGTACAGTGAAATAATCGCTGTTTGTTCTGAGATCCACACAAAACACATAAATACAGTCCGTACCGCGCAGTAAACACACTCCGTCTCAGTTATACAAACCAGTCAGTTAATGTTGTACAGTGAAATAATCGCTGTTTGTTCTGAGATCCACACAAAACACATAAATACAGTCCGTACCGCGCAGTAAAAACACTCCGTCTCAGTTATACAAACCAGTCAGTTTATGCTGTACATTGAAATAATCGCTGTTTGTTCTGAGATCCACACAAAACACATAAATACAGTCCGTACCGCGCAGTAAACACACTCCGTCTCAGTTATACAAACCAGTCAGTTAATGTTGTACAGTGAAATAATCGCTGTTTGTTCTGAGATCCACACAAAACACATAAATACACTGTGTGGGCAGAACGTAGAATTTGTGAATGTTAAAATTGGTGGTACATATAGTAACCACAGGGCTATCATTTCCAAATCGCAAACCAGGTAAAACGCACAGACACATGTTTGCACACAAACTTAACTTTGTCACATTATTCACTCTATAATGCGGTCTGTTTTGCAGTGTCACGTTTAGCTACAATAAAGGAGTACCGCAGTGTAGCAATGTAGAGGGATGTGTGGGCCTGAGAGCCTCAAGTGTAGACACAGTGTGTAAATATGTGTGTCTGTACCTGTCTAATGTGACGTACACAGTATTAGTGTACGTACGAGATTTCAGGCCTTCGCTGTTTTGTAGTTGAGAAATTTGTTTTTACGTTATGCCGAAACGTCGGTAACAAACCAATTAACGCCTCGCGTATATAAAGTCAGGTAATTTCAGAATCTTGAGCAATTTCAATCCACTATATAACTTTACACACTGTAATAATTTCAGTATATACACTAACTGCTATAATTCCCAACACAAAGCCACACAAACGCCGCATTCCTAGCCACAGTACATGTAGCCGGTACACACTGTTTGCTACTGTCACGTGTAGACAGTACACTGATTGCTACTGTCACGTGCGGACAGTACACTGTTTGCTACTGTCACGTGCAGACAGTACAATGTTTGCTACTGTCACGTGCAGACACTACACTGATTGCTACTGTCACGTGCAGACAGTACACTGTTTGCTACTGTCACGTCCTGACAGTACACTGTTTGCTACTGTCACGTGCAGACAGTACACTGATTGCTACTGTCACGTGCAGACAGTACAGTGATTGCTACTGTCATGTGCAGACAGTACAGTGATTGCTACTGTCACGTGCAAACAGTTCACTGTTTGCTACTGTCACGTGCAGGCAGTACAATGTTTGCTACTGTCACGTGCAGACATTACACTGATTGCTAATTGACAGCGGGACTGCAAATTGTTCGAGGGAATTGCTTGGCAAATACATTGACAGTAATAAACTGTTACAAATATTTTTGCTGTTCAAACAGAACAACTGAAGGGGGAAAACTTTTACTAACATCATGACTGTGCTTATACATCGCGACTTATCGCACTGATGACACAGAATAAAGGTCAGCGCTGAGCGTGATGACCTTTATTCTGTGTCATTGCAGCCACACGTTTACAAACAACGCGTTTTAATCTGCAGTTGATAAACTTTGCAATAAATATAACCGTCAATCATGTAACAAGCTCAGTTCCAATCGGGTGCGTGAGGCAGATACTGCAGACGTTTCAGCATCACCGTGGTTTTGTTCGCTTTCACTGTAAGTGGTTTATACAAACAGGATTCTGAGCCGAAAGTGCTCGTGACCTCAACTGTCACATTTCACTGGAAAGGTTGAAGGTTAATACAAAACACTTATTTAATGTGTGTGTTGTAGAGAATTTCCTTAAATAGTTAGGGTAAAGTTTTGTAGAATGGATTTATCTGGCTCCAGACATGGCCTATTTGCTGCTTTTTGGGCGCACGGAACTGAATAAAGTTCTGTTCGTGTACGTACACACAACAGCACCAACCGTAGCTAAATGTACATTGTCTGTGTTCAGCTACACAGGTGGCGTTTTCCATCTATCAAAGCAAGTTCTTGATAATGTAAAATATAGCTATTTATGTTAAAAGATATCTAAATGTCAAAAATATCATAACAGTAACATCTTTCATCAGTTCTAATCATTAGTTTCTTGAAAGTCAGAAACGAACGCCGGATCAGGCTGTATATAGAAGGCAGATATTATGCAGGAACGTTGCTTGCATAGTTGTGGTTGGTTTACTGGAGGAAATTTGTACATCTGCTGTCAGATTGGAAGGTACATAAATAGACAAATGTAGTTAATGACAGAAATCATCACTGCTACAGACAAACAAAAGTGTCACATACTCCAACGAGGAACGCTGAATTTCGATCAATAAACAGAAGTCGCCTTGCTCGTTCTACAGCTGCTCTGTATTGCACTTTGGTGCACTTGCAAACAGAATGTGCACAGCTGCACATATTTGTGTTGCAGTGTCTGTCTGTCTGTCTGTGTGTATGTCTGTGTGTATGTCTGTGTCTGTCTGTCTGTGTGTATCAACTCGAGAAATGGTAAACAGTTTGTTACTAAATTTGATACTGAAGACTTCTATTAATATCTCCTGTTAGTCAGGCAACTACAACGACAGTTACCCCCAATAGCTACATGCTTGTCTGCGTGCATCGCGAGCGGCAGTAGGTGAAAAGTATTTAGTGCAGTGGAACGTATTGCGAGAAACAGCTGCAGGTCTGCTGAAGGGAACACGTGTGTTGACTGCAGTGGAGTTCAGACGGTCAGTACTTTACACTTCAAAGACAATATTAACCTGAACTACAATTAATGATTCAGCTCGTACCGCGCAATAAAACCCACACCGTCTCGGGTATAAAAACCTATCAGTTGATGCTGTATAGTGAAATAATCGCTGTTTGTTCTGAGATCCACACAAAACACATAAATACAGTCCGTACCGCGCAGTAAACACACTCCGTCTCAGTTATACAAACCAGTCAGTTAATGCTGTATAGTGAAATAATCGCTGTTTGTTCTGAGATCCACATAAAACACATAAATACAGTCCGTACCGCGCAGTGAACACACTCCGTCTCAGTTATACAAACCAGTCAGTTAATGTTGTACAGTGAAATAATCGCTGTTTGTTCTGAGATCCACACAAAACACATAAATACATTCCGTACCGCGCAGTAAACACACTCCGTCTCAGTTATACAAAGCAGTCAGTTAATGCTGTATAGTGAAATAATCGCTGTTTGTTCTGAGATCCACATAAAACACATAAATACAGTCCGTACCGCGCAGTAAACACACTCCGTCTCAGTTATACAAACCAGACAGTTAATGCTGTACAGTGAAATAATCGCTGTTTGTTCTGAGATCCACACAAAACACATAAATACATTCCGTACCGCGCAGTAAACACACTCCGTCTCAGTTATACAAACCAGACAGTTAATGCTGTACAGTGAAATAATCGCTGTTTGTTCTGAGATCCACATAAAACACATAAATACAGTCCGTACCGCGCAGTAAACACACTCCGTCTCAGTTATACAAACCAGACAGTTAATGCTGTACAGTGAAATAATCGCTGTTTGTTCTGAGATCCACACAAAACACATAAATACATTCCGTACCGCGCAGTAAACACACTCCGTCTCAGTTATACAAAGCAGTCAGTTAATGCTGTACAGTGAAATAATCGCTGTTTGTTCTGAGATCCACACAAAACACATAAATACAGTCCGTACCGCGCAGTAAACACACTCCGTCTCAGTTATACAAACCAGTCAGTTAATGCTGTATAGTGAAATAATCGCTGTTTGTTCTGAGATCCACACAAATCACATAAATACAGTCCGTACCGCGCAGTGAACACACTCCGTCTCAGTTATACAAACCAATCAGTTAATGCTGTATAGTGAAATAATCGCTGTTTGTTCTGAGATCCACACAAAACACATAAATACAGTCCGTACCGCGCAGTGAACACACTCCGTCTCAGTTATACAAACCAGTCAGTTAATGCTGTATAGTGAAATAATCGCTGTTTGTTCTGAGATCCACACAAAACACATAAATACAGTCCGTACCGCGCAGTGAACACACTCCGTCTCAGTTATACAAACCAGTCAGTTAATGCTGTACAATGAAAGAATCGCTGTTTGTTCTGAGATCCACACAAAACACATAAATACACTGTGTGGGCAGAACGTAGAATTTGTGATTGTTAAAATTGGTGGTACATATAGTAACCACAGGTCTATCATTTCCAAATCGCAAACCAGGTAAAACGCACAAACACATTTTTGCACACAAACTTAACGTTGTCACATTATTCACTGGGATTGGCATTTGGAATAAAACCTGGACGCTAGTTGTCAGACATATGATTGTATATAGTCAATACTTAAGGAAGAGTGGAGGCGGGGTTTGGGCGTGCGGGGCGGGGAATTAGAAATGACCTGTAAACACTTATTTTGCACTACTTGAAGTTGTTGATATGTCGAAGCACTTACGGAGCACCATACAGGTGCCGCGTATGTTAAGGCGGATCGGATGGTTGCCTATAAATGTGCAGCTTTGTGGTTACTGAGAGTTTTATTCCCCCATAGAACACGATGTGACGCGTTCTTTGATAACGCCGACGAATATAATTCATGGGTGCACGTATCACCGGAGGAATGTGGAGACGTCGTGTGTTGTCGCTCCGTTTCGGTGTAGAAGCGTCTGCAGCCAGCAGGACCGACGCTGTGAAAAAATGGATTGCCCTGTCTGTGTCCTGTGCATCGTGAATCTGTGGTTGATTAGTTAGGAAGTGGTCAAGCGTGAGACGGCAGTGAGTCCAGTTCGCATATTTATAAGCGTATTGAGGGCGCTGTTTCAATATTTTAGGAGTACTACGAATTTTGCAGACTACCGGATTGTGATCAGAGGATAGGGTCGGAATAGATTGTGGGTTAGAGAGTAAACAAATCCTTACCAGGGCGATATCAAGAACGCTAGATTGTCCCCGGGGTGGCAATAGGTGGCATGGACCGGAGCGTATATGGTCACATAACGAGCGGTACAGTATATGGTCACATAACGAGCGGTACAGTATATGGTCACATAACGAGCGGTACAGTATACGGTCACTGAACGAGCGGTACAGTATATGGTCACATAACGAGCGGTACAGTATATGGTCACTGAACGAGCGGTACAGTATATGGTAACATAACGAGCGGTACAGTAAATGGTCACATAACGAGCGGTACATTATATGGTCACATAACGAGCGGTACAGTATATGGTCACATAACGAGCGGTACAGTATATGGTTACATAACGAGCGGTACAGTATATGGTCACATAACGAGCGGTACAGTATATGGTCACATAACGAGCGGTACAGTATATGGTCACATAACGAGCGGTACAGTATATGGTCACATAACGAGCGGTACAGTATACGGTCACTGAACGAGCGGTACAGTATATGGTCACATAACGAGCGGTACAGTATATGGTCACTGAACGAGCGGTACAGTATATGGTAACATAACGAGCGGTACAGTAAATGGTCACATAACGAGCGGTACATTATATGGTCACATAACGAGCGGTACAGTATATGGTCACATAACGAGCGGTACAGTATATGGTTACATAACGAGCGGTACAGTATATGGTCACATAACGAGCGGTACAGTATATGGTCACATAACGAGCGGTACAGTATATGGTCACATAACGAGCGGTACAGTATATGGTCACATAACGAGCGGTACAGTATATGGTCACATAACGATCGGTACAGTATATGGTGACATAACGAGCGGTACAGTATATAGTCACATAACGATCGGTACAATATTGCAGTAGGATTGTTCCATTTCTATCAATTGTTTCACAGTGCCACGCTATATGTTTACTGTTGAAGTCCCCAAGCAGGACTGTTCGGACATTAGCCGCGAAGACAGCCTCGAGGTCGTAGAGTATTGTTCGGACTGTTGTACCCGGAGACTATTAGAAACCTCTTATGTTGTGTTGAGTGCACGATTACTGCTATCGTTTCCATTTTTGAATTGACGGACATATTAATTCTGTCATGCCTTAGATCGTTGTGGATTAACAGTAAGACTCCTCCGCCATTTTGATTGCGATCCGTTCGGTATATATAGTAACCCGGCACTGTAAATTTGTGGCGAGGGGTGAGTATAGTTTCACATATAGCTGCTACATCAATCCCATTGACATTCAGGAAGTGCTCTAACTCAGGTTTTCGTAGAGATATAGAATTTGCATTCCATTGCATGAGACGTATATTCTTTCTTACGGGGATGTTACAAAATATGTCATAATTGTATCAATAGTGAGCATCGTCTTATCCAGCGGGTCTCTCGCGTTGTGAAGTCGTGATGCCAACGGACGTAACGCTACACTGATCGTTTGGAGGTTTAGAGATGACAAGATTGATTTAATAGATCCAAGTACCGAAGGTAGTGCTTGATCGTCTTGAGGTCCAGCAGTATGGGCAGCTATTTGGTCCCAGGTACGTTCTTGATGTTGCTTCATCCGAGGCTGGCTCAGGGGCGGAAATAGAGACCGCGTGGAAGGTCGGTGTGGGGGCCGAGATTGTTGGCTGGGTTTTTTACGATTCCTGTAGGCTAGAATCTTTCTGTATTCAGGGCACCCCGAGTGATTGGCCGGGTGGTCGCCCCCACAGTTAACGCAGATTGGGGGGTCAGATGGAAGCTTTTGACGGTCTTGAGTAGTATGAGGTTTGTTGCATTTAACACACTTGGCCGGGCGCCCGCAGTACGCAGAAGAGTGACCAAACTGCTGGTAATTGAATCATTGTTGAATCGGTCATTTCGCTTTGCATCTTTCCCATTTTACTATACAATGGCATAATTTCGTAGTTTTATAAATTTCTCGGAGGTCAGTACCTGCCTGGAAAGTTACAATAAACACAGTCGCTATTTCTAACGTATCTAAGCCGTGGCTTTTTCCATACGAATGATCTGACGTATGTTGATCACCTGTAGATTCCGATGGATCAATTCTTCACGAATTTCCTCTATCGTAACATTTGGAGGAATGCCTTTTAATGCTACACGCGGCTGATGTGTATTCGGTAATGGATATGTACGGTAGGCCAGTTGGGCCTGTTTTATTTCCCGCAGGAGTATCTCATAATACACTTCCATTTTGGTATAGAGTAAAAGCCTGTTTGTCTTTGTTTTGACATCAACCGGACGTGACAATTTGTCATTTAATGCCTTTAGCGTTTGAGAATGACTGTTGAGATAGCTATAGGGCACAATCGGCGTGATCCGTTCCTTCCGTGAAGGGGACGGAGGAGTAGATATAGCTGATTCTGTATCTGAATCACTGTCTGAGAGAACAGAAAAGTAATTTGGTGATTCGAATGATGTACTTGCCGAACTCTCCAATTGATGACTAATACTTTAGCGTTTTGAACGCTGATCTGGACGAAAATCCTGAGGTTTCAGTCCTTTCAGACTCACGGTAGAACACTCACTATTATTTAGTCACAATTTCCCGGCTGCAATCACTTGATTGCAGCCGGTGCGGTTTAACCACATAACAAAATCAAGCACTTGGCTCACACTGCACACTGCACAACCGTCTAGTACCGCTGCTACTGACGAACTGAAAAACACTTATTTAATGTGTGTGTGGTGGTGAATTTATTTAAATACATAGGGTGAATGTTTGAAGATTGAATTTATCTGGCTCACGATATGGCTTATTTGTTGGCTTGTTGGCGCACGGTACTGAATATGTTGGTTTCATATATTCGAAATTGTGTTGAGTGGCTGAGCGACTGGTAGCTTCTCCATTGAGCAGTTACGTAAGTTTATTGTTTGGGGGAGGAGAGGCGGATGTTGCGACACAATGTCAGTGAAATGGCGGCCTGTAATGGTCCGGTCTGTCCGTGTGAAACGTGAAGCGAGAGTAGGGAGATGACTGACGGAGTTAAACTGAAGTGCTGAAGTTAACGTGTGTAGTTACATTGCGTACTTGTGTGGAATTTGTGGAGATGACTGACGGAGGGAAACTGAAGTGCTGAAGTTAACGTGTTGTAGTTACATTGTGTAATTGTGTGGACTTATGTGGAGATGACTGACGGAGGGAACTGAAGTGCTGAAGTTAACGTGTGTAGTTACATTGCGTACTTGTGTGGAATTTGTGGAGATGACTGACGGAGGGAAACTGAAGTGCTGAAGTTAACGTGTTGTAGTTACATTGTGTAATTGTGTGGACTTATGTGGAGATGACTGACGGAGGGAACTGAAGTGCTGAAGTTAACGTGTCGTAGTTACATTGTGTAATTGTGTGGACTTATGTGGAGATGACTGACGGAGGGAAACTGAAGTGCTGAAGTTAACGTGTCGTAGTTACATTGTGTACTTGTGTGGACCTTTGTGGAGATGACTGACGGAGGGAACTGAAGTGCTGAAGTTAACGTGTCGTAGTTACATTGTGTACTTGTGTGGACTTATGTGGAGATAAATGACGGAGGGAACTGAAGTGCTGAAGTTAACGTGTCGTAGTTACATTGTGTACTTCTGTGGACTTTTGTGGAGATGACTGACGGAGGGAACTGAAGTGCTGAATTTAACGTGTCGTAGTTACGTTTTGTTCACATGTGGACCTTTTCGACATTGAAGCCTAAAATTTGAGTGGTGAAACCGGTGAATAACCGCTTATGTTACGGCCTGGCATGGATAGTTATTTTCTTAAAAGTTCAGAAAAAAACGCATTTTTATACATGTTCAAAATTATATGTAGGGACGTGTATGTGTATTTAAGTATGTATGTGCGTTAGAGACTAGAAACAGACTTCACGCTTTCGCA